>CM031242.1:448274925-448777425 GCA_018340775.1 Taxus wallichiana var. yunnanensis
AGGGAGGCAGTGAGCCCAAGTGCCAAGGGTCCTAGAGTTTGAACCATCATTTATTGATTATGGAGTTGGTAGAATACTGCATAGATCTCTTCTCAGCAACGTGATTTGAAGTTTACAAGTGTTTTGGGACAAAAATTCTTTCCCATTAGGGAGGCATGATCTAGAGGACATTATGGAGGGAATAGGTTCCCTAAATATTTCAAGATCACTATAGTACGAAAGAGCACTCTTGAGAGCTTTCCGATTACTATTTGAACATTGAAAATGGAGTATGCATGTGCAAATGGTGGCCGGTAAAATTTTGGGTCAACCACGGTCAACAGGTCAATATTTGGACCAATGGAAAGATGACTTGGCTATTAGTGACAAGGAAAAGGAAGTTTGTTGATTTGGTTTGTGATATCTGGTCTTCGTCAGCGTAAAATTTGGCTCAGTGGAACAAGAGGCTCAAATTTTGTAACGGAAGGAGCCCGACCGTCGTGAGGACTATTTTACTATCGCCGACATGGTGGTTCCTCAAGCCACCACGTGGCTTGCCACCATGAGTTTGATTTATATTGATTTTCCTATCGATATTTGACAAATGGGACTATATGTTAATTCATCTCGGTGAGCTATATTTCTATCTCGGTGGGGTGATCAACTCCCCACCGATTTGATCACTTTATTATCCACAATTATCGAGATATTACCATATGGTTCGAGTGATATCCCATACAACTTGGTGGTTCCATGTTACAACTCAAAGGGAATGGTTTCGACATGGATCGGTCAATACATTGGCCACATTTCCATATATCACTGTGAATCCCATAGCTCATGTATTGGGCAATTTGGATATGTAATGCACGGGAGCTGAGTTATCTCTCCATATCGTTGGAACAAATCTTTCCATAGCCCACACATTGGGCTGATCACATGTAATTCAAAAGCCTCAAAAAACAACACCAACTTGGCCCAATCTGGGTAGTTCACATAGCAGCTCGCCACGTTTATATGGCCAAACAAAATGGAGGGAGGCATGACTCGAGTCACGTGTCATATGGGCGGCCGCACATTAAGTTCTTTTTAGGTTTCCTTCATATTTTACAAAGTTTCAAAAGGGTCACCTCGATTTCTCTTCTCTCTCTAGTGTTGGGTTGCACTCAACACTCTAGTATCTCGTTTGACACAAATTCAAGACTCGATCAACTCTAATCCTCCAAAATATCGAAAAAAATTGAAAGTCTCCAAGGCAAAACAAGAAAAAGATCTCCTCCTCTGCAAAATTAATATGTGTATTTCTTTTATGTTTTTCATCTCCTTTATTTACATTTTTAAGTTCAAAGTTACAAAAATTTCTATATTTATAGTTCTTGTCCATTTTCTATCATAGAAATTTACTACACTCTAGGTTGTAAGTTTCACTATGGAGTATTTCAACACCAATGCCTCAAATAATAACTATTGAGATAAGAAAAAGTGTTTGTAAACAATTACTTATGTTTTTCCTTTAAACATATAATATTTAACTACAAACTTAAAGGGGGAAATGTAGACAATAGAATTTGGTAACTTATCCTTTTACAATGCCAATTTTGACCATGCTCTCTTGCTAAGACAAATTCTCACATTGGGAATCCATTAAGTATATCTCTCTAACTCTTTCATTACTTACTTATCTTTATAATTTTGTCTATCATAAGTTAAGAGAATATTATCATATCGAAGAAGTTAAAATACTCTGTATACTTATGCCACAAGTTTCTCTTTCACTTCATATATTTCTTGTCTACGACCATATAAAAGGTCGTGATGTGGGTTTTGGTATTTTACAACCTATATGGCCCCATCCCTTTGCATTTTTGGACTCTATCTTTATTGGGTTTTTCCATATTCTGAGGTTCATCCTTATTATAATATTTCACCCTCAAAATTTTATGTAAGAAAGTCATTTTCACTTTATAAATCACTTATAACTCTTACAAGATCCTATTACATATATCATTCGAAAATAATTGAAGGGTTTCTTAAATATTCTAAAATAGGTTGCATATAAATTAGAGAAGTCCATAATATAGGTTTTAATAACTTGATTAGGTCAAAAATTATATGTTCCTCCATTTCTAAGAATGCAAGGGTTGTAGAGCCTAGTCTTAGCAAGAGAAAAATCACTCCAAAATTTCTCTAAGGGTTTTAAGGTATAAAGGATTATGTCATGTATATGAGGCACACTTCACCACACTACTAACATGATAGGTGAATTATATACTATGTAATTATCCCATTATATTGGTGTGATTATACATGGGGAAACCCCTAGGTTGTTTGCTACATTCCACTCAAATTTCCATAAACACCTAAGAGAACTACATGAGGCTTGATCTTCATTAGGAAATATACTCCAAAAATTGGAATGGTTTAACAGAGAGGGTTGAATGCTAAGGGTAGTCCAACCTCATCCCACACACACAGCTTCTCTTTTGGGTTTGCTAATGTTTTGATTAATGATTTTGTAGGTTTCTAGTGTTTCCAAATTATTTGTAGGTGATTATAGGTCATACCAAGGTTGTGCAAGTAAGAGTGAAATGTAATGAAGGTAGCTTACAGTAAAAAAATAACATAAGAAGTTTCATACCCCAAATGTTTAAGGGTTTAAGACCATATAATTATAGACTATTCCATACATTAGTTGCATGGTCTTGTCCCTACTCGGTTTCTAGTTATATAACTTACACCAAAGCATCCGTAGTATTTGATATACCTTTTCCACCTATGTACACATCAAAATCCTCTCTCTTATGACCTACAAAATGAAGTAAATTTATCCTCTTATGCATTTAATCCATTAATTATTGTTTTATCAATCATTGTAAGTTTGAATGTGTTATTTTTGTTATGGATTAATTGGATCGAATAACCCCCTCATTACAAACCCTTACATCCTCTTTATTTTTATACACTTTCCATAACATATATTTTATTAGTGTGTAAATAATGACCTATAAATCTAAGTATTCATCTCCTCTTATGTATTTTAGTTATTGTTTATCAATTTATACAAGTATTAATGCATTATTCTAGTTATGAATGGTTAATTGTATTTTTACCAGATCATAATAATCCCCTATTAAAAAACCTTGCATCTTCTTTCTTTGATTCCACCTCCCATAACATAAATTTAATTGGGGTGTAAATTTTTTTGAATAAGACTTTTGAATTAAATCTATTGTTCAAATTCTAGTAGTATCATGATTTCATTGGTTTTAGTTTACATATTTTTTCTCTCCATCAGCTCAAAAATCATCTTTAAAAAACCTATTGAGAATATTAATCTTCCTCCCAATATTTTTAAGTGGAATACCCTCATGGTATCTTATCCACCCTATGTTTCTAAAATCCATTCCAAATTTCATCATAATTTTCATGAGGTTCCTTTAGATGAAATAAAAATGCATAGTGAACATTCCTTTGATTACGACCATAATGAAGATGAAAATGTAAACCAAGAAAAGTTGAATCAATATCTAAATTTCATGCTTAACTTCATGAAAACCCTTATCTTATTGATACTCTTATCTGTATTCTTCCTGCTACTAAAATTTCTTGTGATCAAGAATCAAATGAGTGGTCCCTTTTCATACCTCCTCCTCCATCATCTAGTGTGCATATAACTACTATTTATGAATTTATGATACCTATTTCATTAGGGGAACTTGATCACATACTTTATAGTGTTCATATGTTTATCCTTATGTTTACTAATATTCATACATCTCATATCTACAGTTATAGTGCCTCACATGCTTCTTCTTCTAACAAAAAGATCTTGAATCTATTATTCATACTTTACAAGCTCAAAATCTATGATTACAACAAGTTGAATATTATTTTTCTCATGCTATGGATTCTACTAAGTTGCTTCATAACCCACTTGCACTTGAAGTGGCTTCCTACGCTTTCCTACTTAGTTTTCTTTCTCATAAGTTCCATATCTATAATGGAAAGAGTGATTACGAAGAGCACCTCCATGCGTTTGGTGTTGCTTTCTTGGAATATTATTCAAATGATACATTATTTACCAAGATATTTCCTTAAGAGTCTCAAATATTTTTCCCTACAATGGTTTTATGGTCTACCCATGCATTATGTACATACATTCAATCCCTTGGATAATTGGTTTCTTGTATAATTTTCTATAAAAATAATCCAAGACAAAGTTTCTTATTCTTAGATGGTTAAAATGTGACAAACTTCCAATGAGCACATTGGTGATTATGTTCAACAATATAAGACCATGCCTACTAATATGATCAATAATTTGGTATACAATAAATTATAGGATCTATTTATGTATAGTCTCCTTGTTCCTTTATAAGAATAATTTATCTTTGACAATCTCAAGTCCTTTGATTATCTATGTCATACTTCAAAGGAATGTGAGGAAAGGATCCTCAATATGAATAAGATCAAATATGTTATTAATCCTAATAGATGTTCCAGTCATAGTTTTCAAGGAAAACCTACCTTTAAGCATAAAAATGATGATGAAAATATGAGAGTAAAACCAATGTCAATGTTTTCTATCAACCCATAAAACTATAGCTGCAACCTTCTTGAGGGTAATTTACTCATCTACCTTATGTACCAAAAATAATGCTCGAGAAAATTAGTAGAGTACTACCTTATATCTCTCCCTCCACCCCTTAAGGTTACTACAAGCACACTTCATGGTAAAGGGTCTGATGTTAATTCCCATTTTTATCACCATCAATACACTTGTCATTCCACTAATAATTGTATCAATATTTATCACATTATACAAGATCTTATCGATACTAGTGCTATTAAATTTCATACTCCCACTAAATTTAAGCATACTAATGATAATTCAAAGCTCAAAATATTTAGTGATCCACTTTATAAGCATCATAATCTTAAATATACTTCAAATTTTTGTCGGGCTTATCCAGTTCTACCATTTACACTCACTTATGATCACCCATTATATGTTATCATTGGTAAATTACTACTATCCCCAATCTTAAAGTTATTACTTTTGATGACATTGATATGGTGCACAAATTTTTGGTTTTATACACTTAAAATTTACATGTTTTGTTATAAACATCTTATAAATAATTTTTTTACTCTTAAGTTACAACATTCTCTTAGATATATGAAGTAAACCATACATGATACTAAGACATTCGTAGGGAATATTGTTCTCCCTCTCACATTTCCTTCTTTCATAGTTGTCCCTTCATTTCGCATTGATGCATTGAGTTTTTAATAATAAACAAGTGGTTATAATTAGGGGTATTCCATTTGAGGACCCTATAACACTATAGCTTGGCCAAATACATATAGTTATAACTCTTAGTACTAGTGTATCTACATCTAAGCCTTCTAATTATCATGTTATTTCTAGTATCTCCCTTCTAGTGAATGTTTGCATAGGTCTTATAGCTACAACCGTGTGTTCCTATCCACTCACATACCACTTTTCGTATGACACCGATGTGGGAGCATAACTAGTAGAGACCATAACTTTTGATCTGAGTGTTTGATCATCTTGAGATTTTATAGGGTGGTAGATAAACATTATTAATATGTTGGGGTCAACTTTACTTACAAGGTTGTGGCCTTTTCAACACATTTTGGGCCCATATTCCTTCATCTAGTGGCCTAAAATTGACTCCAAATGTTTTTTTCACTTTTGACTAGGTCTTAGAACTTTAATGAAATTTTGTTGTACTTGTTACAATAAGTAAAAAATTCATGTGAGTCTTAATTTATGAAGGCATATTTGTCACGCAAGTTTTGGGGCCCATCGAGTTGTTTTGCTAGTAGGTAAGTTTTGGCATTTTAGGGGTTTTAGAGTAGACATGAAATAAAAGGAGGATTATGATGATGTAAAATATTGGTGTGGATTCCAGAATGAGAGGAAAGCTATTTTGAAAATCATAGTTTTTATTTGCAAAGTTTTTAAGTGTGATTTGGAGGTATTTCAACCTCTTGCAGCTGGATTCACATCAATTGGTGTCGAGCCGGATTTTGATCTTACGAAATAGTTAAGGTAACATATTACATTTTTGTGCCTCTCTTTTATATAATCATGTCTAGACATGGGAGGAGGTTATGCCTAGATGAATAGGCATATCCGGAAAAAGCTACTGAGAGATAGGTTGTTAAGCTCACATGAGAAGTTACATGCCTTATGAAGGAGACATGCAAATGGGGATGCATACCAAGATAATGATATCAAGAAGTACCTCCATTAATGAATGAAGGAGTAGATGAAGAAGTAAATGAGAGAGATGAATAAATGTTAAATGAGAGACCATTTGAGGAGATATTGATCCAAAGTATTTAGAGGGAAAGAATGACAATATCAAGATTAATGTTTCGATTATGGTGGAGGGTTAGAAACATACAAGTTGATTGACTGGTTGAATCGCATGGGAAAATAATTTTAGTGGAAAACCATTTTAGAGGAGAATAATGTTAATTTTTCATGCACTAAGTTGGCTGGAAATGCATTGTGCAGTGGGATCACCTAAAAATGAAAGACAAAGGAATGGAAAGGGAAAGATCGAAACTAGAATAAAATGGTAAAGAAGCTAAAAGAAAAATTTCTTCCTGTAGATTATGCTCAGACACTCTTTTGAAGGTTTCAAAACCTAAGATAGAAGGATCTCAACATTGAGGAGTATACCAATGAATTTTAAAAGTTTTCAATCAGGGTTGAACATGGAGAGTCTGAAGAAGAAGGCTACATGGTATATAAATGGATTGAGTTACACCATACAAGATGAGCTGAGTATGCTCTGGATCCATAGCCTGGATGATGCTTATCAACTCACATTAAAGGAAGAAGAAAATAACAAGAGGAATAATTTTAGAAGAGGTGTGAAAAGAGGGCCATCATCATCTCTAATGAGAGGCAGGGGTAGATTTGATTACTCATTTACACACTGTAGTTTGATCAAATCAGTATTACTCCTAATATTGCACTAACTATCCTCCTCCTCACAAATTTATGACATACCATTAGTTAGATCTATCTAACTCCCATCTTACAACACTCTTTCAGTCGTATTCCTCTTATAAGTCAATTAAACATGCTAATATAAGCCTCTTCTTGGCTAAATCCTCTTCTAGACTACTTCTATTAGCTTCCTAGACTATCAATCCATTTCATTGGATTGATTAAACCTCTCAAAACTCTTTCAAAACCCTAATTTCTCTCTAAGAGTGAGATTAACTAGCCTAACCTAGGTTAATTAGCCCTAACTATGGTCAACCTCTTCTAAAACCTAGTCAAATCTTACTTTGACTTGCTAAAGTGTTTTTGGGCTTTTTCATTTGTCCCACATGCACCCAAATCTCCCACTTTCCCAAATGGAAAACTATAAATAGCCCACTACCCCCCTCTCATTTACAAGAACACTTCTTCCCTCTAACATAAACTATAGTATTATTGCTAGGATTAGGAGTTTTATTTCATTTTATTGAGCTATTTGCTTTATCCTTTGCAACACACCACACACCATGAGTAAATGGGAAGAACCATTGGCCTTGAAGCCATTAATGGTGAGATCCCATTCTCTTAAGCACAAACTGATTGCTTAGATCCTTATTAGGCTCATTTATTTAAGCTTTCAAGAATAGAGGGTAATTATATTTGTTAAGTTTGTTTGTTTGCTTCAAGGTTAATGTATGCAAAATAGGAATCCTTGTTTACTTCTTATCTAATGGTCCACTGATTGGTTTTACACAAAGCTTTGGGGTTTCTTGAGTGTTCTTACCCCATTCCATAGCTTTTTGCAACCTTTCTTTGAACACATTTGGCACACCGGTGGGACATGAAGTCCATCCTCCATTAATGGAGTCTTTTCAAGCTATTTATTTTCAGTTTCTAACCACTTTCATGTTTTCTAGGATAAATAGCTTGTTATTTGCATGATTTCATTTTTTAAGTGAGTTAAATCATCCGTGACTTTTATAGGTTTTTCGGATGTTATGCATAGGTGTCCCGAAGGGGCATCTCTTTTGAAACCCTAACATAGGCGTTGAGTTGGCCGCACACCCATTTGACCATACTACATAGTTGAAAACTCATTTAGAATGGGCTGCGTATCCGTCGAACCATAGGAATATTCATTGGGTGGCGAGTGTATCTGTCACTCTGACACGTTGGCATATATTGGCTTACTATGTAAACTCTATCATTTTGACCCATGAGCATATCCGTCGAACCGTAGGCATCTCCATCGATTATTAGGCATCCTCGTGTCTTTGGACACACTTTGGTGTTTTCCATCCCACTATATTTTCTAATTCATTTTTCTTATAGGTGTATTCATTGGGCTGAGAGCATCTACCTTGAAATCCTAGTGCATCTGTTTGTGCAGGCCCACATAGGTGTTGAGGCCCACTATCATAAAAATCTGCCACACATCCACGTTGGTTGGGGCGCGTATCTGTTGGCGAGGCGTGCAACTATCATTTGGGCGTAGAGGTATTTGTGTAAAAATTTGAACTTTATTTCCCTAAGCTGTAAGATCATTTTAAAAAAAAATTAGAGGTTTTAAAGTCTAAAAAAGTAAGTGCAGGGTGTTGATTACTTTTTGGTATAGCATAACTTAATATTTTTCATTCCTTAACTAAAAGAAAGGTTTGTAAAATGTGTATGTTCTCTCCTTGCACCTTCTAGGTGATCTTGGAGATCAAAAACACTTGTATAACCTTTTGTCATGTTTAGATAAACACTTTATTTATGCTTCTAAAAATAAATTACTTTCCAAATAGCTTGTTTTAGTGGAATTTTCACATTGCATATGTTCTTCCTTTGCACCTTTTCGGTGATCTTAGGAATCAAAAACATGTAAATTCCCTTTCTTGATATTAGTATTCAAATTGAAAATTAATAAAATCATCTCGTACAAGACCTAATGCTTGTCAAATAAAAGGCGTCAAAATGAGATACAAACCTTCCAATACATGTGTTTTCATACAGGTTGTTAAACGGTGTACTACTTAAAACCACATTAAGTTAAACAAGATAAAAAATAAACCATTCCACTTCATAATGTATTGCAGGTTTTGGAAAAGGGTACGTCCATATCCACTTAATTGGAGCATAACCCCTTTGGCATAACGCCTTAAGCTAAAACAATGGGGTTGTTCTAGGAACCTAAAGTAATCCAAAGACCGAGTAACCTCGTGGATGAAACAAGAAGTGTTCGCTTACCCACTTGACTAGTTCTAATTGTGAGTTAGAGTCAAATATTGTATGTATCGCAACCCCAATGATGGTACAACTGAATGCACTAGTTGCTCATTGTATCAGAAGGGGGTAAAGTAAAGCTGAGATACTCCCAAATTAGTCAGTGTGACTCTTTGGGAAAATCATGCTCACATTAGACAAGCTTGTGACACCTAGTTGAGAGAACCTATTAAGGAGGCCATTTTGTCTTGGAGCCCACTTTACTAGTCCGTTTTCGTGTCAAACCATCACGAAGTGATGACTCACCTGGAGTTTGAACCTTGTTTCTCAAAAAAGTAAAATAACCCACGTAAGTTATAACTAAGTTTCATTCATCACGAGAACTAAACTACATCCCACTTAGCTCAGTTTTATTCTCATCTTTGGATGAGGTGAAACTTTGCCCAAGTGGTGCTTAGTTTATTTTCATCCTTTTTTGATCTATACCCTTGCATTCTCACCACCCATTTTTCGGGGTGAGAAAGAAGCATACCTTGCGCATTTTATCAAAGATAGTACTCACCACTTTTTTGTCTATTTACGCCCATCCATGTTTGCGGATGGGTTGTTAAACATCTAAAGTGTGTAGGTACATTTTCATATCTTTGATAAGTTCTTTGATCTTGATTTCAAGATCATCTTCACTACTGCGATTTTGGTTCATCTTTTTATCTCTCCTTAGGTTGATAGTTTTTTCTCACATTCTAGTCACACAATTTTGGTACTTACATTGGGTTTTTAGTTTCTTGAAAACTTGATATAAGTCCCTTTATTGTGTGGTTACGTTGCTCGCACAACTAACTTCTTGTTATACTCTTACTTTGTTTCAGTTCTGACATCGTCTAAGCCTTTCTGAGGGTGTAAATATTTCCTTATTTATACTTGAAAGAACATCATATTTATACTAATGCCTTTCTTTCTTAGTTAATGTATCAGGATAGTGTTGTTACGCTATACATACTTGATACTTCCATTTTTAGAAACATTATCCTTCATCGGTATTTGAACTAGTTTTAGTATACCTCGTCGAGAGATCACCTTTGGCACCATTTTAATATTTAGGCCTTGTTAGAATTCTAACTTGACCTATGTATTGATACGATATTGGCACTATCCACTTTGGACCCCTCACTAAAATCATAGTTGGGGTATAGACTTGGAAAAATGACAATTTGAGTGATTGTTGCATTTGAGTGTTCCTTGAGTCATAAAAATAACTGCATAACATTACTTTTAGAACTGACACAAACATATGCCTAGGTTTCATAAAATTCAAAGACATTTAGACGGAACCTCATATAACTTTTGGCTAGTGATTCCTAGAATCATGAAAATGGCGTCAAAACAAAATGACCGCGACTTATGAGAAAACCCTTTTGAATTTTTCCCATTTGGTGGAAACAACTTAGTGCCTCTCTTTTCACAAGTTAAAGACACTGAGCCATTGATCGATCATAGTAGAGAGGAGTTTGACTCTTCTAAAGAACAACACCAATTAGACTTAGGCCACTTTGATGAACTCCTTTTTTACAACAAGGATCAAGTACTCAAGAGTCTTAGAACTAGGGGCTAAGCTTCCACAAGAGCATGAAGTGGAAACTAAGGTCATTAACCATAAAACAGAAGAATGAAGATCCCTCTTAGACATAGATAACCCCTTTGACATAGGGTATGCTTCTACTTCTAGTCAACATCATAACACCGCTGAAGGAGACCCATCCAAGCCACTTGGTGATTTGCGGCGACCATATTACAAAGATTCACGTAAAGTGAAGATTGAGTGCAAAGCCTTACCACCTCCCAAGTTCGATGAGGAAGAGGATCCTTTAATCGAAGAAGAGATCCTTCAAAAACAAATCCTAAAACTGAGCCAAAAATTAGCAAACTTAGGCTCTTCAAGTAGGAATGTATACAAAGACAAAATCAAGACGAAATCTAACAAATTCCACTTTGATCCATATAGTGACACGACCTTTAAAGTGGCTAAGGTGCAAAGACCAATGTCGCCCACCAAAGAAAAAATCATTGAACAAGAATTACAATCGATGAAAGATACACTTACTACGCTACGGAGGGAAATGTAGGACATAATAGGAAATATTTGTATGAAGAACTATGCCCTTACCCCTTCGATAAGGACATGTTATGACAACCCTTCCCAAAACATTTTATTGTTCCTAAATTTGATAAGTATAAGTGCAAGAGTGATCCTCGTGATCACATAAAATACTTTTATATGGCTTTCCAAGAGGTCACATACAACGATAAATTCTTAATACCTTTCATCCTAGGAACACTTTGGGATTGGAATGGTTCTATAACATACCCAAGGGATCCATTACAACATGGCATGCATTAGAAATTTTTTTATACGGAATTATTCCTATAACATGGAAAATGATATCACAATGAATGATCTCTACAATACAAAACAAAATCCTAATGAGACATTTGCGAGCTTTCTACAATGATGGTGAGGGTTGGAAAGTTATTTCCCTTGTGCCTTGCTAGAAAAATAAATAGTAAACATATTTGTGCCTAAATACCTGGATAGCCTTCCATTTACAAATGCACTATGGCTCAAACTTCGAAGAAGTTATAGAGAAGGGAAGTCAAATTGAGAAGGTCCTCATCACGAAGGGAACACTTAAACCAGTTGTCAAAGACAAACATGAAGAAAAATCCTTAGATAAACCAAAGTTTTTCAATAAAAAAACATATCGTTGGGGATGGAATTACAGGACTTCAAAAGAGTCCAGCCATGCGGTGGTATGCTTTTAAAGCTTTCACAAGGACCTCATCCCAAGGCACCTACCAAATGTGAGTTCACACCATTAATAGAATCCCTATCTGCCATACTGAAATAGTTAGATAATGTAAACATGGTGGAATACCCAACCATGATGATACCATACCCAGAAAATGCTCCAAAACCCATTTGTTTCAAGGAACATGAGTATTGTGACTTCCACCATGTTAAAGGGCACAAGATAGATAGGTGTCTAAGATTGCATCATTACATACAAGACCTCATTGAAGAGGGAAAGATTGTTGTAGATTCTCCCCCCGACTCAGGCCAAGGTCCAAATGAGAAAATGGGTATCTTTAAAGAGCCCTTTCCTAACCATGTAGATAAGAAGAAAAGGAAGCCAAATCATGGACAAACCTCCAATGATTATAGGACTACCGCTTATATTTATCCCACTAATGACAATCCCTTCGATTCTCTCATAGGATGTATTCATTCATCTGATGAATAGGTCAATACTATCCAGATCTTAGAAAAGAGTTGCATGAGTGGGGATGAGATGTGCTTATTTAATCATACCAAATCCCTGCATATCCCTCAGGAAGGTCAATACAATTTGATAGACCAGTTAGAGAAAACACCTGCTAGGATATCCATTTTAGATCTCCTTAAAATATCTACTGCCCATAAAAACATATTGTATAAGATGCTACGAGTTTGGGAGTCACAACTAATGTAGATCCTGCGCACACCTCCAATCCATGGTTACACACCTTGAATTTAATGATCATATCAATTTTGATCGTGTTGTGATCCTATGTAAAAATCTAGAGCATAACTTACCCTTATACCTAGAAGTGGTTGTTACTGTCACAAAATTAAGAGAGTACTTATGGATGGTGGATCTGGTATAAACATTTGTACTTTGAATTTGGTTAAGAAACTAGGCCATTTAGAAATGGATCTAGGTGCCAAAAATATTACAATCACGACCTATGATAATGAGGAGTGAGAGTTAGTAGACACTATAGTGATTCCAATGGAAATAGGGCCGAATTTTCATGATACAATGTTCCATTTCCTTGACTTGGATCTACCATACAACATGCTCTTAGGATGCCCATGGATCCATGCCATGCGGGCCATTCCTTCGACTTTCCATCAATGTATCAAAATGTGCCATAAAGGACAAATAATCACCATTCAAGGTGATCCAGAGCCATTTACACATTGTAGAGCCTTACACAATTTTTCTCATGCAACTTATGAATGCCCTTCTGCAGAAATTATTGTTCCTTTGCAAATAGAGGCTATCAAGGAATGTGTGGATCTAGATTCACTCACTCCTTGCAATCAAGACTTTCCTTCATTGGTCAACCCTTTCGCATCATGGGAGGAAACATCGGAAAAATATGGCCCGGAAAGCCATTCACCCTTGAACAAGATTTATTAATATTAGATTTATCAGTGTCACCTAGGACATGAGGAAAGCCCTATTTTCAGTTCAAAAGCACTTGGGAACAATGCCCTAAACCATTGGAGAAATTCATTCCTAGTGGTTTCTTGTCTGAGGAAAATATGTTAGGGGATCCTACTAACAAAGTTCCAGAAGGAACCATGGCTTCATGCCATCAGGCACCCCAATATGTCAAAGGCCACCGCATGATGTTTGTCATGGGTTACAAAGGGATGGGATGTGGAATCAATGCATGCGGGTGATTAGAACCCATTCCTATCCCTCACTTCAAATCAAATAAACATGGTCTAGGAATACAACCTCACAATGATCCACCCTTTGAAATTGACGCCACCTCTTCTGAACACGAGAATGATTCATCTCATTCTGATAGCGATGCAGATTCCCAATGTAGCCTTTACGAGGATCTTGCCTCAACTAACTTATTCCCTAATTTAGTTGTCCTCGCCTTAAACAAATTTCCAAGTATCCCTTGTATATCCTAAACTCATAGATTGGGATCAACAATTTCATGTTCCAATAAAATTATTCGAGAATGATGAGGCATTAGAAAAATTCATGGGACTCAGGGACTCTATTCTAGCCGAAGATCATAAGAAAGGCTTTGTGATTTTGCTTTAGACACTGTCCATACTTTGGAGAATAAGTAGAGATGTGTGGATGCTTGAATAAGAAGGTCACAAACAAGAGTAAAAGTACTTCAGAGAAACCTTGTGCAAGGAATAAACACCAGTCTCATAGCGACAAACTCTTTGAAGCACTCATAGACAAACAGAATGAAGAACCTATGGATAAAATGAGCTATCCATTCAAAGATGATGATAAGATACCTAAGGAGGTAGACCTTACTCTTCCCCCTAATCCTACCTAGATGGAGGACGCTTCTAAGATGCTTGTGGAAGAAACCATCAATGTCAACATTGGCTTGAAAGAGGAACCAAGAATGATAAAGTTGGGAGCTTCACTCTCATCTCAAGAGCAAAAGGGTTTTGTAGATATGTTAAGAGAATATGGAGATATATTTACATGGTCATACACATATATGCAGGTTAGATCCATAATTAGTCATGCACAACCTCATTGTACACCCAGACGCTAAACCCATCAAGCAGAAGTTGAGAAAGATGCACCCTACAATTGCACTCCTTGTCAAAGAAGAACTGGAGAAACTATTAGCTGTTGATTTCATTAAGCCCATCGACTATTCAGAGTGGATATCTAATATAGTCCATGTTCAAAAGAAACCTGTTGGCATAAGAATTTGCACTGATTTCTGTGATATCAATAAAGCATGTCCTAAGGATGATTTCCCCTTGCCTAACATTGATATGATTGTTGATTCCACTATTGGTTATGAAATTTTGTCCTTAATGGATGGCTTTTCAGGTTATAACCAGATTTGGATTGTAGAAGAGGACCAACATAAAGATGGCCTTCATCACTCCTTGGGGAATGTTCTATTACAAGGTCATGCCTTTCGGACTCAAGAATGTCGGGGATACCTATCAACGTGTAATGACTATCATCTTCCATGACATGATGAATGACATCATGGAAGATTATGTTGATGACATCCTAGCCAAATCCAAAAGTAGAGGAGAGCACCCTGAAGTGTTGAGACATATTTTTCAGCGTCTCCGAGATTATAAGGTTCACTTGAATCCTAAGAAGTGTGTCTTTGGTGTCTTATCAGGAAAACTCCTAGGTTTCATTATTTCACAAAGAGGGATAGAAGTGGACCCTACAAAGGTTACAACTATCATAGAAATTCCACCACCTACCACTCTCAAACAACTGAGGAGTCTACAAGGAAAATTCAGGAAATCCGTCACTTTATTTCACAACTTACGGATAAGTGCCACCCATTTACGCATCTACTAAAGAAGGATGTTGCATTCAACTAGGGACTAGATTGTCAAAAGGCATTTGCATTACTAAAACAATACCTTATTAACCCACATGTACTCATGTCGCCTACCCTAGGAAAACCTCTCCTCTTGTACATCTCTGTTACCTAGTTTTCTATTGGTGCACTGCTTGCCCAATATGATCTAGACCATAGAGAAAGGGCGGTTTACTACCTCAGTCACACTCTGATTTCCTATGAGTTGAATTACCCACAGATTGAAAAATCCTGCATGGCATTTGTCTTCACCTTTCAAAATATTTGACATTATCTCTTCAACAATAAGACAAAACTAATATCCAAAGTTGTACCTCTCAAGTAACTTTTATCTAAACCCACTCACCACCCAATGAATGGCTAATTGGATCATTCTCCTGAGAGAATTTGATATTGAGTTTGTGAATCAGAAATCCTTAAAGGGACAAGTATTGGCTGATCAGTTGGCAGAAGCTCCTCTACTAGGAATGGAACCTTTGTGTCTGGACCTTCCAGATGCATCCATGATGTATGTTGAAGAATCTATAGAGTGGCAAGTCCATTTTGATGGATCATTCACCTTCCATGGATCGGGGGCAGGAGTAGTGCTCATCACTCCCATAGGTGAGGTTATCCCAAGAGCATTCATTTGGGATTTTGCTACACTAATAACATTACAGAGTATGAGGCACTCATTGCTAGCCTCAAGCTAGCTATTACTTGGAATATCAAATAGCTGTGAGTCATTGGAGACTCCCAACTTATCATTAAACAAGTTAATGATGAATATAAGGTTAAGGATGAGAAACTTATTCCATACAAGAAGTTGGTTGAAACCTTGAAAGAATATTTTACATAGATTATCTTTGAGTAAAACCTGAGGTCATATAATAGATCAACTGATGTTATGACTACCATTATATCTCTCTTACGCATCCCACCTTAGGAGAGTAAAATGTGTTTCTTTGTAGAGCATTTACAAATAACTACATATGACATGCTGAAATATTGTTTGACATGTGAAATTGTTATTCCTTTATCCCCCTGGTATGACCCTATCTTGATACCTACAAGATGGCACATTTCCCCTGGACATTACCCATTCTGAGAAGAAATTATGTATCCGCCATATAGCCCGTTATACCCTCTTAGGAGGCACCCTCTACCATTGTGGCTACAATGAGAATCTCCTTCATTTGGATGTTACTGATTCAATCCACACTATTAAGGAAGTACATGGTGGTATTTGTGGAGCACACACTAGTGGTATGGTCTTGGCTAAGAAGATCTTAAGGGTAGGTTATTATTGGCCTACCATGGAAGCATATTGTTGTAATTTTGTCAAGAAATGTGAGCTATGCCAAAAGTATGGGAACTTGATACATGCACCAGCACAGGATTTATAGCCTATTGCAACACCTTGGCCATTTTCTAAATGGGGCCTAGATCTCATAGAGAATATCCATCCTTCTTCTTCAGATGGCCACACCCACATTATCACTACCACCGAGTATTTTACCAAATGGGTAGAGGTTGTGCCTCTTACTTACGTCACCAATGCACAAATTTCTAAATTCATCATGAACCATCTCATCTTCCATTATGGTATCCCTTCCACCATTGTCATTGATAATGGTAAATCCTTTAAAAAAAAAAATGGTTAAGACATTGTGTCAATGTTTCCATATTCAACTCAAGTGGTCTACCCCTATTACCCCAAGGTAATGGACAAGTCGAAGCTACCAATAAAACCATTGTACAAATCATGGAGAAAATGGTAAGTAAAACTGGCCATAATTGGCACTTACAAATACATCCCACCCTCTGGGCCTATTGAAATTCCATTACGCCCTCTGGGCCTATCAAAATTCCATCCACACTCCTACTAGTGTGACCCCATATTCCCTAGTTTATGGCACTAAAGCCATCATACCCTTGGAAGTGGAGCTTCCCTCCCTAAGAATATCTCTCTAGGATTATCTTGATAAAGATGAAGACTATAGAGTAGCTTAGCTAGTAGAAAGCTAGAGCTTTTGGATGAGAAGCGGATAAGAGTGCTTAATCACCTCAAGGTCTACCAGAACAGGTGTCAAGAGGGTATAAAAAGGATCATTCATCATGAGTTTGATGTAGGTGATCTAGTGCTTGAAAGAAAATTAGAAGAATACCGTCAAAGACAGAGAAAAGAAAGGTAAGTTTGAGGCCAACTAGCTAGGGCCTTATGTGGTGGTTACCAAGTATGGATCATGATCTTATAAACTGGCATATTCAGATGGTGAAGAGCTTTTGGAACAAATGAACACCATGTATCTCAAGTGGTTCTATGATTAAGAATGATGAGAATCTCAAAATAGAGCTAAAAATGGGAAGAAAAGAAAAAAAGAAAAACATGAGAAAATTGAGAAAACGGTAAAGAAAAAACAAGTCGTCCAGATGTGAAAACCACACAATTGTGGTGTAGTGGGTAGGTCTTTGGGTGAAAACTAGTTTCCGGCACTCAAGGAGGATTCACCAGTCATAAGTTACTCTTGCATCAAGATGGGTAACCCTCATCACTTTCTAGGGATAACTTCCTTTGCTAGGTCTAGGAACCCTACCAAATCCATCTTCGTTGAGCCATGATCTGGCTTATTTGCTCCTATATCTACATGAAGGATGTGCCTTTGTATATTCCCATCTAACATTGGGGACACCTTCACATTCCACTTTCTCGTACATATATGCATGGAATTATAAATTTTGTATATTCCCACATCACGTTGGGGGAATCCATGCTTCTTTGTCCTTGTACATTGCTTTCCGAACATGACCTTAGAAAATACAAAAACATTCAAAAAAGGTACACCAAAACCTAAACATTCAGAAAATATCCCTTCTAGGGACAGGACTATACCAACATTACAACATTGTCTCAGAGAAAACCTCAAAAACAACGTGAACGGTAGCCTTGAAAATTTATCTTTCTAGATAACCCAAAAACATTAGAAAATATATCAATGTTGTCCCACAAAAACAAGGTAATAATTTAATTGCTTTTAGTTGTTGGTTTGTATAGTTTTGATTGAGAATGATTTTTTCATGTTGTGTGGTGGTTCATTTGCTTATCATAGATTGAATCTTGTTTGATTTAATTGTGTGTGGCATTAGGTTCATTCATAGCTTGTGTTCACTTGTAAAAAATTATTGTCTTTTTCATCATCTATTGTGTGCACCTTTTAGGATTCATTTTACTTAGATTGAATGTCAATTTAGTGTGTTATTAAAGTTTTCTTGGGTTCATTTCTAGTTGCATTTTTTTTTTGTGTTGTTTTGTGTATATTTGTTTAGTCTTGTTAAATTTCTTTGTGTTTTCTACACATCCATTTGTTATCACATCTATCATCTATCATTTCATCACATATAAACATCATCTGATACATCATATATACAAAATGCTAAGTTTTACATCATGCATGTATACTAAGCTAATCATCACATATCGTATCATCAATGGGGAAAGAGGGGTTGCACATAATCACAAATCTATCCCCCCCACACCAATATCATCTAGTATCATCCCAAGTGCTAGAATAGAAATCAGAAACATCCCATAAAATCCAAAACATATGATACTATCTGTGGATATATCATCAATGTAAAAACATGAAACATAAACATCTCTAAGGCTAAAGTATGTCACATACATAAAGAAAGAGAGAACATACATCATGATACAATCATTTGCAAAACATAAACCATCATCATAAGAGCATAATCAAAGCATGACATAAAAATAAATCATCGAATGTCCGTATAATACATGTATAAATGTCTAGCTCAAAATTAGGTATACATCATCGATACAATATGCCATCTAAAAAGGGCATGCATAAAAACTCAGCCTTCATCAAGAGGCATCAAAATAATGGTACATAAATCTATACATCGATCAAAATCAACCTTCATAAGAGGCATGTATACATACAATACATCTGTACAAAAGTAAAATGGAGAAATCAACCATAGCTCACGCCCTCTCTAGGGCTCTTGGGTCTATGTTTTGGGGGACAGAGAGTGGTGGTTGTGATGTGCCTGCGGATGACAGGGTACCACCCTACTATCTCAAGCTAGTTGATGTCCATCTAGTTCTTTGTGTGATTGGCTATCGTACTTATCCGATGAGTGACTTGACCGCCATGATCTAGAACCTATCGTACTCACACCTAGCTGCTCAAAGGGAGCCACTTGTTGCTCTGCTGAGACTTCTCTAAAATAAGTGGTCCTATAATACAAGGCCTTACCACTGGCCCTCATAACATCCTGAATCATATCGACATCACAAATATTAGTGGCATCTATCTCTCCTACTAGTCGGCCTCTATCAACATGGGCCTATCACGTGGTGGAAACCTCTTGGTCTCTAACTATAGTGATAGTATTTACCTGGGATCGGGCTTGATCCCTTTGAATAATAAATCCCTGTGCATGTGCCTTGGCATGATCCCTCTGTGTGACAACAATCTACACCTGAGTCTGCAGGCGATCGGTGTTAAAGACTTAATATCCGAGCCCCTTGCCCTCCCCACTTACTAATCAGATGCTGCAAGGTTGCACCATCCCCACCTTGAGTGGCATGCGTTATGGAATGATCTCTCTCGGTGTTAAAACCTGTACCCGTGCACTAGCCTGATGCTGCTCTACTCTAAGGGCATGTACCTATTCCCTAGCCACATCTCTCTCATCGTACACCTATAACCGCATGGCTATCGCTGCTGTAATTGCTACTTATGTGCAAATAATTGTCCATCATCACCACCACCCCTAGAGCATGAGGAGGTGGACCCTGCTATGGAAATACCTACTGTAAAGGGGTATATATCCCCACTAGAATGCCTACTGGAGTCAAATCTATATTGGGAGCCCTAGGTGCCTATCTATTTTGGAGTCGAGGTCCTTGTCCCTAAGGCTATTGTAATGGAGGACCATGTCCCCCTCCCCCAACATGACGATGGCCGTCAAATGGATCATCATCATCATCATCATCACCATGGAACCAACTCCACCCTCATCACCGCTAGGAGGCCCCACTGGGGGTGCCCTCACTCCTGCATCATAGGCCACTCTGGGAATGGTCAAGCGGTGTAGAATCACTCCATGGTACCAGGGGGCATACTTTGGTGTACAACCAAGATCTCTAATTTGTCTCATGGGTACCCACATAGCTGGTACCACATGTAAGAAGTTGGTCAAGGCCCTTCCCCTAGAAATCTATGGCCCCATATCAAAATACTCTCTGGCCCTATGAGCATACCATATATCTGGCCCAGGTACATCCGAGTAATACCAAGCTACCTTTGCACCTATCCACTCTGTAAATATCCCACATATAGCTGCGGCTACCCAACATAAAGTGCTCAACAATCACAGTCCTGACCTCTAGACCATCCTATGGCAACTAAAAGTGTCTGTAGGGCCTCCATACCATGGAAGCCTGCTATAACTCATCCAACTCACGGTGGTAATGGTAGGCATCTCCTATATGTGGCTACACATCGTCTCCAATCAAAACCCAACCCATAGTAGAAGGATCCTCTGGAGCTTGAGCTCTCAATGCACCTACGGGGTGACCAATAGCAATGTGGTCCCACGCCCAAATCTATAATAATCTGGCCGGTCCTACCATCTTCTGATGGTAGTATGTGATCAAATGGAGGTCCCAATATAAGTGTGCTAATATGCACTGACCCCAGTAGTATGTATCCCTATAAATCAATCCTCGTATCACTCCAAGGAGACCAAGTGGAAAGGAAGCACCAGTCTTTTCAGGGAGTAAAACTCCACTGAAAAAGGCCATCATGTAAACTACCACATGATCAAGCTCTGGATCCTCAATGTAGCAGACAATCTAACAATCATCTTATGACGCAAAGATATCATTGGGACACCAAAGAGCTCAAGAATACACCGATCAATGTCGATATTTAGTGAGCGGGTATACTAAATGAGATGACCCTGGATGGGGAGTCACATAATACGCCATACATCCTGTAGTAAAATTGTGATCTTGCCAATCGGGAGCCAAAAGCATTGACTCTCACTATACCACCTCTTAGCTACGGTTGTTAGCAGGGTGTGTTCCAAGGTAATCTATGGCATATCGGCCACGTAAGCCAATCCTGTCACGTATAGAAGGATATCCAATATCCTCCTATCACCCTCATCAAACTAAGCCTCTTTCACCACCAACTAGTTGTACCTCTCACAGGTATGCAAAATGGGTAGTATCCTCTGCAAAACAAAAGAGCACGTGTTAGGATCTAATTTTCTATCCACTTCTATCTAATTTTCTATCCATTCCTAGCTAATTTTCTAGCAAAATTCTTCTTTCATTCATCTAACGTACTAATTTTCACCTTCTTCTATGAACCATCTAGTCTATTTTTCATCTATACTTAGCTATTTTGGTTGTAGGGATAAAATCCCTCCTTTCCCTGGCGTGTGCACCTCCACTTCGACGCTTTGCACGCCTATCTCGGTGTATATGTACTCGGTGCACATACGCCTCTTCTTCGATGTATACAAACCCTACCCAACGTATACGATCCTCCACCACTCTTCCTATTTTTCCTATTTCTACCCAAAACGCATGCACCCCCAACGTGACACATACACTCACCCTTCAACACGCACTCATGCACATCCCCGTTTTTCCCTACCCGACACATACGCCCCCCTTTTCTGTGGATACACGGGTGTGTACCTATTTTTCAACATGTATGCATACGTGTACCCATTTTTATGATGCATGTGCATGCATGCATCCATCAAATCAACACATGTGCACACATGCATCTCTAAAAAATTCCAAAACTACCCTAAAAAGATGAAAAAACCACATTAAATGCAAAATTGACAAAGGAGGGATAGGGCACTCACGTAGGGTCCATCCGCTGGGTCCCGAAGAAACTCTCGGATGTGATCTACCCATCTCCGTCTTCTCGGTAGCCTCACCATCTCACTCCAGGGCTATCACTCTCACTCGCGGTAAAAATTTGCAAGAGCTCTACTACAAATGAACTGGTCATGATTGTTTTACCCCTCCGGTGGGTATATTAGGCTTCCACGATGCCCCTGGGAATGTTTTCTCTATCATGATCACTCTGGTACTTCTTCTACTCATTGAAGTGATTATTTTTATATCTAAGGTGATTATTTCTACTTGTTTTCACATGCATTGGAGCACTCGGTACCACCTTGCAGTCACTTCTTCAACCCGAAATGATTTACGAATATTCCAGGTGCCATTTTCCTATCATTTCTCTTCTATTTTTCCTTTCTTTTTCCTGTCACGATGATTATTTTTATGAAATAATTATTGTTGCTTGTAATTCTTCTCACTAGAGCATTTTTGCTATCTGACGCCCTTTCCTTCACCATCAGGCGGTTGTGCATTCTATTAGGAGATCTTCGGTCTCTTATGCAAATTCTTCCGACCGATCAAATTTTTAAAAAAATTATAAAACCATCCAAAAACTGATTTTTTTTTAAACTTTGAAAATGGAATAAAAATTTGTTAAAGGCTCATTTACAATTGAAATATGTGTCTATCGCATGACACTCATCTCGAATCTTGCTGACGTTTTAACATATTTTGAAATAAAAACTCATGGATCACCAAACTCTACAATCATTTTACAAAATCTACACTACTTACTTTGTCCATACTCTGGGCACTTTATCGCTTTCTTGGTATTGTTTTCGTCAAGTGCACATTACTTTTCCATTGGACCCAAATGTCCTCCATTCTTTCCCTTGAATATACAAATTGCTTGGGGCATCATTTTAAACCCTTGTTGTTTATCAGAACATTTGGGACTACATCTCAATAAAAAATATTTGTGCAACTATCTTGAATGTTGTTAGTTTGAGTGTGTGTGATTGTACTTATTTCCATGCTAGGTGAGTTTGATTACTTCTCGTATTGGATTGCATGTTTGTATGATGCATGGAGTTGTTATTTTAGTAAGAGATGGCTATTTGTATCTTGGATTTTTATTTCATCTTACGCTTCTGTCGTATGCTTAGATTTTAATAAGGGCCGATGATGAGGATTCTAAGAAAAATGATGATTAAAAATTATTTGCATTGGTTTATGGATAGCTCAATATCCCTTTTTCTTGTTGTTCTCTAATCTTCCCTTCATACTTTTCTTTCTTTTGTTCTCTTTTCGATTATAGATTGAGTTCTTCCCTCACCCCATCAACACTCAAGGGCATCCCCTTAGAAAACATTTTTCTTCTACCCCTTCAAAATAATTCTACTTGTTTATGTTTGTCTACTTTATTTGAAGTGACATAGCTTATGTCACCCCAAAGAGGGGAAAATGTAGACACCTATAGTTTGATCAAAGCACTATTACTCTTAATATTGCACTAACTATCCTCCTCCTCACAAATTGACGACATACCGTCAGTTAGACCTATCTAACTCCCCTCTTACGACACTCTTTCGGTTGTATTCCTCTTATAAGTCAATTAAATAGGCTAATATAAGCCTCTTCTTAGCTAAATCCTCTTCTAGACTGCTTCTATTAGCTTCTTATACTATCAATCCATTTCATTGAATAGATTGAACCTCTCAAAATGCTTTCAAAACCTAACTTCTCTCTAAGAGTGAGATTAACTAGCCTAACCTAGGTTAATTATCCCTAACTATGGTCAACCTCTTCTAAAACCTAGTCAAATCTTACTTTGACTTGCTAAAGTGATTTTTGGGATTTTTCATTTGTCCCACATGCACCCAAATCTCCCACTTTCCCAAATGGAAAACTATAAATAGCCCACTACCCCCTCTCATTTACAAGAACACTTCTTCCCTCTAACATAAACTATAGTATTATTGCTAGGATTAGGAGTTTTATTTCATTTTATTGAGCTATTTTCTTTATCCTTTGCAACACACCACACACCATGGAGTAAATGGGAAGAACCATTAGCCTTGAATCCATTAATGGTGAGCTCCCATTCTCTTAAGCACAAACTAATTGCTTAGATCCTTATTAGGCTCATTTATTTAAGCTTTCAAGAATAGAGGGTAATTATATTTGTTAAGTTTGCTTGTTTGCTTCAAGGTTAATGTATGCAAAATAGGAATCCTTGTTTACTTCTTATCTGATGGTCCACTGATTGGTTTTGCACAAAGCTTTGGGGTCTCTTGAGTGTTCTTACCCCATTCCATAGCTTTTGCAACCTTTCTTTGAACACATAATCTCTGAAAAGGTGAATCCTCTAATGCGAGAAGGGCATGAGGATTACGGTCAAACTGTGGTAATTACCAAAGAGGTAGGGGGTTTCAGGGGGAAGAGGTTATAATAGAGGACGTAGCTGGAATAGCCCCTAAAGGAAATATACATGTTACAATGTGGTGAAGAAGGCCACATAGCCTTTAAGTGTCCACACTATCCTACACAAGATAGATGTCAAGGAGAATAACCATGAGTAAATCTGGTTGAAGGTGAAGAGGAAAAGGAATTGAGGTTGCTGCGAGACTTGGGTGAAACCCTCATGATAAGGAGGATGATGATTGTCAGCAAAGAAGGAGAAAGAACAAGATGTTGCTAGTGTTTATTCATGGTTACGAACAAATATATTTTGAACAAGATGGACCTCTAGAGAAAAGGTATGTAACATTATTATTGATGGTGGTAGTTATGAAAATATAGTTTTGAGTGTGATGGTTGATAAAATCAATCTTAAATGTGAGAAGTACCCATATCCCTATCGTATATCATGGTTCAAGAAAGGGAATGAGGTAACCATAGATAAAGGATGCCTTATAGATTTTTCAATTGGGAATACCTACAAGGTATTAAAAGGATACAAAGATGTCATACCATATGAGCTACCAGATGGGTTACCTCCAAAGTGAGATATTCAACACCATATTGATTTGATCCCAAGATTGGCCCTTCCAAACCAGGCAGCCTATCGATGAGTCCAACACAAAGTGAAGAGTTGAACAAAAAAGTGATAGATCTAATACAAAAAGGATTAGTGAGAGAAAACATGAGTCCATGTGCAACCCCAACTCTATTGACTCCCAAAAAGATGGAGACTAGAGAATGTGTGTAGACAGTAGGGCCATAAATAAGATCACAATTAAGTATCGGTTCCTAATTCCAAGATTGGATGATATGATGGATGTGCTAGCGGGAGCTTGATATTTTAGCAAGATTGACATGCGGAGTTGGTACTACCAGATATGGATCCATAAAGGGAATGAATGGAAAATGACTTTCAAAACAAAAGGAGGATTGTATGAGTGCATGGTGATGCCATTTGGGCTATCTAATTCATCCAGTATTCATGAGGCGAGATGAATAGAGAACTCCAAGAGTATAATGATAAGTTTGTTGTTGTCTATTTTGATGATATTTTGATATTTAATAAGACAGTGGAAGAAAACTTGTTAAATATGAAATTGGTGTTAGATTTGTTACGTAAAGAGAGTCTATATGCAAAATTAAAGAAGTGTAGATTCCTTCAAAAGAATCTTTTTTTGGGGGTTTGTGATATCGGAGGATGGATGAGGAAAAAGTAAAGGCAATTTTTGAATGGTCTATTCCAAGGAATGTGATAGAGGTTCGTATTTTTCATGGATTGGAAATTTTTATAGGAATTTCATTAGGAATTTTAGTAGCTTTGCTTCACCCATAACAAATTGTACAAAATGAAGGGATTACGTATGGACTAAGGCAACAATAGATAGTTTTGAATTTTTGAAGAAGAAAGTGTCGAAGCACTGCTTTGGTATTGCCATATTTTAGCAAGGTCTTCGGAGTTGATCGTGATGCCTCACATGTCAAGATTGGAGATGTACTAAGTTAAGGATGACATGTAGCATTCTTCAATGAAAATATAAATGAAGTTAGGAGGAAATATTCTACTTATGATGTGGAATTTTATGCTATTGTTCGACATTAAGGCACTTGACACATTACTTGGTAGCAGAGGAATTTGTTCTCTTCACTGACCATGAAGCATTGAGGTATGTAAACGAGACGAAGAAACTAAATAGTACGCATGCAAATGGGTTTCAGTTTTCAAGAATATACTTTTTCTTAAAGCATAATTCGAGGCAAGCGAGAATCAAGTTGTTAACGCCTTGAGTCGGTGTGTAGCACTTTTGACAACAATGGAAAATGAAGTAATAGGGTTTGAGGCAATTAAGGAATTGTATGAAGGTGATCCAGATTTTGGTGATGTTGTGAGACAACTTAAGGATCCTACAGTAGGTAGTGGTTCTTATGATTATTTGATGCAGGATGGTTATTTGTTTAGGGGGAAATAATTGTGCATCCCTGCTATTTCAATGAGAGAAAATATTATTAGAGAATTGCATAGTGGGGGGTTAGCTGGACACTTTGCTATAAGTAAGACAATTGTTCTTATTGTAGAAAAGTATTTTTGGCCAAAGGTAAAGATGGACACAAGTAGGATTGTACCAAGATGTAGAGTGTGCCAAATGGCTAAGGGCCATGCATAGAATATTGGGTTGTATATGCCATTACCTATCCCTACAGGACCATGGTTTGATTTGAGTATGGATTTCATGTTAGGACTTCCTAACACATAGTGAGGGAATGATTCTATCTTTGTTGTGGTTGATAGATTCTCTAAGATGTCACATTTCATTTCTTATAAAACAACTAATGATGCTTCCGTTGCAGATTTTTTTCCGTATGGTTAGATTCCATGGAGTTCTAAGAACGATCACTTGGATCGACACATGAAGATTTTGAGTTACTTTTGGAAGACTCTATGGAGAAAAATAGGGACACAACTACAGTTCAGTAGTGCATATCATCCCCAGTCTTATGGGAAAATAAAAGTAGTGAACATAAGCTTGGGAAATATCCTACGTTGCATAGATGGAGAAAATGCAAAAAAAATGGGACTTAGCTTTACCACAAGATCAGTTTGCATATAATATCTCGTTAACAGGTCAAAAGGGAGGTCTCCTTTCCAGATTGTATATGGTAGGAATCCCAAGGGGGTCCTAGATATGATTGTGCTACCTAGTGAAGACAAAACTATTGATGATGCAGAAGCATTTGCAGAATACATTCTACAACAACAAGATGAAGTGTATAAAGCAGCTACAGATTCCAGTAGGAGAGTAAGTGTATTCGAAGAAGGAGATATGGTGATGGTTCATCTTAGAAAGGAGAGGTTTCCAAAAGGGACATATAATAAACTCAAGTATAAGAAGATTGGGTTGTGTAGGATTCTGAAGAAAATGAGTGATAATGCCTACAAGGTGGAGCTACTTGACAACTTTGATATCTCACCGCTTTTAATGTTTCGACTTATATAAGTTTTAGGTCATGATGAAAATGTTGTGGAGGAGGAAAAATAAACGGGAGTAGTAGATCTTTGAAGAAGAAAAAGGAAAGGGTAATGCATGTCTTGACCAAAGACATTCACTACTAGACATGGGAGCTACAACAAATATTTGGTACAGTTGGAAGGTTTGCAGAAAGAAGAAAATACTTGGATTCCTGTGTGGGAATTGAAGAAGATTGAAAGTACAAAATTAGATGAATTTCATCAACTGAATTCGCATGAGCTGGATTCTTTTCAACCAGGGGAGAATGATGCGGGAGCATAACTTGCGGAGACCATAATTTTTGAACCAACTGTTGGACCATCTTGAAATGTTACAGGGTGGTAGATATACATTAGTACTATGTCTTTGGGTCAAATTTGTTTGCAAATTTGTTGCCATCTGGGCACATTTTCGGGTGTGGATTCCTTCATCTAGTGGCCTAAAATTGGCTCCAAACGTTTTTTTCACTTTTGACTAGGTCTTAGAAATTTAATAACTTTTGTTGTACTTGTTAGAATAATTCAAAATTTCACGTGAGCCTTAATTTATGAAGGCATATTTGGCACACAAATTTTGGGGCCCATCCGAGTTGTTTTGCTAGTAGGTAATTTTTGGCATTTTAGGGTTTTTTGGCATTTTAGGGTTTTTAGAGTAGACATGAAATAAAAGGAGGATTGTAATGATGTAAAAGATTAGTGTGGATTCCAAAATGAGAAGAAAGCTATTTTTAAACTCCTGGTTTTTATTTGCAAAGTTGTTTATGTGTGTTTTGGAGGTATTTCAACCTCTTACAGTTGGATTCACATCACTGATCAATTTAACAAATTATTTCCTAGTGGATTTCTTATGGTTAAGTTCCATGTCTTGAATGGATACTCCAAAAACATCTAAGGTTGTCCTCATTTTATATTTGTAATGTGGATCATGATATACTTGAGATAAAATATGGTACATCATATGGTGTGTTCCTTCTAGTTTCTCATCTTATAATGCTTCCTTTGAAGGTTTGGATTCTTCCTTTGTAATCATACAATTATCTAAAAGAGGTTATTTTCCTTTCCTATATTTGGAGCGGGATGGGTACTTTCCATATTCAAGGTGGATTGATAGTTCACTATCACTATTGATGCAATATATATATATATATATATATATATATATATATATTGTGTGTGTGTGTGTGTGTGTGTGTGTGTGTGTGTGATAAGTATTTAACCATGTCTTTAGGGTTTTCATTGTATGCATCATTGTTTTCTTCTTCATTGATTTATAAACATTGATTTTTTTGAATGAATTACTAATGGGATATCTTGTACATATTCTTCTTCTTTTGTATGTGTTATATTTATTTTCTTATTGGATATAGTTGGTGGTGGAAATGGATTATTACCTTAGATATTTTTTCCTACTTCATTATTTGTATATTCGTTATATTGGAATAACTTGTGATAGAGGTATTATAGATTATTAAAGAGTGTTTGATTGTGATTTAAACTATCCATTTGGTTTTATCATTGAAATACCTAAAAGTATCATTATTTGCATGATGTGTATATAAGAACTCACCATTTACAAATTCTAACCATTTTTTCGAGTAAATGGGATAATAACCATAATCTGGATCCATGGTTTATCGAGCACGACATTATAATTCAATTAGTTCGGTGTTACTTTAAATGCAATGGGTAATATTATTAGTCACACCATCACATTAAGCATGTTTATTGTTAGAGTCAAGTGAGGTTTGTTTTCAAAACCTTTTATGTTTATGTTTTCTTTATTCAATGAATTAACTTTAATGCCGATCTTTTCTAGAAAAGTGATAGTATAAATGGTTAACCATAAGACATTATCTTCCATTACATGTTTAACTTCCTTATATAATATATTTACTCGGATGTATACTAGGAGGTTTTGATATGTAATTGTTTTAGAGGGTAAGTACTCTTTTCAAAATTTAATCTTCACTTTGTTTCAATGTTTTGACTATAAATGAAAATTAATTCGGATAAAAATCCGTTGATATATTAATATCACCTAATGCCACATAAAGAATATCTTTACCCATAGCGGAATTTTGTAAGTAACTCGATGATAGATATATTTTGATGAGTATTCTTACGTTTTGGTCTATGATATCATAATCCTTATGGTATTCCCTAGGTGGGAAAGAAACATTGGGAGTGATGTTTTTATTACCTCTTTCTTGCACCACTCGACGTGGATTTTGTGCCTTTCCCCTTTGAAATGTGAAATTTACTACTTACTCATCTATTATAAGTATAATAATAATAATAAATGTGAAGGGGTTGTGGGATGCCCTTCATAAAGGAGTGAGGAATGAGAGACGAAAGTATCCATCCTCTCTCTTAATCGCATTAGTAAACTCATATTCAATATGCATGCAATTTTAACTATCAATGGAAGGTAATATATTAATATTTATAATAGTATATTTAACTTCTTTGTATTTAATTTGTCACACTTATTAGCATGAGATTATTGTTTACTTCGGAATGGATTAGTATCGAAATGTGTCATCTTGGATATGTTGGCTTTATGTGTAATATATACAAAAGTCATAGGCAAATGTGTGTAGTAGAATATGAAATATAAATTTAGACATAAATTTTAAAACCTAAGAAGTGATGATTTTGAAATCCAAGTCCGGAGATAAAACCCAAGAAGAGTATAAATTATAAACGGTAAGAAAGTTAGAAATCATGAGTTGAAAAATCTAGGGTTTTTGTGTGTTTGAGTCAAAATTAAGTTTACTAAAATATTCTACTTAAATTTACACACAATTGCATCAAATGTAATAAAAAAGATAATAAATTCAAACTATGTGATTAGGTCATCTAAGCACATTAAACACAATATTATAAATTTTATTTAAGAAAGTAGATGGTGCATAACTTGATTTAAATTTGAGAATACAATAGAAAGACAAATTGCTTAGCTTATTATATATGATGCTCACTCACACAAGGTGTCCTGATGCATAGAAATGATCTGGAAATGATTTTTCAAGTGTTCAACTTGTGAAGATAGATTTGAGAAGTGTTTGGACGATGTCGACATACTCAAACCCATGCATTAAACATGGAATTGTGAGCTTTACTAGCAGTGTTTGGGTGTAGTTTGGAATTCTAACACTTTTGGAGATGCTTCTTCTTTATATATTTTATACTTTTTGATCTTTAAAAGCTCTTCAATTTTATACATTTTTGTTATTTTTACTCTTCTTCATATAAAACCTAATTGTGATTGTAATAACACAAGTTGTGACCTTTAAAAATAGGTTAATATTTTTATTTTGACTAACCTTGACCACCCCCGTGGTTGGGTGTTTCCTACATACCACTATTTGAAAAAGGATTCAAACTTGTTTAGTTCTCTTAGAGAAGTGAAACGTATGAAAATGTGTGCTCAAGCAATTGACCACCTTTCATATTTTATATTTAATTTTATGGTCTTCTCTAATAATAATATGTCACACCCGTAATTAAGTCTATTTGGATGGCTATAAATTATCATCATTTTCTTTTACTTGACATGGATGTTGAGCACCTCCTTGTTTATATAATTGATAATTTCATAATCATACAATAAAATTGATCCATTGCTCTACTTTGTATTATTTTGGTGTTTTGAAATAATCATAGTTTTAATGTTTTGACTAACTTCCCGGTAATTATTAAAAAAGTCTTTTACACTACTATAAAAAGGTTACCAAATAGTGATAAGGTAAATGTACCTATTTGTTTATCTTGCTTGACAATGCTTAATAGTGTAAGTAAATATTTCTTACATACTAATTTGATCTCGATACAAAGTATGATCACAGCATGAATCGTAAGTGATATCAATGGAAATAAATAGGTAAAATGATGTATGTTGGCCAAGGTTTATTTTTACTAGTCATTATCCTTCATTGCAATTATGAGTTCTTTGGTTGTAACAGCTCCGCTTTGATGCTTGGCTAAATAAAGGATAAGTGCATTGTTTTACATTTGTTGGTCATGAACCATGGCAAAAATTGTTAATGTTTAATATTATAATAAATGGTCTAAGACCATATGGAGGGCATTGGTAATGTTATGGCTAGTAATCCTCGTCCATATATTTGAACCTTGGAAAAGTTCAATTATTAACTATTATGTGAAAGAACGACCACCATGCAACTTTTAGTTATGTTATATTGTTCTTAAGTTTGTAAATATAGCCTTTGACCGCTTGTAGAACCGCATGCGAGTTGGAGTGAAAAATTGGCAAGCCACTATGTTGCACCTACAAGAGTTAAATGTATTTAATAATAACACACAAATTTTGGGACATTGGGGAGCTTCTTTGAGAATATGTGGCATAAAAAATATAAGTTATTTTATCATTTCCTTCTTTTGTTCAAAGCTATCTTTTTTGGAGCTTGCTTGGAAGAATCATGAATCTATTTTTCGGTGGAAATTTAGTGGGTGAAACCAGCTAAATATGGACACAATATTTTTGATTCGATGAGCATATAGTTTGTTTAAAATGGGATGTATTTTTGGGGTATTTGCTTTTTGGTTTTCTTGGAGATGTTGGAAGGTAATAGTGGAAGGGTTTCAAAAGTAAATTTTGTAGAAGTAATGTTGTCTCAATCATGGATTCTCTAACTCAAATTTGTTGTATTATTCTCGAGATATAGAATATTAATTAATTTTCTTTCACTTGGTTATAATTTGGAATCAAATATGAAATTTAATATTAATATTCAATAAGAAAAACTCATATGGAAACATATATTTCACATGGGTATAGGATATTTTGATTCCTCCTTGTTGTAATTGTTCAAGGTGTGAATTTTTGTATCTTTTTACTATTTGTTTCTTGTATTTAATAAGTTATTCAAAGTGAAATATGTTTGATAAAGTCTTGTTATATTTTAATAGAATTTGTGTTTATTTATATATATATATATATATATATATATATATATATATATATTATGATAACCCAAATGTTACTAGGTGAGATGAAGATCATGTATTATTCTTGCTATTTTCTCGAAAATGGGTTTTAAAAGATGCCATACACTTGATCGATGCATATTGTCTTTGCATGCGAAAAGATATTAAACTGACCTCAAATTTTAGGAACTCATTTATGATGTTTTGGATCTATTAATTTGTATTCATCTTGCTATTATGATTTTTATGGTGGATTATTTGCTTGAGTTCAATGTTTAGGGTCGAGTTATTTTTATTTATTAATCTGTTCGATACCCTTACTACCTCCTCCAAGCTCACCATAATTAGGGAATACTTATTAAGGGTTAATCGATATGATTTATATTTTCAAATAATTAGGAAACCATTTTTAGAATTGGGTGATGAATTTTTCTACCCTACTTGAAACAAATTTGTTAAAATGGCTTCCAATAGAACTAGATATGGGTCTAGCATAGAAATTATATATGTTATATATTACTAGTTGTCTTTGAGAACCGATGAATGCATATTGTAATATTTGTAGATGATTAGTAGGAGTTGTGTAAAGCACCTTTAAGCTCATCAAAGAAGATATAACATCCCGAGAAAATTAATTCTAGTTGAGTAGTAATTTATCTTTCATTAACAAGACATGATTAAATTTGTTGAATTATGACTTGATGGTTATTGAATCTTATAGGATTCGAACATTGCTATTAAGCTATATAATGTTTTATTTGACATGGGTAACTAATTTATTGAGTGTTAGCTTTTCCTTTAATGGATTGTTATTGAACTTCTTACCGAGTTATCATATGTTTCCATAGCATGGATGGTTTGGTGTTTTCTATAATATGTTTATTCCCTCCAAGAGACCTAAAAAGTTTGTTTTATTGTACCCATATATTACTAGTTGTCTTTGAGAACTGATGAATACATATTGTAATATTTGTAGATGATTAGTAGGAGTTGTGTAAAGCTCCTTTAAGCTCAAAAGAAGATATAACATCCCGCACAATTCATTCCAGGTGAGTAGTAATTTATCTTTCATTAACAAGACATGATTAAATTTGTTGACTTGTGACTTGATGGTTATTGAATCTTATAGGATTCGAACATTGTTATTAAGCTATATAATGTTTAATTTGACATGGGTAATTGATTTATTGAGTGTTATCTTGTCCTTTAATGGATTGTTATTGAACTTCTTACCGAGTTATCATATGTTTCCATAGCATGGATGGTTTGGTGTTTTCTATAGTATGTTTATTCCCTCCAAGAGACCTAAAAATTTTGTTTTATTATACCCAAGCTATATGTGATATCTAAGAAGCGGTCTTTGGTAAGATGATCTATTATTATAGGAATCCTTTTGTGTTATAAGTTGAAAATGATTTTGATATTAGATCACTTATTCTTGAAAATTTGATTTTAGAAACTATATTTACTATAACTTAGTAACGATGTTTGATCCTTTTGAATTGTAACAAGATAGGAATTGATTTCAGTTATGAATTAGATTCAGTACATTATTTAATATTACTTAGTAAGGCTTATTTAATTTGTATTTGACTGTTTGATCGTGAATAAATTGTTTATAGTTATTTGGAAGTAAAGTTCACTTCATGAATTGTTGATCTTTGATATGATTATTGATTAAAAGTATTATGTAAGTTAGAGTATAGATAACCTTTTAATATTATATTTTCATAATCATGCAACATGATTATGAATTGTTAATTCATGTCAATTCGATGAGCTAGCCATGTATACTTTATCTATTTCCTACAAAATTTAGGACGGGTATTCATTATCAAGTGACTGACTTGATTATTACACGTGATTTTTTCATGCAATGATTATTGTTATTTATTAAACTTTGAATATTATATGGAAATGTGAAAGTATCACTTCACATTGTTTAAAAAGACAGGTTTGCATTATGTATTATTCTTGATTAAGATGATCATTATTTTGAAATAACATGAAATTATTTCATATGATTATTAATATAAAATATGTTGTTTTTTTAATATCTTGTTGTACTATATGAAAGTGTATAAAATCTGCTTCTACATAATTGTATAAATATCATTGAATAATGTTGATTACGATATTTATTATGTTTTATTGACTTTAATATTACTGAACAAATATGTATTGAATACTCATTAAATGTTGATGAAATCTACAAGATGAAATAATGTAATATATTATTTTACTTGAAAATATAAATACACAAATAAGATATGTTTCAGATTATATGTATAAAAACTAAAGGAATGTAATGATGGCCCTATAACAAAATTCAACATACATGTTATGATAATGCATACTCGTTGTAAATATCATATCTGTTTCTACTAAACCTTAGCGGGAAAATAGTTGCATAACATGAAACCAAGTACAAAAGTAACACCGTAACAATTATAAGAAATACTACGAGATGTAAACAATTAACTTAAGTAAACTAAAATGACTAAGTGACTATTAATAATCATAAGTACTATTTATCTTATTCTTATGAATTGGTCTATCTTTATTGCTTAAACTAAGTTAATTCATTCTTCATAGGTTGACATAGTTTTCCTTACGATAAGTGGTAGGAGGTACTTACACTAGTTGGTGACTTGATGAGTTTTGTACAACTCTCTTTGTGAAACGGATAACAAGAAATTATGAATAACCTATCGCTATATTAAAATCATAAAGAATTAACAATGAAGGGTAGTTATCATGATATGAAATTAGTGTCATATGAACCTTGTCTATGCCAACTCATCATGGCTATGAGGAGAATAAAAAACATGTAATGATGTAATTCATTATGTGAGCATGACCTTTCTCGTAGGGATCCTTAGATGGGACTGACAGGATTCATGTGACATGAATATTGATTGACGATCCATGCGACTTCAAAATTGTAATTTAAATTCTAATCAATAAAAAGGAATCTTGATAACTATATTGATACAATTGTGTAATGTATTGAAGATAAAATTTGTAGGTTAGTGTGCATCTTGAAACCGGCTTACTATCATAATGTCGAATAACTTTGGCCATAATAGTGCAAATGATTGATTGCATTGTGTGTTCACCATACTTTCTTATTAGCGAGTTTAAAGTCGGATGGAGTTTATTTCAATGAATTTTCCGTTGACACTAAGAAGATCTACAAGTTCTCAAAACCTATAAAAGGTTTAACCATGCGTATATATTGTATACATGCTCATGTAGAAATATTAAGGGAAATTGGGAAAAATCTAAGACCCTTACATTTGCACATGCTTATTGTATGTTTTCAAGATGGATTCGTAATGTTAATAATGTTGGATTACTTAGTAGTGAGCTATTTAATAAAGATATTCATTACAACATAAAAATAATTAAGGTATTTTGTAAATATTAATTATGCTATATTTTATCTACTACCTGTTGAATATCATCAAAGGCATAAAATGTTATTAAGGGTTTTATTAACAAAATTCCATTAGTTTGTTAAAGTATAACATGGTTGTTACATTTTATTATCAGAGATGAAGGTTTACATCTATTGGACTTAATGGGTCCTTATGCTAACAAAATTGTTATTCTTGTCTAACAAAATAAAATGGTTAAAATAAGAGGCAATAATGTAAACTACATGGCTGCAGGGGCTGAAGCAACAATTTCCCACAAACATGATGATATATTAGTTATCTTGCAAGAAACTCATAACCATATAGTTTTTCTTGAATAACGATATTGACGCAGATAACAGTAGTAGTGAAAGTGGCGAGATTTCAACCTTAAGGGAATCATAATGCCGTAAACCTTAACGCTAGGAATCATAATACAATGGATCCCAATGCTAGAAATGTGGATATTGGAAATCCAAATGATTGAAACTAACCAGGGGATATAAGAGCCCACTTGGAAGGAGAATTTTCAAAATATATTAAGCAAATCAGTCCACCCAAGTTTGACAGAACAACCTTGGGAGATGGAGCTGAGAACTAGTTAAGTGAAATGGAGAAGTATTTTGAGATAAGATATTTCTGAAGAAACCAAAGTTGTTTGGGGTGCCTTTTAGATCTCCAAATGGGATTCATCTTGGTGGGATAATAGAAATGTGGAGTTAGGTGTTGATACACCAAATTTATAACTTAGGATAAATTTAAACATTACTTCAGACAACGTTGGTTACCACAATTATATTATGACTAGAAAATGTCGATTTTCATAATCTGAATATTGGGAGAAATTTACTAAACTACTGAAGTATGTTCCACAATACCAAACTGATGAAAAATTTAGGATACACAAATTCATCATGGGACTTAACCCAATCATTGGGGGTGAAGTTGATGTCCATGGTCCTTCTACCATATAAGTTATTTTTGAAAAGGCCATTAGGCAGGATTATAAGCTATAAGCCATAGTTTTTCATAGGGATGAGAAGCAAAAGATGAGCTAAAAATCACCTTTTCCAATGTCACCTAGAAATAATTAGTGGAAAAGGTTGGAAATAAGGATCAAAATGAGGAAAATGGCACAACAACAAACCCTATTACAAATGTAAAAAGAAATGGATGTGATACTTTGTTGTTGGTAACAATAATAAGTTTGATAGGAAAAGATAGATCGATGTATGTTTCAAGTGTGGTGGTGATAACTATGCCAAAAATTATACCTTGAGAAACAAGGAAAACAACATGCATAAGAGAAACCAAGTTGCGGTGGCAAACTATTAGGTTGAAAAACAAGCAACACCTCTTGAGGTGCTAGGTTTAGGAACTAGCAATTGTCATGTTGAAACTAGTTTAATCATCGGAAAAATTCTATAAAAACTTTTTAAAAAAAATTCCTTATTTTTTGAATGATAATAAATAATATTTTTGATTATCTGATACTAATATACTTATTATTATTGATAATTTGGTTGACTAGAATGGCAATTTTTTCTATATTGCTAATTGTTTTACAATTATTTCTGTCATAAGGTTGTTATAGCCATGATTTATGAGTAATAATTAACTGAAAATTTTGGAAAACTTATAAGTTATGTGAAATTCTATGTTGATTTTTCCTTGAATGGTAATGTTTGAATTGTTTTGACTTTGTTTAGTTATTATGTTTTATGCATATGAGTTAACATCATCGGGACGATAATTCTTTAAGGGGTGAGTATGCCACACCCCGTAATTAAGTCTATTTGAATTGTTGTAAATTATCATCATTTTATCGTACTTGAAATGGATTTTGATCACATCCTTGTTCATATAACTAATAATTTCATAATCATATGATAAAATTGATCCATTTCTTTAATTTGTATTATTTTGGTGTTTTGAAATAATCAAAGTTTTAATGTTTTGACTAAGTTCTGGTCATAGAAAATTTGTCATAGGCTATGAAGACATTATAAATAAAATTATTTTATAGTGCTCAAAAAAGTTTATGAAATAGCGAAAAGGTAATGTACATGTTTTTTTATCTTTCTTAGCAATATTTAATAATGTAAGTAAATATTGTTAACATACTTGATTTGATCTCGTCACGAATTATGATGGTCACACATAGTAAGCGCTATCGATGGCAATAAATAGGTAAAATTATGTATGTTGGTCAAAGTTTATTTTTATTGGTCATTGACCATCATTGCAATTATGAGTTGATGGTTATAACCTCCTCCTTGATGCTTGGATAAATAAAGGATAAGTGCATTTTTTTACTTTTGTTGGTCATGGACCATGGAAAAAAATAGAATTTAATATTATAATAAATGGTCTAAGACCATATGGAGGGCATTGGTAATGTTATGGCTTGTAAGCCTCTTCCATATCTTTAAACCTTGGAAAATTTTTATTATTAATTATTCGGTCAAAGACCAACCATTATGCAACTTTTAATTATGCTACATTATTATTAAGTTTTTAACCAAATCCTTCGAGTGCTCATATAATCCCATGTGAGTTTGAGGGAAAAATTTGCAAGCCACTATATGACACTTGCAAGAGTTAAATGCATTGAATAACAACACATGGATTTTGGGAAATAGGGAAGCTTCTTTGAGAAGATTTGGCAGGGAAAAGTTCTAAGTTATTTTATCATTTCCTTTTGTTGTTCTAAGCTCTCCTTTTAGAGCTTGCATGGAAGAATAATGAATCTATTTCGGTGGAAATTTAGTGGGTCAAACCAACTAAAAATAAACACAACATTTTTGATTCAAAGAACACCAATTTAAAAATTGGGACACGTTTTAAGGGTAATTGTTGTTTGGTTTTCTTAGAGATTTTGGAAGCAAATAGTGGAAGAGTTTTAGAGGAAAATCTTGCGGGAGTATTGTTGTCTCGGGCATGAATTCTCTAACGCAAATGTGTTGCATTATTATGAGATATAGAATATTAATTGATATTATTTTGTCGGTTATAATCTAGAATCAAATATGAAATTAAGCAAGTAATATTTGATAAGAAAAACTCATATGAAAACATATTTTTAAAATGGGTATTGGATATTTTTATTCCTCATTGTAATTGATCCGGGTGTGAATTTTTTTGTATCCTTTGGATTGTTTGTTTCTTTTATTTATGATTTTATTTAGAAATGGTTGTTTATTTTATTTAAGAAGTTATTCATCAAATGTTTTTGATATGGTCATGTTATCTTTTTATATAATCTATGTTAATATATATATAGATGATAACCCAGATGTTATTGGGTGAGGTGAAGATCTTGTATTATTCTTTTTATTTTCTGGACTAGGTTCAAATAGATGTCATATCTTGGATCTAGTGCATGTTTTCTTTGCATACACTAAAAGTTACAAAAATGACCTCAATGTTCGGAACTCCTTTCGACATTTTGGATTTGTTTGTTTGTATTCACCTACTATTATGATTTTTATGACCAATTATTTTTTAAGTTCAATATTTAGGGTAGAGCCATTTGCATTTAGTGATCGGTTTGATACCCTTCTTACCTCTGAGTTCACTCTTCTCATGGAATAATTATTAAGTCTTATTCGATATGAGTTATATTTACAAATAATTAGGAAACCATTTTTAGAATAGGGTGACTGTGAATTTTTCTTACCCTCATTCAAACAAATTTGTTAAAACGGCTTCCGATAGAACTATTACTAGGTCTAGCATGGAAATTATATATGTTATATATTACCGCTTATCTTTGATAAGCTGAAAAATTTGTATTGTAATATTTGTGGATGATTAGTAGGAGTTTTGTAAATCTCCTTTAAGCTCGCTTGAAAGAGATAACAACCTGCATAACAATTGAATTGAGCCGAGTAGTAATTTATCTTTCTTTAACAAGACATGATTAATTTATTTTAATTGTGACTTGATATTTATTGAACCTTATAAGATTCGAAATTGTTATTAAGATATATAATGTTTCATTGACATGGGTAATCGATGTTTTGAGTGTTACCTTATTCTTTAATGGAATGTTATTGAACTTATTACTGAGTTATCATATACTTCCATACTATGGATGGTTTGTTGTTTTCTATAGTATGTTTATTCCCTCCAATGGACCTGCAGAGTTGGTTTTATTATACCTAAGATATCTGTGATATCCAAGAAGCTTATATTTGTAAGCTGGGTTGTAGTTTCTCTATTATAGGAATCCTTTTGTGTTCTAAGTTGCAAATGATTTTGGTATGAGATCACTGTTATCAAAAAATCACAACACCCTTTGGTTTTCACAAGTGTGTGTGCTTGAGCTCATGGTGTGATCGGATAACATGGGTACTATCTCCAAGTTGTGGGACTTGCTACTTGAGACACATCTCCAGAGAAAGTTGGTTCTTGCTCCTAAACTACCTGCCACAATCTACTCTAATGCAGGAAAAACTATCTTATCTTAATCTAACCTTATAAGGGACTAGGGAGAGAGAGAGTGCATGAAAACATAGCCTACGCTAAATTGGTGATACAATAGAAAAGGAGGGAATGCGAATAAATTTCCAATGTGTGAAAGATGGAAGCAAAGAGGGTTATAATAGTTCTCCACATTATAGAAACTACATTCACAACAATATTTCATACACAAACAATGGTAATGAATCCCTATAAGAGCATAAAATAGACACAATATATTTGTAATGAGGTTGAAAGGGAAATAAGAATGCAAACAAACACAACAAGGGAAGATACATCCACAAACTTGCATCTATTGCTTCATGATTTGCATAGTTCAATCTGTTACAAAATAAGGGCCTCAATCACCATGCAAGGATTCCACTACAAGGGCCTACAACACATTGGATTTACAAAACCAATTTGTGAGTTTTTCTACTTAGAAACTATCTCGCCATACCATGAGTTGAACACTTTAATTTATAGAGTTTGGGAGAGAGAGAATTGAAATCCTAAAATCTGCCTTCCAAACACTTACAAGATGTCATAAATAAAGTAAAATTATGGTATGCTTCTTTAAAATTCTCCCCATTATATCCCATGTCTTGCAGCGGTAAAAAAATGTTTTCCCATGCCTCATTAAATGCATCTCCAACCACTAATAGGATCTTTTTCAAAAATTGGCACGTTATCCTTAAAATAATTATCTATCATTTATCAATTTCTAAATTTATTTAATTCCATGTATTGGAATCAGAATGATGATTCCAACAAGACCAATTTTGTGAAAATCCATTGAGAATTGCAAAAGTTATGGCCTTTTGAGTGTGAGCAGCTATTTTGGGTTTGCCAGAGATTTCTTACCTTTTACGGGACTCAAAATTTTTTTTTTTGGAGCTGGAGATGTTTCATTTATTTTAACCCACCTACCTTAAATAAAAATTATAAATACAATTAAAGTTTGTCCATTTCATAGATGATGTTGTGTGAAAAATTGTCGTTTTCCTTTGTTCTCGAATTATATAGTTTTCTACAACATTAAATGGATGTGGTTTTTTACGGATTTTTTTAGACTTCATCTCTGTGGCTTATGCAGATTTCTACGAATTTCTTTGGATTTCTCTATGGATTTACGTGGCGGTTTGTTCTGCGGACTTTTACTCGCCGCACTTTTCCTATGACATTTTTCACCTACGACACTTTCTATGGACTTTTTCTGACACCTTGTTCTATGGAATTTATTTGTGGCATTTTCTATGGACTTCTTCTATGGATTTTTTTATGGACTTCACTCTGCCCAGTTTTGTTTGCCTACTCAAGCTGAAGAAATTTTGCAAGTTATCAAAATTACCTTGGGGGTGAATTTTGGATAACAATTTAGTTACTTAACACGGTTATCTTTCTACTAGGTGAAGTAATCGGTGGCCTTAAAGTATCCATTGGGAATGGAGTCAAGCCTAACCTTGAAAACTGATCCTTTTGAAAAACATGTCCCCGGATCTGCGGGAACTTAGCACTTGACCGAAATGTCATTGGTCTACTCCTGAAGCTTATTTTGGGATTTTAGATAAATCCTGTAACTGATCCAATAAATGAAAATTTTACCAAGGCAAGGGCATGGAGGATTATGGACCCATAAGCGATCTATTGGGGCTGAAAAGTTGCACTCTAAGAATAACCCCAAAATTTGATTTTTGCCATGAGAATTGTTTCTTCCAATGAATGGATTGTGCAAGAGAAAACACACACCACAATGCAAGCTATGTACAAAACTAAAAAACATACACACCCCAAGTGGGATATGTAGAGTGTGCGAAAGCACTTCTTTTGTTGAAAGCAAACCTACCTACTCTAGGCTAAACAAAAGCAAAGGGAACTCAAACAAATCCTGCAACTGGTAGGGAGAAGTAGCTTCCCTTTCTCAAAATAGGCAGCCATGTATATGATTTGGCGTTGAACATGGCTATTATTATGAGTGAAAAACCGAAAAGAGGTCGATCCTCTACCCAAATCACCAAAGTACTAACATCAATAAAAATACCTCCTCAAGCTGATTGGCATTGGAATTTTGGAGGTGTTGATGGTGACCCTTAGTGCTTTTATACTCATCTTCATGGCCTTAAGTGGGCATGAATTTTTTGCTTCTCCTCAACTCCAATGAATCCAAGTACTTGATTGGGCATGGACTGATCTGATGGATGTACCCTTTGTTATAAAATTCAACTCCAAAAATGGAGTCTTCCTGGACACCTTCTTAAAAAATAGGTTGCTTGCATGTTGATTTTTTCCTTGTATTTCCTCTTCAAGTAGCTTATCCTCTGCCTTGATGATCAGTGTGGTAATGGTGTCATTACCATTTCCTTCCTCCTCCTGAGAAGAACATGGAAGATTAGGATCCTCCAACCTTGGTCTAGAGGGTGGTTATTAAGTGTAGGCTACTTGTAATTGAATGCTCTCCCCCATGGTAGCAAGTCCTTGATGTTGGATAATGAATGATGAGCCAATGAATGTGGTAATATCTGCAGAGCTCCTCTTTGTCAAAGTAGTCCTCCAAATTAGATAGATAATATACCTCCTTGTTGTCTTGCTACATGTGCTCGACCTCCTCCATAGTGTCCTCTTGATCTATAACTTGCTCACCATGGTTCCCCTCATCCTCGAACATGAAGTTTGAAATCTCAAACTCTTCTTTGACATTAGAGATCAAAGGGGATGAAGTAGGAGGAAGAACTAAAGGTTCTTCTACGTCCTTTTTACGTTTGAGACCTCTTGAAATTTATAGTTCTCCTCCACATCCGAATGCACTCCTCCTCTTTTGGATTTGGAGTAGCTACTTCTTCCCTTTCTTTTGTTGCAACCAAATCTTCCACCACTTGTGGCTTGACCTCAACCTCCTCCGAGGGTTTCTCCATCAAGGGGATTTTATCAATCCCGAATCTAAGAGCCAAGCTCACCAAGCTTCTAATCATTTCTTCTTTTCTTGGCTCTTCTTCTTGATGCTCTCCTTAACCAGATTTTTGAGTCTCTTCCCGATACGGGATCGAGAAAGTAGGAGGAGTGGTGGGTGAGGTCTCCACTAGTTGTTTCTTTATTTGTAGTGGAGTGGAAAGTATTACTTTTGGCTCTTGTGGAGGGGACTTAGATTTTGAAGGGAAAAGGGAAGAAAAACTAAGGTGGGATGAAAGATTAGGGGATGGAGAAGGGGAATCAACATGGGGGGAAGCATATAATAGGCTTGAGTCATGAAAATGTAGAAATGATAAATGTTGGGAGGGAGAAAATTAAGGACAAGGTCTTTGGTGATTGACGTACCCAATGACAAGGTTGTCTTACTTTTTCTCATATACTTGAATATCCTCACTCCATTTGTTCAAGTTAGGGAAGTGTTTCAATCATGAAATCAAGCTTCTGTTGTGGGTTGTAATGTCTTAGAAAAGGGCATTCCCATGGGAAAGGTTCCCTGTAACCAATCTTGAATGCTTTCATCTGCACTATATCCCTTGATTGAACCATGCCATCCTCCATTCTTTGAATTTTCTCTAGCATATCAACACATGGGGAAAACTTATCTTGAACTATAACTTGTTGCCTGATGCTGACTCATGACCTAGATGATTTTCAAAGTGGTTTATCATCAACCAATGAAATGGTTTTCAAAGTGGTTTACCATAAACCAGAGAAGGGTGGTTTTCAAAGTGGTTTACCACAAACCAAGGAAGTGGTTTTCAAAGTGGTTTACCACAAACCAAGAAAGATCATGTTGTTTACAATTTATTTTTAGCTCTCATCATATTCCCATTTTTAGGAGATTTCATATAGGAAATTGATTACAATCGTGAATAGGAATAATCCACTGTTCATTATTATTACAACAGAAAGCAAACACACAACTGAAATAGAAGTCACCAATACATTTGAAGCAGTCTCTTTGTTGGTGACTAACAAGAGATGCTGATCATCCTCCTCCTCCTTTGCATCATGCCTACACTCAGTTTATTTAGAACAAAAATATTCAGAATTGTAGTCAGGATCTTCTTTCACTGGGTCTTCCTCTTCATTCTCTGACTCTTCTTTAACTACATTTGCTTCATTTGGCTTAAGATTTCCATTGAGTAAATATTTAGCTCGAATTCTACAATACAAGATTGTATGCCCTTTTTTCTTGCAGTAGAAGCATTCTGGTTCTTCTTTGTTTTAAAGAAATTTATTGTATTTCTTTTTCCTTACAAATAAAGTAGTTTCTTCTTTTATGTCTTCTGTAGTTCTTTTCTCTTCCGCTAGGAGAGCTGAAATCATGTCCTCAAGTGTTTGAGAAGGCATTTGTCCTAGTGTAAATACAAAATTGTTGTATTTTGGAGGCAAGTCAAGTTTTAACAAGATGGATTTTTCATCTTCATCTACTACATTAGCTTTCACTTCGCAGAGTTGTCTCAAAAGGGAACTTAGTTCATTAATGTGACTTGACATTGTCACACTATCACTCATCCTTAGTTTAAAGAGTTGAAATTTTAGTGAAAATTCAGCATTTGTTGCTTTTGACCCAAATGTTTTGTTAAGAAGATCCCATATCTCTAGTGATGATTTATCTAAATCCACATAGTGTAATTCAGTATCTGATAAAGCAAGTCCAATAATGGATTTTTCCTTTTCATTCCTGCTATGCCATTCTAGTAATTTAACAGCATCAATTGGTTGTGTTTCTTTTCCGCTTACAATCCCCCATAGGTTTTTGTTCATAAGTTACATTTGGATTTTAACTTTCCAAGTGTGAAATTTTAATTCATTAAATTTTTCTAACGAGATCTCCATTATGGGTGTCGAACTCCGTCGATAATGCACTCCCTCAAATGGACATTGTGTAAAAGTGAAAATGCGTCTCAATTTTTAAATGTGAGGTAATTTTTTAAAAAAATTTCAAGCTTTTACGACACACTTGACAATTTTGAGACTTGATGACAAGACAATTAAAAATAACTGACTATTATTTTTGACACACTTTTGACATTTTACGATATGATGAAACTATTAAAAAGTAATCAATTTATTACTTTTTAATACAACACTAAGATAACTATGAGGATAACAAAAAAATGAATAAACGACAATTACAAACATTCAAGACTCAAGACACAATAAGGACATAACATTGATACAACATTTAACTTGACGATGATTACGAAAAATTTGACACTTTTGATACTATTAAAAAAACATACAATGACATGATTTACATTAATACTTTAATGTAGACGACATATACTATCTCACTTAAACAACCTAAAAACCAGAATGGCCACTAAAACGATTAACTAAAACATTAAACATACCTAGACCGGAGTTATAAAGGACAATTGGAAGAGAATTACATGCAATTATGACCTATTGCACATCCTCGAAGGTTCTGCATATCCATGGGATCTCTGTGATAGACCCGTGATACCCGAAGTACTCCCCAGATCCTTCCCACGTGGTTGTCACTTTGTTTGGTCACTGTAGATACTCCTCTGTCCAAGCCTACGTAGGTAAGATCAGTTCGTAGCCTTCATCAATACGCAGGTCAAAGGATTTTGTGTCCACAAATGGTTGTCAGATCTGCATGCTCGGCTTCATATAAATAGTTCGCATTCATTGAAGGATCATGGGTGACATCAATGATTCCACATCCATGGGTGTTCGAAGCCATGGGTCAGAGCTCCACGTGGGTGTGCAGGTATTCCTCCTCGGATCCGTGGTTAGTTCTGAATAAAAACTGACACCATCCATGTGCGCTGGTAAGAATGGTACGCAGGGCCATAGTATTCAAGCCATCATCCTCGGTAGCTGCAAATCTGAGTAATACAGCATCCAAAGAAACCTTAAAATTTGTGAAGATGCTCCAATGGGATTTTAAACCTTGCAATAAAACAAAGACATCATGCTAATACATTGTACATGGATTCAACCTCACTCGATACCAGATGTTGATGCGGTCAGAGTTCTGTTAAGAAATCAATGTGCACAGTAATAACAAAATAGATAACAAAACACTGATATAATGATAATCTGAATTTGATTCAATCGGGATATTTTATTATAGAAGGAGGTTACAATTTATAGGGCATTGTTCTCCTACAGAGAAGGATTCAACTCCAATCATGATCCCCCTTATCTCTCCATGATCCTCACATCCCTACAAACACTCACACAAATCTCTCACACACCTATTCTTTCTCACACCATGATTCTCTCAACTATCCTAGAATCTATGAGTTGTATTTACAACTCATTTACATCACACATATTATTGTTCACACTAATTAAACTATTCCTAACACATTTCAATCATGAAATCAAGCTTATGTTGTGGGCTATAATGTCTTGGAAAAGGGCATTCCCATGGGAAAGGTTCCTGTAACCAATCTTGAATGCTTTCATCTGCAAAGTATATCCCTTGATTGAACCATGCCATCCTCCATTCTTTGAATTTTCTCCAGCAAATCAGCACTTTCCATTTGATTGCTTTCATTATATGCATACCTTTGTTCTTGATAAACTTCATAGCCAAACTTGTTTTAGCATTGCTCATATGGATAGGCATAATGATTAAATTTAATCATAATGTTGATCTCGGGTAGTTGTGAAGGACATTGGAGGTTAATTGCCTTTATTGTAAATGTGAATTCCACTATGGGAATGAAGCCATGATTGCACAACTTCATAGAATGGAATGTGATGAAAGAGATGGAGAGAGAAATGAATGAAAATGGATGGAGGAAAGGTTTTCATCTTGAGAGAATGGTTCGTTGACCAGATGGAGTCATTAGATGTGTTTTATAGTGGTTCCAAAAGATGAAATTTGAACGAGAACACATCAACTGTTGAAATGATGTTTACTCCAAATATTGAACTACACACCTAAAAATGATCTTCAATTCAACTCGTGATAGAACACCCTTTAAAGATGGAACTGTGACTTCTTTGAGGTCCCACCGGCATGCTAGAACTATTATCACCAAACCACATCACTTTTCGGTTTGCACAAGTGTGTGTGCTTGAGATCACGACGTGACCGGATAACATGGGTACTATCTCCAAGTTGTGGGACTTGCTACTTGAGATAGACCTCCAGAGAAAGTTGGTTCTTACTCCTAAACTACCTACCACAATCTACTCTAATGTAGGAAAAACTATCTTATCCTAATCTAACCTTATAAGGGACCAGGGGGAGAGAGAGTGCATGAAAATAGAACCTACGCTAAAGCGGTGATACACAAGATTAAGACGGAATGAGAATAGCTTTCCAATGTGTGAAATATGGAAGCAAAGTACATACTAGAGAGGGTGATAATAGTTCTCCATAGTCTAGCAACTACATTCACAACAATATTTCATACACACATAATCGTAATGAATCCCTGCAAGAGCGTGAAATAGACATAATATATTTGTAATGAGGTTAAAAGGGAAAGAAAAATGCAAATAAACACAACGGGGAAGATGAATCCAAAAACTTGCATCTATTTCTTCATTGTAATTAACTTCTTATATAGTTCATATTATGAGCAGTAATATAACACCAAATAACACAATATTTTAGAATAATGATCTCAATATGCAATTAGAATAGCTTCGCCACTTCGACGGGGAAACCTCTAAACCATAAAATAGACTCAAATTCTCCAATGATGAATCATATACTACCTACAATCCCCTATATATACTATTACTATGCTATGGCCATCACCAAGGCCAACCTACTAAGCATGAGAAACTATAAATGATATAATAAAATGATATGGTAAGCCACAATTCATCTACTCATATCCTAATACAAGCAATAGGTTAAGGGCATAGCATGCCCTTCCCCTTTAAAACAATGTTTTCCTCAATGTTGAATAATCTTGGATGTTGCTTTGAGAAAACCCTCATCCTCCCGGATGCATCTTCTATGCTCGATTCTTCCACTTGATCAAATATTCCTTCATGTCTTTGGTTCTCACCTCTTAGTACATGTTTGCGAGAATCTTATTTAGTTCCAAAATGATTCTTAATTCCTCATCAAGTTCTAGTAATTTTTTCCGGGCTTCAAATTTCTTTCCAATAACCTTCTTCAGGTAGGAAACATGGAATATTGGGTGTATGCGTGAAGATGGAGGCAACTCTAGTTTATAAGCAACACTACCAATTTTTTATAGAATGTGATAAGGGCCATAATATTTAGGAGAAATTTTTTTTTCCTTTTTTTGTTGCTTTAGGGACATCTAATTTTAAGGCTGAGATGTACAAAAACCCAGTCACCAATTTCAAAATGTCTTTCACTACGGTGTTGATCTGCTTGTTGTTTCATCCTGTTTTGTGCCAATGCTAAATTCTCCTTCAAACTAGCCAAAACCTGTTGTTGATGTTGAATGTGTTCCTCAACATCTCTAACCTTATTTTTCACCCTCAAGGAAGAAGTGATAGAAGGTGGATGGTAACCATATAATGCTAAAAATGGGGTCATTTGAGAAGAGGTATGAAAAGATGTGTTATACCACCATTCTGCAAGTGGTATCCATTTAATCCACCTTTCCTACTTATCTGATACAAAACAACGTAGATACCCCTCTAAGAATTTGTTGACCACTTCTGTTTTCCCATCAGTTTGAGGATGATAAGATGAACTGTGAGATAGCTAAGTACCCAAACATGAAAATAATTCCATCCAAAAATTACTTGTGAAAATAGGATCACAGTCACTTACAATTATCTTTGGGGTTCCAAGTAGCCTTTGAACCGTGTCCAAAAAAATAGTTGCGATTGTACTGGATGCAAATGGATGTGATAGGGTACAAAAATGGGAATATTTTGTGAGTCTATCCAAAATCACCAAAATAACGTTCTTACCCTCTCGAACAAGGCAATCCAGGTGATGAAATCCATGGAGACCTCCTCCCATCTCTCGGCTAGGAATTGGTAAGGGTTGCAAACATACTTGGTGTCTTCATTATTTCCCCTTTATTCTGTTGGAACACTAAACACTCGATACAAACTTTTGTATATCCCCTTGATTCCTTCCCAAAAGAATTATCTTTTTATTCTATGATATGTCTTCAAAAACCCGAGTTTCCTCCAACAAGTGAGGCATGTAGCTCTACAATAATCTTATGCTTCAACTCGAATCTTTACTCAAGTATAACCTATCCTTGTACCATAGCACATTACCTTTCTACTCAAATTTGTTAGATACTATAGAGCCTTTCTTGATATTCTATATTAGAGATTGTGTATCCTTGTCTTGATCCAATTCCAATCTGCTTCATCCACCCAATCGGTCATCAACATGGACATTCCACATAGTAAGGCATCTACGGATGTATCCCTTATGGGCCATGCATCAACAACTAAATTTTATTTACCCTTTTTGTATATGATTTGAAAATCATAACCCAACATTTTTTTACCCACTTTTGTTGTTCCTCGGATGATAACCTTTTCTCAAAAAAAGTATTTGAGACTATCATGATCATTTTTACCTTGAAGTGTCTACCCATGAGATAGGGCCTCCATTGGTTGACCGCATAAAGAATAGCCATCATTTATTTCTCATATATAGGTTTGAGAAGATATTTTCCTTTGATTGGTGACTCTCAAATGTAATTTCTCTTCCTTCCTACATTATAACTACCCCCAATCCACGATCCCGAAGTGTCACATTTAACAATGAAGTGTTTTGAGAAGTTAGGAGTAGCCAAAACTGGGGTGCCACACATGGCTTCCTTTAGCTGCTCAAAGGATTTAGTGGCTACATCTGTCCAATGGAAGGCATCCTTCTTTAAATATGTAGTGAGTGGGCTTGTTATTCTACCATATCCCCACACAATATTCTGTAGTACCTTGTTAGTCCTAGGAAACCAGGAGTATTTTTGAGAGTTCGAGCCTTGGACATACCACCATAGCATTGATCTTCTAAGGATCAACTTTGACACCTTCATGGGATACAATGTGACCCAAATACTCTACCTCTTATGCACCAAAAGAACATTTGGATGGCTTTACATAGAGAATGTGTGACTTCAAAACTTCCAACACTTTATTTACATGTTGTAAGTGTTCTTCCCATGTCTTACTGTAAATCAATATGTCATCAAAGAAAACTAATACAAATTTCCTTTAAAATTACCTAAAAACAATGTTCATCAAGATTTGAAATGTTGATGGAGCATTTGTAAGACCAAAAGGCATCACCAAAACTCATAATGGCCCTCATGAGTCCTAAAATCTGTTTTATGAACATATTCCTCTCTTATTCTAATTTGGTGGTACCCGAACGAAGATCTAATTTTGTGAAATAAATAACACCATGCAATTCATCAAGTAAATCATCAATTATTGGAATAGGAAACTTATCTTTGATGGTGTACTTGTTGAGTTCTCAATAATATGGAAACATCCTCCATATTTCATACTTCTTACATACCATGACCACTGCGAAGAATATGCACTCTGGCTATGCCTAATGATACCTACCTTCAACATTTCCTATACCATTTTCTCGATCTCACTTTTATGGGAATATGGGTATCTATATGGTTTGATGTTAGGTGTTTGGCTCCCAGAATCAACCGAATGGCATGATTTTGATCCCTAATTGGTGGTAGTCCCTTTGGAATTTCATCAAAATAGACAAGTGAGCATCAACAATCTTTTAAAGATCGTGTGGCATTGAAGACTTTGTATTTTTACTTCTATGGAAAATAAATTTGTTATAAATCCATCTGCTCCTTTTCTAAGAACCTTCGCATCGATGAGACCTAATAATTTGTGGAGACTTAGCTACTATCTCATTCAATTGTATTGTCCTTCCATCTGAATGAAATCACATGAAATATTCTTGGAAATTCATCTCTATAGTACCTAAGGTGGTGAGCCATTAGACACCAAAAACAATATTCGCCCCTCCCATAGAAATAACAAACATAGGTGAGTCTAACAGGTAGTCCCCCATGGAAATCTTGATACTATGGCACTTTCCTATGCACTTGATTGTCCCACCATCCATAATCATAACTTGCATTTACGGAGCTAGGTAAATAAAACAATTTGAGGCAGGCAACTAAATTACTATTTATGAAGTTATGAGTACTCCCCGAGTCAATCAAAACCATCACCATCTATTTTTTGAGGTATCCAATAAACTTGAGTGTTTGAGGAGTACTACTACTGAGAATGCATGGCAAGAAATTTTACGTTGGTGATCCTCTACTTCATCTTCTATTGGTTCCTCAGCCTCTCCTATAATTTCAGCTTCCCGATTATCCTCATTACCTCTATCAATATAAAACAAATTCTTCTCAACAAATTTGTGTCCTGGTCCATATTTGTTGTCACAGTTAAAACATAATCCTTTTTCTCTCTTTTCTTCCATTTGTTGAGGAGTCAGTCTAATTAGCCTAGTGAATGAATGGGAAGAGATACTATAGTCTCTGGTGTTGATGAAAGGAGACCTCCTACTACAAATAAATTTTTCCTTTGCTAGATGTGCCATGATAATAGAATCAGAAAGCTTGAGTGGATTAAACATACATACCTCATGCTCGATGTGGTCCTTAAGACTCCTAAGAAATAGGTCATTCAGATTCTCTTTTGGAATATTATCCACCATTAAGGATAGGTTCTAGAATTGATGCACATAATATTTGACTGATCCTCTTTTCCATAACTTTGCTAATTGGATAAATTAGTTCTCTGAAACACTGGAACTATAGTGCAATTACAACTCCTCGGTAAAAACTTTCCAAGTGACACCGAGACCATTCTTCTACCTCTAAGCATATAACCATTTATACCCAATGAATTGATCTGGTTCAAGATACATGGATGCCAATGTCACCTTATGTCCTGATGGTGTTTGATGTAACTCAAAGTTCTCCATTTTATTTATCCAATGCATGGGATCCTTACCATCAAATTTACGCATATCCACTTTCGGCATCATGTTCCATGGTTGCGAATAAGTTGGATTCTGATTGGGCTGGAAAAGTGATCAAACATGGTTATTTTGTCCATGATTTTGAACTAAAGATCCTCCTTGGTTTATATGGGGCAGATTTGGGCCATACTATTTACCCTTTACATGTTGCATGATATTATATAGCCGATTGATTTGGCTTATGTCTCCTTTAGAGGCCATCTCGGATTGTACATTTCGCAACTCATACTCAAGTTGGCTCACCCTATGATCAACTGCGGTAAACCCTAGTGATGAGGAATCTGTATTTACCCCTTCTAACTCCAACTCTTCAATCACTACCCCATATTGATCTGGGGTTTTACCCGGGGTAACCAGATTCTTTTTTGCTCTTGTGGAAGGCCTGCCATGATGTCAAACCTTAGGGTGTAGGGTTTTGATACAAATTCGGATGAACAGGAAAAACACGGAAAATACTAATACTATTTTTTGACATATTTCAAAATGTAAAGAACATGAAAAAATTCCATAATTTTCACCCTACATATGATAAATTTTTCAAAATAAATTTAAAAAGTCTAAAATTTTTATGGAATCTTACTTGAATTTTTTTGAAACTTTGGTAAAACTATCTCTCACCAATTCTCTCTGGTTCACAATGTATGGTGGAAAAATAAATTAGGGTTTTTTCCCTAATTTTGGCCCAGATTACAGCTACGATACCACTTGTAATGAAATTCTTGTATAATTCAGATTATTAGCAACAATATAACACTAAATAACATAATATTTCAAAATAATGATCTCAATATGCAATTAGAATAGCTTCGCCACTTCGAGGGGGCAACCTCCAAACCATAAAATAGACTCAAATGCTCCAATGATGATTCATCTACTACCTACAATCCCCTATATATACTATTCATATGTTATGGCCATCACCAAGGCCAACCTACTAAGCATGAGAAAGTATAAATGATATAGTAAAATGATATGGTAAGCCACAAGTCGGATACTCATATCCTAATATAAGCAATAGGTTAAGGGCGTAGCATTCATGATATGCATAGTTCAATCAACTTACAAATTAAAGGCCTTGATCACCATGCAAGATGTCCACTACAAGGGCCTACGACACATTGGATTCACAAAACCAATTTGACAGAGTTTTCCTACTCGAAACTATCCCGCATACAATGAGCTCAACAATTTAATTTATAGAGTTTGGAAGAGAGAGTATTGAAATCCCAAAATCTACCTTCCAACCATTTGCAAGATGTCAAAAATGGAGTGAAATGATGTTATGTTTCTTTCAAAGGCTCCCCATACTATCCCATGACTTGCAGTAGTTAAAAATGTCTTCCCATGCCTCATTAAATGCATCTCCAAACACTAACATGATCACTTTATCAAAACCTCGCACATTTTCTTTAAAATCATCATCAATTTCTGCATTTATGGACTTACGTGCATCGATCTTAGAATCATGATTCAAATGAGAACAATTTTTTTGAAAATCCATTGAGAATTGCAAACTGTATGGTCTTTTGAGTGTGAGAAGCTATTTTTGGTATATCAAAGATTTCTTGCCTTTTACGGACCGAGAATTTAATTTTTGGAGCTGGAAAAGTTTCTTTTATTTTCACCCACCTACCCTCGGTAAAATGAGAAATAAAATACCTACTACATAGAGGACATTGAGACCTTTCCAATGATATAAATTTTGTCAAATTTCGAGCACTAGATCAAAAGTGATGCCCATTCGAATTTTCACACAAAAACTATCAATTTCCTTTGTTCTACGGATTTTTAGTTTTCTACAATATTTTCCAGATGTGGTTTTTCTGCGGACTTCAGCTCTATAGTTTCCATGGATTTCTCAGGATTTCCATGGATTTCTATGGAATTTTTCTCTGCGGACTTTTTCTGCAAAGCATTTTCCACTGCGACACTTTCCACGGACTTTTTGTATGGCTTTTCTCACAACTTCAGCTCTGTGGCTTTTTTGGCCTGCTCAATCCTGAAGAAATTGCACAAGTTATCAAAATTAGCTTGGGGTGAATTTTGGATAAGAATCACCAATTCATAAAAATCTAATTTCAGAAACTATATTGACTACAACTTAGTAATGATGTTTGATCCTTTTAAATTGTAATAAGATAGGAATTGATTTCACTTGTGAATTAGATTAAGTTCATTATTTAATGTTACTTAGTAAGGCTTATCTTAATTGTATTAGACTATTTGATTATGAATTAGTTTTCTATAGTATTTGTTTGGAAGAAAATTTCACTTCAAGACTTTTTGATTATTGATTAAACGTATTATGTAGGTTAGAGGATAGATAACCTTTTAATATTCTATATTTTATACAGATTCAACATGATTACTGTTGTGGCAAATCAGCACACCCACGGATGCAAATCAAGGTTCTAAGTTGATGTTTAGGGCATCTAGTGTGATTGCACAACATTGAAACCTCTCTCCAAGTGTGGGACTTGCAAGATGAGAGAGGAATCTCCAGATTAGAGGCTGGTTCCTCAAACTCCTCTGATTAGATCTATTATTTGCACAACTGTAGAGGTTCAGATCCTAATTTTATCCTAGATTGCAAGGAGACAGGGATAAGAGATGTAAAAATTGAAACTAAACTAATAAGGGTGATACACCAAAGGAGTGGTGAACATTTTTGCTCATGCAAATAGACACAAATCAGAAATTGCAACATAAAACATCATGCACAGGTTGATAAGCTATAATCAAAGGTTTGAAATGAAACAAACAACACATACAAAGGACTGAAAGCATTCACAGAGCCTGTATTGTGATTTTCAACATCAAAATCCTTGCATTCCAACACCAAAGAGGTAGAAAACTGTTACAATCCCCGAAAAGGTCGATCTTGCAAAAATCACTTGTTGAAGGTGAAAACAGAGCTTCTTTGTGTAAAAAAGTGTTCAACCTTTGAAAAATGAGCCAAATCTGGCTTTTACAGTGCATGGGTCGAGCCCAAGAGAGAAAACATGAAAAAATGTGGGATCCATTCCCCATTGACCAAAATGCATTAAAAACAGCATGGAGGTCCTTACAAACCCATGCCCTGACATTTTTGACCATGCTGGAGAAGAATGCGACCCATTTTGCATTAAAATTGGTTGTTCAAATGTCAGTTATGTCCATGGGCACGTACCAGAAGTGTTTTTTGATTTTCTCCCTCAAAACTAAACCAAAATTAAAAATTGACCATGGAATCTTGCATAGAATTTTACCAGCTTTCCATTGATATAAAGAACGTGAAAATCCAAGCTCTGGATCGAAAGTTATAGCGATTTGAAGTTTTAGAGCAAAACAGGGCCAAATCGGGTCGCTTTGATATTTTTGACTTGGACACGTGGCGAGTTCTCGATTGGTTGCGGACCTTGCAAGGGAAAATTTCCCACAAAAACTCTGCTAAGCCATAACTTGAAAAATACGTGGAGTTAGGAGGAAAACTTTACCTTTCTCGGAAAGGCGAGAAAGAGCTCTATCCAATGGTGTCATTTCCAGGAGAAGGTTTTGAGTGCCTAAAAGTGAAAAATTATGACCGAGGCACAATAGAAGGAAAGAATGAAAGGGAGTTAGCCAAAAAATGAGCGGGGCACATTTGGATAACAATTTTGGTGACTCGGAGGGTCATCACTTTCTTGGATGAATGATCGGTGCTGAAGCAATCCATTGGGCATGGAGTCATGAGTAGTAGCTTGAAAACTGATCTGAACTTTGAAAACTTCCCTCTGAACCGCTTGAATCCCACTGGACATGGAGTTGTTCCCACCAAAATGCCATCAAAATGAACTATGCAAGAGCGAAACCAGCAGCACCAAAACTATGTACAAACTAAAAATCATACATGCTCCAAATGGAACATGTAGAGTGTGCACAAGCACTTCTTCTACTGAAAGAAAACCTACCTACTCTACTCTAACTGGAAGCAAAGGTGAGCTAAATGAACCCTGCAACTGGTTGTGCAAAATAGCTTCCTTTCTTCAAAATTGGCAGCCATGCAAATGATTTGGAGCTGAGTATGGCTGATTGGATGAGTGGAAAATCAACAAGAAGCTGGTCTTCTACCCAAATTAGCAAGGTGTCAACTAAAAACAAATCCAATACCTCTTTTAGTTGCTTTGCATTTGGATTGGAGAGGTATGACAGCTGATCCTTGGAACTTTATAGCTCATCCTCATGCTTAGAAGCAAGCATGACTGGTTGTGGCTTCTCCTTTGGCTCCAATGAAGCCAAATACCTGATTGGGCAAGGTCTGATCTGTTGAGTATGCCCATAATTCTGATTTTCAACTCCAAGAATGGAGTTCTCTTGTAGACCTTGAATGGATGGTGTGGAAGCAATGGTAGAACCCTTCTGCCCTTTCTCTTCCTCTAATGAAGGACATGAAAGATTAAAATCTTCCAATCTTGGTTCCAAAGAGCTTCTATAAGATGCAGGCTACTGCAAATGAATACTCTCCTCCATGATAGCAGGCTCTTGTGTTTGGAAGATGGATGATGAAAGAGAGAATGGTGGAAACTCAACCGGTTCTTCTTCATCAAAACAGTCCTCCAAATCAGATAGGTAAACTACCTCATTGCTGTCCTGCTGCAAATGTTCAACCTCTCCCATGGTGTTCTCTTGATCTGCAACTTGATCACCATGGTTTCTTTCATCCTCCAGCATTGAGTTTGAGGGATCAAACTCTTCTTCAGTACTAGAACTTGAGAGAGATGAAGTAGAGAGAAGAACTAAAGGTTCTTCTATAACCTGCTTTGTGCTCAAAGCCTTTGGATCTGCACTTTTCTCCCCCACAGCTGGAATGTGCTCCTCTTCTTTTGGATTTGGAGCAGCTTCTCCTTCCTCTTGCTGTCCCTCATGACTGATTTTTGCAATTTGAATTGGATCAGCATTTCCTTCAAATAGGGTGCCAACATGGACACTATATTCTGAACAAATTGATTGCTGATCTGCAACTCCTTTTTGCTCTTCTTCTGCTGCAACAAAATCAGTCCTGACCACCATTTGTTCTTTAACTCCAACCTCTTCTGAAGGTTTCATCAGCAAAGGGATCTTCTTCATCCCAAATTTAAGAGCCCAACTCTTCAAAATTTGAATTTCTTCATCCTTGTTTGGCTTCTCTTTTTGCTGTCCTTCATGACTGATTTTGTAATTTTTGTGGTGGTGGAGGAGGTAAAACCTCTTGTTTCTTTGGAGGAGAGGGTGTTTCATTTAGCTCTTGTGGAGGGGATGACTGTTTGGAAGGGAAAAGGATAGAAGAATTGAGATGAGGTGGAAGACTAGGGGGTGGAGAAATGGATTCAACACTTGGGACAACAGATGGAGAGTTTAAAACTTGACACTGTTGAGATAAAACAGATTGGGAAAGAGGAAAAGAAAAGGCATGAGATGGTGTGCTTACCCGTTGACAAGGTTGTTGAATACTCCTCTCATACACCTCTATTCCTTCAATCCACTTTGCAAGCAATGGCAGCGTTGCAATCATGAAGTCAAGCTTCTCTTGAGGGCTGTAATGCCTTGGGAAAGGTCCCACCCATGGACAGGGTGCTCCACAACCGATTCCAAATGCTTTCATTTGTGCTTGAGCCCTAGATTGCACCATGTTTACCTCCATCTTTTGGATTTTCTCCAACAGACCAGCATCTTGCATCTGATTGTCTTCATTGTATGCACACCCTTGCTCTTGGAAAGCTCCATAGCCAAACTGATTTTGGCATTGCTGCTCATATGGGTATGTATGCTGATTTTGAATTTGTTCAAAATGCTGATTTGGAGGATTTAAAAAACATGTTGGAGGTGGGAAACATTGCTGCTGTTGTAAATGTGAGTTCCATGATGGAAATGAAGTCATGATTGCACAACTTCATGGAATGGAAAAGAATGAAAGAGATGGAAAGAATAATGGATGGAAATGGATGAAAAACAGGTCTGCAACTTCAGAAATGGGTTGCTGATCAGATGGAGTCACCAGATGTGTTTGCAAGTGCCTCCAAAGGCTGAAATCTTCACAGGAACACACCAACCTGCAAAAGATGAAGTGGAAGACCTCTAAGGTCCCACCGGGCATGCCAAAAAAGTTGTGGCAAATTAGCAGCACCCCTGGATGCAAATCAAGGTTCTAAGTTAATGTTTAGGGCATCCAATGTGATTGCACAACATTGAAACCTCTCTCCAAGTGTGGGACTTGCAAGATGAGAGAGGAATCTCCAGATTAGAGGCTGGTTCCTCAAACTCCTCTGCTTAGATCTATTATTTGCACAATTGCAGAGGTTCGAGATCCTAATTTTATCCTAGATTGTAATGAGACAGAATAATAGATGTAAAAATTGAAACTAAACTAATAAGGGTGATACACCAAAGGAGTGGTGAACATTTTTGCTCATGCAAATAGACACAAATCAGAAATTGCAACATAAAACATCATGCACAAAGGTTGATAAGTTGTAAAAAAAGGTTTGAAATGAAACAAAAACACATACAAAGGATTTGAAAGCATTCACGAGCACTCGTATTGTGATTTTCAATATCAAAATCCTTGCATTCGAACACCAAAGAGGCGTAAAACTATTACAATCCCTGAAAAGGTCCGATCCTTGCAAAAAATCACTTGCTGAAGGTGAAAACAGAAGCTTGCTATGTAAAAAAGTGTTCAACCTTTGAAAAATGAGCCAAATCTGGCTTTTACAGTGCATGGGTCGAGCCCAAGAGAGAGAAACGTGAAAAAATGTGGGAGCCATTCCCCATTGACCAAAATGCATTAAAAATAGCATGGAGGTCCTTACAAACCCATGCCCTGACATTTTTGACCATGTTGGAGAAGAATGCGACCCATTTTGCATTAAAATTGGTTGTTGAAATGTCAGTTCTGTCCATGGCGCATACCAGAAGTGTTTTTGATTTTCTCCCTCCAAACTGAACTAAAATTCAAAATTGACCATGGAATCTTGTAGAGAATTTCACCAGATTTCCATTGATATAAAGAACGCAAAAATCTGAGCTCTAGATCGAAAGTTATGGCGATTTGAATTTTTAGGTCAAAATAGGGCCAAATCGGGTTGCTTTGATATTTTTGACTGGACACGTGGCAAGTTCGATTGGTGCGGACCTTGCGAGGAAAATTTCCCACAAAAACTCCGCGAGCCATAACTTGAAAAATACGTGGAGTTAGGAGGAAAAATTTACCTTTACGGAAAGCCGAGAAAGAGCTCTATCCAATGGTGTCATTTCCGGAAGGTTTTGAGTGCCTAAAAAGTAAAAATTTATGAGTGAGGCACAATAGAAGGAAAGAATGAAAGGAGTTAGCCAAAAAATGAGTAGGGGCACATTTGGATAAAAATTACAAGTTGTTAATTCATGTCATTTGGATGAACTAACTGTGTATACTTTCTCTCTTTCCTAAAGCATACATGACAAAATATTCTTTATGAAGTGAATGAATTTATTATTACGGTTGATTTTTTCATGCAATGATTATTGTTATTTATCTAATAATTCATAATATTGTATGGAAATGCAAAAGTATTACTTGAGAGATTGTTTAAAAGGGATTTTTTCCTTATGTATTATTCTTGATTAAGATGATTATTATTTTTAGAGAACATGAAAGTATTTCATATGATTATTTAATATAAAACGTGATGTTTTTAATGCTGTTTTTATTGTATGAAAGTGTATAAAAGCTGCTTCTACAACATTGTATAAAACTACTACGAGGCTCTAGCCACTCTCTAGGGAATCAGACTTGCTAGGAATCTCAACATGGGAAACATCATTATCGAAGGTGACTCAATGAACATTGTCAATATTCTCTCTAAGTCCCTAACTCCTAGTTGGACCATTAGATAATTCATTAATGAAGCTCATAATTTATGCAATGGTCTAAGTATCATTTTCAAGCATGTGTATAGAGAAGGGAACAAATCTACGGATTCACTTGCAAATATAGGAGTTTGTATTAATGATTATAAGGAATGACATGAATTCAATGACACTCCCACCGAAGTTAGAAATATCATTTCAAATGAAATGAACAATCTCATCAATACTTATTAGTGGTTGCTGCTAGCACGTGTGCAAAACTATAACAAGATCTCCATGGCAATTTGGGCATGCCTGAATTTATTCTTCCATGCTTTCAAAAACTGAGTGATTTTTTCATACTTGAGCATTTTAGGGAGAAGGAAGTGGGTTTTATCCTTACAACACACATGCTTACAGGATATCAATGTGATGTTGGGAATTCTACTGTTCACAATTTTCATTTCAGCCCATAAAAATCTCAGAGGGTTTTCATAATGGGTGGTGCCCATTGTTGTGTTGAAGCAATCTTCGAACCATAATGCTAGGATCGGTTTGAGCTCTAGGAGACCATAAATATAGAGGGCTTCATCGATTTCATCCAATGCATAAAATGGCATGACCAAGTATATCTCTTTACAATTCGTGGTGAATTGGAAAGACCGTAACATCTCTTTCAGAGATAGGGACTTTCAAATCACTAAAGAATTCATCTCATTTATCACCTGGACTAAGCATGGAGGGGAACAAATTCTTCAGGAACAAAATTGATAAGGAAGCAGAAGAGAAGCTATTTCTAGACAATGGAGAATATCTCGTCATCAAAAGGAAGGCATTATGGTTTCCTCTATCTTGCAACAATATGATGAGGTAACACATATGATGATGTGTTATGTCACTTTAAAGGGAAGATTATCTCGCCATTATGTAGCATCACTTGGTCCTGCTTAACCACTTCAGGCATGAGGTGAAGGTGAGTCTCTCCTACTACATTTTGTAGTCAATGGAAAAGTCTATTCTAGAAGTTTAGGGTCACAAGAGGACTGTTCCTCTTCACCAGGGAGTCATTTATCTCATTAATCAATACATGTCTAATGTTGTCACCAACGACCCCTACCCTGTTGTGGTTTCTCCCTTCCCAAACAAACTCGCATTCACTCCAAAAACCCCATGTACTGTGACTCTGTCTTGGAACCACCTTGTAAAAGGGTACTTCACAAATAGAAAGGAAAGGAAATTGTGGGCATTGGCCAAAAGGACAAAGAAATATTGGTGGAAGATAGCCCTCCCACTATTCTTCCTGCCATGGAAGAAGGATCTAGTTTGGAAAGAAATTCAACATGCAAGTTGATATTGTTAAAACCCTTGAGGAAAATGTAGACTTTCTGCTTAAGTATACTTGTTAAGGAACAAGATTCGAGACCCCAACACTGGCCTCAAAGAGGAAATTGTCACCTTGGAATCTAAGATTAAATCTCTGGAGGAAAACACAACAACTACTTGGCTATGCACAGTGCTATTATGGATCTTATGCAAGTCCACATCCACCAAATTTGTGACTCCAGTGGCATTCTGAACTCAACATGGAAGAATGGAAAGATTACAAGAAATTTTAAAGCTAAAAACTGGGACCCCACTATCACCATAGCTCGAAACTCTACCAGGATTTCAGGGTTACCTTTAAAGTTTTTTAAAAATCTATTAGTTAGTGTTGTTGTTCTCTTGTTCTTAGTGCAGTTGTTTTTGTGATGTTTTCAGCTGCAATTTTGTTGTTGGTGGTTTGATGTTGGGCTCTTTGTAGGTAGATGGCCCTTCCTTTGTTTTCTTTGTTTTCTCTCTTTTGGTTGGGGTGTGGACCCCACAGATCAAAAAACCACATTGTTATACTTTTCTTATCTTGGTTGTTGAGCCTCTGGTTGTAACCTTGGGTAAGGTCCCTCAAAAACCTTTTAGTAGTAATAATAATAAAAAAGAAACATTATATAAATATGGCTAAATAATGTTGATTACAATATTTATTATGTTCTCACAAATTCATTATTAATGAAATAATATGCATTAAATACTCATCAAATGTTGATGAAATTTGGAAAATGAAATAATCTAATATATTATTTTACTCACGAAATAAATACAAAAATAAGATATGTTTAAGTTATATGTTATAAAAACTAAAGGAATATAATGGTAGCCTTATAACAACAATCAACATACATGCTATGATAATGGATACTTGTTGTAATTAACTTATCTATGTCTACTAAATGTTATCAAGAAAACAATTGCAATGATATGAAACCAAGTACCAAAGTAACATTGTAACATTTATAAGAAATAGACATATGTACACAATTAACTTAAGTAAAATTAATGACTAAGTGAGTATTAATGATCATAAGTAATATTTATCTTATCCTTATGAATCAATGTATCTTTATTTCTTAAATAAGTTAATTTAGTCTTTATAGGTTGACATAGTTTTCCTTATGTCGGGTGGTACTAGGTAGCTACACTAGTCGGTGAGTTGATGAATTAAGTTTTGGGCAACGTGTCATAAGTTTTTCATTTATGTCAAGTTGTACATTAATTTCAAATTGTATCCAAGGTTTCCATGTGGTTCCATGAGGTGTCAAGTCATGTCAAATCATGAAGCCATGGTGTGCACGCATAAGCTATGTGCATAGTCAAGCCAAGTCGGTGTGTGGTGAGTCATCCCAAGGTGGTATGTAGACTTAACAAGGTCAAACATGGTCAATTATATGTGTATCAAGTGTTAATAAATATATAACTAATATCCATGTTCAACTCATGAAGTTTCAGGTAGCTCTAGGCCTAATCCTAGTCCCAGGATCAAACAAGTAGGTGTAGAAACATGATAAATGATGCAAGGCAAAGAAGGAAGAACATGGTTAGAGAATTATGATTTATAATAGCATGTTTTGAAGGATTATTAAGTCAATACTCAGGCTTATGAGTTCAAATATCATGTGTGAAATAAGTATTATGTCAATACTCGGGCTTATAGAGCATGAAGTAGTAATTAAGAGGCATTTTAGTGAAGAACATGCTAGTAAGCAAGTGCAAATGATGAAATAAGGAATGATGATGAAAAAATCGATAAATGGGCATAATACAATGGTACATGAGGTGTGGAGAGCATAATAAAGGTCTAAATAGGTAAAACAATCAATTACCTAGGTTGGCATAATACACTCTTCAGGACTAGAGAAACAAATATGCACAAATGAGATGGCGAAGATATTTCAAAGAAAACTATGAAAATTTGGTAATTTTAATACATGGATCAGTTAGTTGAGAATGTGTGGTCAAAATTTCAATACCTAAGGAAGTGTTTTGCAAAATTTATGCATGTTTTTCTAAAACTAATTTTTTGGAAAATGTAAATTAAGCAATGCAATTTATTAGCTATAAGAAAAATTGACAAGGCTTCTTTAGATAAATCATAGAAGAAATTTTTGCAAGGAATTTTCATAAAAATAAAATGTAAATTTTTTGAGGAAATATGATAAGAAACAAATAATTTATAATTATTTTTCTAACAAAGTTTCTCTCTCCTCAAGCTTCCTTCTTGAAGCAGTTGGCACAAAATGAATGGTTTTGATTCCAAATGACTTGTGCAAGATGTTAACATTACAATCCCTCGGAAGTGTAAAAGAATATCTTGAGGTGAAAAATATGGAATTTTTTTCTCACAAGTTATTTTTCCATACAAGTTCAAAATGAGGTATTAGAACACACATTGATGAAATAGGTTAAGTGATGTAAAGGTGTAGTTGTAGTCTTGATCCTTAATCGCTCTATACAAGTCTTGATAAGAAGACTGAAATTATGAGGACAAACTATGGATTAAGTGGTTAAAATGGTTCAAAGGCCCTCCTTTAAGGTCTTCTTCTATGTTTGGTCATGAGGATGAAGATTGGCTAGTAAAAGACCACACACACTCACGACCACCCCTGTAGAATAAGATCATACAATATGAGTTACACTTACTCATTAATGGCCTTCGCTCATTGCTTTGGTAAGTACATTTTAACAAAACAAGTTTCCAATGTCATAAATATTTCCAAGGTGTCATTTTGATGTCAAGAAATATGTCTTTCATGTGAAAAGTGAGTCACTTCTTGAAGTGAATATGCTCTTTCATGATAGTTAAAAAAGGAATAGGACTATATCATTCATTCGTGATAATTTCCCCTTATGTCACACAATTAGATTATTGAAAGTGTTTTGAGTTCATCTAGTAGGATGATAATACAGTCATATAGATGAAAAATATAAATTTGAAATGGTATAAGCTTCAAACTACGAATGAGGTTTTGTTCTTGAAACCCTAATTGATTCTCGTATGAATATCATTCAAAGATGGTATCCTAGCAATGACAAATGAAGATTCCTACAGAACTTGTGAGTTAAATATAATATTTATCATCCTTGAAAGGTTTCATTGGGGTTATCAATGGCATAAGTATGATCTAAACCTGCTAAACTTTGGATATTATGCTCTATATATGCAAACTTTGTGTGTGCAATGTCTTTTTCATGGATTATGATGAATAATTGTATTTCCTTCCCTTTGTGACCATAATCATGGATTAATACCTCCTAATTATCTCTTCCAAACTTTGAAATATGTTTAACAAATCATCTATATATTATATACCAAGCCAAGGAAAACTTAGAATCTAAGTCATTTGAAATTTGAATCAATAATAGTGAAGAATTTTATGAAAATGTTGGCTTTTTGAGGTTGGTAAATATTCAAACTCTTATAAATTACCTATAAAATTGATGCTATTGTGATCTCAACCTATTGGATAGCATCTTCTCTTTCATTTTTAAACTTCAATACCATTTGAACCTCTAATTACACTTGTATGTACCTTGATGACTTGTGAGGATAATTGACAATACTTTGAGAAGGTGAAGAGTTGGAATGACATCTTAATCACTTATTAAATTTGGTACATGTTCATGAAAGTTGGCATAGGTTTTGAAGACTAAAACGAAATGCTTTTCTCACCATATTAGAAGACAAAATTAATATAAATATGATATCCAATCTGAAATGCTCGACTAAGATTCTTTGAATGTGAAACCGATTGTCAAATGGTTGGAGAGTTTAATTTTACTTTATAGGTATGTGAAGAGTTATGAAAGTAAGGACAATGTAGGGAATATGAATCTGATCCAAAAGAGGTAGATTTTGATTAGTTTGGAAATATATGACTTGTTTGTTAACCTTCCTAATCCGAGTTTAAAGGTGAAGGTAGTTGTATAGAAATAATGTGAATTGTAAGAGTAAAAATAATGAGAAGTATTATGATGTAAAATATGCTAGATAGTTTCTTTTTTATTCTTGTTGATGCATGTTGATGCTATTTGAGCTTGGATATGTATTTAGCGGATGAGATTCTATTGAATATGTAGATTCTATTAAGGGAAGTGTTGTGAGGTGAAATTCAGGGTGTAAAACCACATGTTGAGGAGCTATTATCAATTGTATGAACAAAAGAGAAAATTGAAGATTGATAAGGGATGGATATTAATATGAGAGAATAATAAAATGAGATGATGAGATGAAACAAAGATCACATCAGGTTGATGTAAGAAACCAAGTGAAATAATGTGATCAAATTCTTGTATGTTCAAAGTTTGAGATGTAACTCAAAATTTTAGGAGTGATCTTCCTAACGAGTAGGTTCTTGACGAATAACATCAAGTGGGTGCTTGACATGGATTTGAAGTGGGTGCTTCATAGCAAGTGGGTGCTTTCCAAATTACTCAAGTGGTTGTTTGATTGTATACTAGAGTGGGTGCTTCAAGGTGAGTAGGAGTTCACCACATGGTAAAACCATTGTAACTCTATAGGAAAATTTTCTAAACTAGTTCTCTAGTATTCAGTGGGTTTTTCCCTTATGGGTTTCCCACATTAAATCTAGTCTCTTCATGTGTTCATGTGTTCTTGTCTCTCTTTTCTCTCTTATTTGAATGCACATTCTCATCATGGTTAATGGAATAATTGTAACTTACTACAATTTTTTTAAAGAACACTGATTCACCCCCTTCTCAGTGCCTATAATTTCTAACAATTGGTATCAAAGCATGTTCTCTTAGTATAAGTTTAAAAAATTAAGAGAAGGTCCTTGAGGTGCATGAGTATGGGTGGTCAAGATGAAGCAATAGTGAAAAAGAAGTATGAGATTTCTCAAGCCCTGATAAATGAGTTAAAGGATGAAATCAAACTAAATGATGGAAATCATCTTGAAGAAATCAAAGAGGTTGTAGAAGTTGTTAGTAAGTTATCAAAAGACCTAAGTGTCAAAGAAAAATCCTCTGTCAAACTTAAAGAATGATTTAAGAACCTAAAGGATGAAATGATGATGATTATTAATGAAAGTTCAATAAAAAGTGAAGTAATTAAATTGAAGGGAAAGTCAAGCCATGTCAAGTACAAATCCATGTCAAGAATGTGACAAGTTAAGTGTTGATTTGAAGACTCTATAAATTGGAACAAGCAAGAAAACAAGACTCAACAAGGGTGAGTCAAGCCCACATGCAACTAAGAGACTTCTTGAAACTCAAGTTTCATGGATATTTTTTTCATGTAATGTTTTTGGACATATAGTTAGAGATTGTATGTGAAAGCTAGACTAAGAAGACCCATGGAGAGATTGTAGAACTAAATTTGAGAAGAAAAGAGTCTTTTATAATTGTCACGAGAAGGGTCACATAGAAAAATTATCTTGAAGAACCCATGAATCAAGAATGGATAAAAATAAAACCTATAGAGAAGAATAAATTTGTATGCTTCAACTGCAATAGAGTTGGAAATTTTACAAGACACCTTCATAAGAGGAAGCTCAAATACGGAGAAAGGATGAAATTAAGCACACTCCTATAAAACCGGCCAAGATAGAATTAGAAGTAGAAAATGAAGAGATAAGTTCAAGAAAGGAATCAAGAGGTAATGGTAAATATAAGAAGAAGGAAGGAAAATATAGTGCAAGTGATGAAGAACTTTTACCTCAAGTTGTATTAGATCAGATATATAAAATGTAATATGAAATTTTATCAGATAGTGAATCAGAAAATGAGGGCTTAAGTGATGAGATTGTCACACCAAGTAGTACACCCAAGAAGAATGTCAAGAGCTTAAAGGAAGGAATGGAGTCATCATAATGCTTTGATAGCTATCTTCTTTTTGAAGTAACCTCACATGGTGGAGTGCCTTCTCTATTATTCTAGAAGGCATATTTTAGTTGAAATAAGAATGGCTTGCTCCTCAATAGTCCTCGTATCTACAAATCAATATCTTCATTATGAAGTTGACTAAGTGATTAAAAGTATGCTATTGAATGAATATTGTCATCAGTTGTTACAAATTAGAGTCCTCATAGTGTTTCAAAGATATGTCAAACTCAAGAAATGTGTGGTTTGTCCTATGTTGAAGTACCCATGTGGTATTTAATGTCTTGAATTTCTTTATTGTATATAAATGTAAAGAGAGTGTGCTCAAGTGGTCTCTTGATTTGAGTTTTCTTCACTATGCTGTCATGATTGAGTTATATCATGTCAAGGAATGTTTATTTAGTCCCATATTGATGCACTAGTGTTTTTTTGAAATCCTTGAATGTTCTTCTTGTGTATTCATTCAAAGAAAGGTTAAATAATAGGTTTCAAGGCATGCGTTGTCTATTTTCATGTTATCAAGCTTGTATCAGGGTTGATTCATTCCTTTTAGGTTATATTTAAGTAAGAAAGTTTTACAAGAGAGCACAAGCTGAAGGAAAGTGTCTTGAGTCAAAGGTTTGAGTCCTTATGTGAATTTCTATTGTGATAAGAATGTGTGATAGTCTTGAAATAATCAACTAGGTATGGCAAGGGATAAAATGATGTCAAGGTATGCTCTAAATAAATCATTATAAAGTATGTATAACATGTCATATCCCTATCCAAGGTTTAAAGTACAATGTTCTTCATTTTGCATATCTAAGGTGTGACCAATCAAAAATGGCAAAATCAAATATTTTAAGATTTTCAATGTTGCAAGATAAACATGTTGCTTAAATATTATCTAATGGGTCAATACTGCCTAAGTATGTCTTAATCCTATCAAAGTGTGTCAGTACATTGGTTTTTCAAAAATATTTCTAAAATTATGAAGAAGAGGCTTTGAAAATATAGTGTAGATGTTCACAGTTGAAGTGTCACAAGTTGGTGTGAATCTAAAAAAGAAAGATACATATTAGACAAGGTGGTCTAAACATCAAGAAGGTAGAATAAGCCTAAAATGAAGCTTAATGAATGATTCAAAGCATTATAGTCTCAAGAAATGCATCAAAATTAGGATGATACGAATAAATATGGATGGTGAGGTGTGAAACTTAAAAGTAACCTTCTACTATCATAATTTGACAAAAATGAGAGAAAGGCCATAAAAGTGATTCAAATTCATCAATCAGGGTGTTTTATCATGTGTGCAAAGTGAAAAATCTTGGCTTATGAGGATACAAAGGTTAGAAATGAAGTCATAGTCCTGAAAGTATGAATTAGATGTATCAAGACAATTAGTTTTCATTCCATACAACCAATGCTAAGAACAAGAACCAAAAAATGAGGTCACCTTAGAGCAATATACATGGGTATATGAAAAATTTCCAAGAAGGTGATTTGAAGCTTCATAGACTCTTATAATAACATGAAGGTGATGCATGAATGATAATAAAAAGATAAGATTATGAACTGTGTTGGAAAACACCATGTTAAGAGGTAGAAAAGATTTTTTTAGCAAAGAAAACATTTCAAAGGGAGATTATCTCTACTAGTAAGGAAATATCAAGGAGGGCACTAAGACAAACAATTGTGACAAGTTTCAAGTTCTGAAACCAAATTCCAATAATTTTATGTTCATTTACCTTCACCTAGATTCTCTAGGAAGGTTTCAAGGTGTTAGTATTAGGGTTTGTGATTTGAGACACTCAACTAGGTTATTTTTCTCTGAATCTCTCAAGATATCATGGTCAATAATCAAGGAAAATTATTATGTAATAAATTTTAAGAGTTAAGGGTTTAAATATGAGATTTCTATGACAGTATGGGGAAGGGTGCATAAACATAGTCCAAAGGGCTAGTTTAGAGGGTTGTTTTCAAGGAAATTAGAGATAGATATTGAGCTCAAATTTGAAACTTTCCACACAGTTAAAATAATAAAATGGGTCCTCATAAATGTATATTTTACTTTAGAACCTTAAGGTGGTGAATCTATGCATGATAATAGGTTGAGGCAGACCTATTCAAGAGTTTGAGATCTAACATGAAAAGAGTGAGATAAAGGAGTTGTGCACGTGAGTTAGGTCCCGATAATATTTTGCAAATCATATAAAGGGTGATGAGGGTCACTAAAGAAGGTGAAATTTCTTTGAGGTAGCTCCAAAAACTATTTGCATGAGTGATGCAAACTACCTAGTCTTAAGGGGATAAAGGACAAATTTGACAAAGGGATAAATGTGGGCATTTTGATTTCCTTGAATGCATTTTATGTTGGATATAAAGGTGTGGCAATGATTGAAGATGATAAAATATTGTACACATGTTGATTAAATTATGCAACTTACCTAGCAACAAGTGATACACTCTACAAATCTATAGATGAATTGATTTCTTATACTCATTAAAACCATTATACAATTGTTTTAGGACCTTGAGACAACTTGCATTTCATCTTTTGGTATGAAGGTTATGTTTTGAGTTTAATTCCTTGGGCTCTCAAGTAAGATGGAGATAATATCATCATAGGGGGACACAAGAAGTTGCTTCATGATGAGTGTAATCTTTCATAGGAAGATGAAGTCGATTCACTTTCCAATTAAAAAGTAACTTAGGACAATATCATCCTTTTGAGGAAAAAGTGAGGAAAAGTAAGAGGAGTACATTCTTCCAGGAGGAATTCAAGCATGTAAGTTTTCACACCAGGTATATATACTTGATATTTATAAAGAGGCTTGAGTAGGACCTAAGAAAAGAGAAAATCGACCTCTAAGGGGAGCTTGAAGACAAGTAAGTTTTTGTATCATACATAATTGTCTTTAGTTGTCATTGTTTCATGTCAAGTGGCTAAGGACCTTTTTCATAGATGTCAAAGGGGAGGAGTGAACCAAAAACATGAGAATAGTTGAAGGTGTTGGTCTTGATTAGTTGTCATCAATGACAAAGGCGATTTTATTGGTAAATGTTTCATAAGGTTTTCATAAATTTAAAATTTGTACACTGATGTCAAATTTTTGACAAAGTGTCAAGGTGGTTCCATGAGGTGTCAAGTCATGTCAAATCATGAAGTCATGGTGTGCAAACATAAACTAGGTACATGGTCAAGAAAGTAAGGTGTGTGATGAGTCCTCCCAAGGTTGTATGCATACTTAGAAATTTCAAGCATGGTCAATCATATGTGTATCATGTGTTAACAAGTCTGTATCCAGTCTTCATGGTCAACTCATGAAGCTTCAGGTAGCTCTAAGCCTAATCTTAGTCCTAGATCAAGCGGCAGGTGTGGAAAGATGAGAAATGAATCAAGGAACAATTAGAAGAGCATGGTTAGAGAATTATGATATGGAATAACATGTATGAAATGAGTATTAAGTCAATACTTAGGCTTATAGGGCATGAAGTAGTCATTCTGAGGCATTTCAATGAAGAAAAGGCTAGTAAGCAAGTGTAAATGATGAACTAAGGCATGATGATGCAAACCAAGAATTGAAGGAACATAATATGATGGTATATGAGGTGTTCATGGATTCATAATTGTCTAAGGAGGTACATCAAAAATTACACTAGGTTGGCATAATACACTCTTTAGAACTGAAGAACGAAAGTTACAAAAATGATATAGGGGAGATTTCTAAAGAAAACTATAACAAATTTGTCATTAGAATACATGGAGGGGTGAGTTGATAAGGTGTGATCAAAATTTTAGGACCTAAGGAGGTGTTTTGCAAAATTTATGCATGTTTTTATAAATACAAGTTTTTGGTAAATGTAAATTAAGCACTTTGTAACTTCTTATCTGTCAAAAAAAATTAACAACGATAAATCTTCAAATAAATCATAAAATAATTTTTATAGGTAAATTAGAAAATAATAAAATGCAAAAGTTTGATGGAAATTGGACTAGAAACAAATTGAGTTATTGGCATTTTTAAAGAGGGTTTCTCTCCTCAAGCCTCCTTGAAGAGGTAGGCACAAAATGGTTAGTTTTACTCCAAATGACTTGTGCAAGATGGTACAACCCCTCAGAAGTGTAAAATGATCTCTTCACATGAAAATTATGGAATTGTTTTTTCTCACAAGTGATTGTTCTATACAAGAGTTCAAAATGAGGCATTGAACTCATATTGCTCTAGTTAAGTGATGTAAAGGTTTAACCTCTGTTAATCCTTAACTGCTCTATAAAAGTCTTGATAAGAAGACTGAAATTATGAGGTATGGCTTATGTAATTCCTCTTAAAAACTATGCATTAAGTGGTTGAAATTTTTGAAAATGACCTCTTCTTGTTATGTTTGGTCATGAGGATGAAGTTCTCTAGTAAAGACATCACACACACTCAAGATTATCATGTAGAACAAGCTCATACAATATGAGTTGTACTTACTCATTCATGACCTTCATTCATTACTTTGGTAAGTACATTTGAAAACAAAAAGTTTCCAAGGTCATAAATATTCCCAAGGTGTCATCTAGATGTCAAGAAATATGTCTTTCATGTGCTAAGTGAGTCACTTCTTGAAGACTGGTATGATCTTTTATGGAAGTCAAGAAAAATAAGAATGTATCATTCATTCTTGATCATTTCCTTTATTTCACACAATAATATGCTTGGAAGTGTTTTGAGTTAATATATTTGGGTGATAATACATTCATATAAATGAAAAATACAAATTTTAAATGGATAATCTTCAAAACTTAAGTGAGGGTTGGTTCTTGAAACCCTAACTAATTCTAGTTTGAATACCATGCAAAGATGATCTCCTAGCAATGAAATTAAGCTTCCTACAGATCTTGTGAGTTGAATAACATCCTTATCATCCTTGAAATGTTTCATTTGGGTTATAAATGGCATAAGTATGATCTGAACTGCTAAAATTTGGATGTTATGCTTTGTATATGCAAACTTTGTGTGTGTATTGTCTTATTGTATGGATTATGATGAATACTTGCATTTCCATGCCTTTGTGACCATGTAGATGGCTTAATACCTCTTAAGTATCTCTTCCAACCTATGAAATATGTTTAATATCTCCTTTATACATTATACCAGGCCAAATAACACTCATAATCTAAGTCATTTGAACTTTGAATCAATAAAAATGAAGGATTGTATGAAAATGTTGGCTTCTCTCGAGGTTGGTAAATATTCAAGCTATTATGAAACACCTATAAAATTTATTCTTTTGCGAGCTCAACAATTTGGATAGCCTCTTCTCTATTCATTTTTGAAACTGTATTACTAGTTGAAGCTCTTATTTCACTTGTATGTACCTCGATGACTTGTGAGGAGTAATTGGTGAGAAATTGAGAAGATGAAGAGTTGGCATGGCATCTTAAGCACTTAGTAACATGGGTACATGTTCATGACAGTTGGCATAGGGTTAAATGACTAAAAGACAATTATTTTCTTGCCATATTATAAGAAAAAATGAATGTAATTGTCAAATATGACATCCAATGAGTTTTGACTGAGATTCTCTGGGTATGAAACTAACTGTCAGATGGTTGAATAATTTTAGTTGTCCTTTATAGGAACATGAAGAGTTATGTTAGCAAGGAAAATTTAGGGAATATGAATCTTATCTAGCAGAGGAAGTTTTTTCTTATTTTGGCAGTATATGACTTATCACTTGACCTTCCTAATTTGAGTTGAAAGGTGAATGAAGTTGTATAGAAATAATGTGAAGTGTAAGAGTAAAAATAATGAAAAGTATTCTAATGTAAAAAAGCCCAGATAGTTTCTTTTTATGCTTGATGATGCATGTTGATGCTTTTAGAGCTTGGATATGTATGTAGCAGTGAGATGAATCTATTGCATATATAGATTCTATAAGAGGAGTGTTGTGAGGTGAAGTTCAAGGTGTAAAACAACATGTTGAGGAACATGATATCGATTGTATGACCAAAAGATAAAATTGAAGATTGATAAGGGCTGAATGTTAATCTAAGAGAAGAATGAAAATGAGATGATGAGATGAAATAGAGATCACATCAGGTTGGTGTAAGAAACCAAGAGAATAAGGTGATCAAATTATTCTATGTTCAAATTTTGAGTTATAGCTCAATAATTTAGGAGTGAGCTTTCTAACAAGTAGGTGCTTGTAGAACAACAAGAAAGTGGGTGGTTAGCATATTTTTGAAGTGGTTTTTCAGATAAAGTGGGTGTTTTCCAAATTAATCAAGTGGGAGCTTGATAGTACAGTGGAGTGGGTGCTTCAAAATTAGAGTGGGTGCTTCAGAATTTGAGTGGGTGCTTCAAGGTGAGCAGGAGCTCAGCACAAGGTGAAACCATTGTAACTCTATAGGAAACTTATCCAAGCTAGACATTTGGTTTTTTGTGGGTTTTTTTCCCTTATGAGTTTCCCACATTAAATATGGTCTCTTCATGTGTTCATGTGTTATTTTCTCTCTCTTCTCTCTTAGTTTAATGTACATGTTCATCATGGTTGATGGAATAACTATAACTTGCTACACAAGTTATTAAAGAACACTTGATTCATCCATCCCTCTTAGTGCCTAGAATTTCTAACATTATCATACACATCTATCATGAAATAAATGACATATATTATTTTTAAATAACCTATCCCTAGGATGAAAGCATAAAGAATTAATAGTGAAGGGTATGTTTCATGGGATGACATTCATGTTGTATGAACCATGTTCGTGCCAAATCGGGATGGATACAAGAGAGGATAACAAAAGCGTATTGACATAAGCCATTACGTGATTGTGACATTTCCTGTAGGGATCCTAAGATGGGATTAACAAGATTTATGTGACCTAAATATCAATCATGATCCTGCGCAGACTTCAAAACTGTAATTTAATTACTAATTAAAAAAAATCATGATAATTATATTGAGACAATTGTTCGGTGAAGTGAAGACATGTTTCATAGGCTAGTGTGTAGTCTTGAAACTAGTTTTCTAGCGTAATGCCGATAACCATGGCCATAATAGTGCAAATGAATGCTTGAATTTTCTGTCATAGTCTCTTCTTATTATACATGTTTTGAGTTAGATGGAGGTTATCTCGTGAATTTTTGGTTAACATTAAGAAGCCGCACAACCTATTAAAGGGTTTGAGCATAGGTATAAAGGGTATACATGCTCATCTAGAGTGATTAAGGAAGATTGATAAAAATCTAGGACCCTTACATTTGCACATGGTTATTGTATGTTGTCAAGATGGATTCTGGAATACTAATAATGTTGGATTACTTAGTAGTGAGCTAAGTAATAATTTTATTCATTATAACATATAAATATTTAAGGGATTTTGTAAATATTAATTATGATAGATTTTATCTGTTGCATGATGAAAATCATTGAAGGCATAAAATGGTTTTTAAGGGTTCTTGTAAAATAATTCCCTTATTTTTTTGAATTATAACATGGGTGTTACATACTCCTTGAGAGATTACATATTTTCTTCAATTTTGGTAGTGATCCTCAATGTAGTGAGAGTAATCTATTTATTTTTAAAGATGTTAAAAAGTTGAGGAAGGTGATTAATGGAATCATTTGTGTGTGTGCATGTGTAGGTGACTCGAAAGTAGCAAACATGGGAGGAATCCTGATACTTTTATTAATGATCAATAAAATTAAATTACAATGGTGTAGGCTGCAATACTTATAGATATTGGATAGCCAATGTACATACAAACAATATGTTACACAACATAATTACATAAGCTTCCAAAATACATTCGGGAAGCAGGTAAAAAAAAATATGTTGTTGCAACAATAATGCAACAATAAACCTTCATGAATGCAATAAAACAATATAATGGTTATATAATCATAACCATACAAAATAATAATTTAAACTACCTAATTATAATGCATAATTAATATGTTTACCCTAACATTCCCCCCTTAATTTTGCATTGTTTCAAGAGATGAGGAGAGGAACTCTCTGAACAACTCAATCTTGTCACGTGCAAGTGACTTTGTGAAGATATCTACTCATTCATCATCTCATTGGACAAAACTAAAACTTTATATTGTGTTTCAAGACATGATTCCGTATGAAATGCACATGTACCTCAATGTTCTTTGTTCTTTCATGGAAAAATGGATTGCGAACAAGTTTGAGAACACCTTCATTATCTACATACATGGTGGTAGGTTTGTCCAATGATATTCCAAGTCCTTCCAGTATGTGACATAGCCATACCGCTTTGCAGATAGATTCACCTGCAACATGATACTTGACTTATGTAGAAGAGCGAGAAACAAAGTGTTGTTTCTTGCTTCACCATGATATCAACCCAAATCCCAAAAAGAACAAAAATCCTGAAGTAGATTTTATGTCATGAATGTTTCTGCATGATCTAAATCCAAATATCTAGATAAGAAGAAATGATCATTCTCTCTGTATTCTAGTCCAAGATCCACTGTTCCATTGATATATCTCAAGATTCACCTTGATGCCTTCCAATAAAAAACTCGAGGTTCTTTCATGAGCCTATATAGATAGCTCACTGCAAAGCTTATATCTTGTCTAGTGTATGTGAGGTAAATGAGACTCCTAATCAACTGCCGATAGAGAGTTACATTTACCACGGATATGGGTCTCGAATGAGATAACTACAATCTATTCTCCATAGGTGTAGTAATAGGTGTGTAATCCATCATCCTAAATTTCTCAAGCGTTGTCTTGGTATACTTCAACTGAGAAACAAAGATGTGATTCTCTTTCTACCATACTTCCAATCCAAGACAGTAGTGCATCAGCAAGATTTGTCATGTCAAACGACCGGTTGATATATTTCTTTTTTTGCATCGATCATCTTCACCGAATCGTCGGTGATGAATAGTTTTTTGACATAGACAACAACAATCAAAATCTCCCCCTTATTTTTGAGGTAGATATTAGGATCATATGGATTTCACAAATCCATGTTGTACAAGATGTTCATATATTTTGATGTACCATGCTCAGATGCCTATTTAAGGCCATATAGAGATTTCTTGAGTCTTCATACATTTGCTTCTTGACTAGGTACAATGTAATGCTTAGGTTGAGTCATGTAGAATTATTCTTGTAGATTTCCATTCGAGAAGGAAAATTTTACATCCATTTGATGGACTTTCCAACCAAAATGTGCAAATTTCTAGAGCAAAGATCATCATGATCATTTTCATCTTAGCTTTGGTAGAAAATGTCTCCTTGTAGTTTATGCCTTCTTTTTGTGCGTACCCTTTTGCTACCAATATTAATTTATACTTGTCTATAGTTGCATCTAATTTGTACTTTGTTTTGAATATCCATCTGCAACCAATGGGTTTCTTCCCTGGTGGAAGATTGACAAGCTGCCAAGTTTTGTTTTTCATCACTGACTAATATTCAAAATCCATGGCATCTTTCCAAGCTCTGGGTGTAGGGCTTCCTAAACTATAGAGAGCTCATCGATTTAATAAATCTACTCATTAAAGCAAAGTTGACTTCTTCTCATGCTTTACTACGAGTCCTAGGTCCAGTGGTGGATGTATCCAGAGGACCATCCAATTTTGCATCTCGTAACATATTTGTGTACCATTTGGGCATACATTGAACTTGGGCATGGGTCGTGGTTCTATCTGATCATCACCATCATCCCCATCATCACCGTAGTCATCTATAGGAACATCAACTTCTGTTTTTTACAACGGGTGGAAAATATACATCAAGTGAGTCTGGAGGAGGAGTTTTTACTTCTCAAAAAACTCAACATCTTTGCTGGTGTAGAATTTCCTAGTCTTTGGATCCCTCAATCCGTAACCAAGAGTCTCTTCATTATAACCAATGAAGATGAGTTTTGTGACTTCATATCTAACATCTTTTTTTTATGGTTGGGTATGGGCATGCTTTCTTTGCATATGAATACTCGATGTGTGAAACAAATGGTTTCTTCTTTTACCATGCTTAATTGGTGTTACTACATCAAGAGTAACTGTGGGAACTCTATTCAATAAATAAACCGTTATCTTTGTTGATTACGCCCAAAATTTCCTCGCTAGTCTAGAATCATGGACCATGCAATGCACCATTTCCATGATAGTAGGATTTATTATCTCAACAACACCATTTTGTTGTGGTGTATGTGGAGGAGGCATTTGTCGACGAATCTCGTGAGCTTGTAGGTAGGATTTGAACTCATTATTGGTGAATTCCGCCCTTGATATGAGCAGATATTTTGATGTGACGACCAGTTTCATTCTCAATGACCACTTTGAACTTCTTGAAAGTTTCAAAATCTTCACTTTTCTTACGAAGATAGTATATCTACATTTTTATTGAATAGTCATCAACAAAAATCATGAACTAGTGAAATCCAGAATGACTCGGTTGCAGATCGGACCGCAAAGATCGGTATGAACCGATCAAGCTTATCATGAGCACAATAAGTACTTTTCCTGAACGAAGCTTTGTGTTGTTTTCTCGCTAGGTAATGAGGACACTTATCTCGTATCCTTATGTACAGATGGAAATCCTTTCACCATGTCATACCGGTGAAATGTTTCGAGATAATTGAAACTTATGTGATCAAGTATTTGATGCCACAATTTTGTAGAGGTAGAGTTCTTAGCCAAAAGTGCCTGATCATCTTTGTGGACAAAATCAAGCTGGAACATGCGTCTCACATTGGAGGCTTTTGTAACTATTTTTGAGCCTCGTGATTTGTCTCGAATTAAACACATTTTCTTACTGGAATGACTATCAAAGTAAATTTTCAAATTGTGATCTAGGAGTTGATCGACTACTAGAATATTATTTGTCAATATAGGGACATATATTAAGTTTGATAATCTACAATTGCGTGAACCAAGAGGAAGAGAAATGTTCCTTTCATCCCAAATTTCCCACCAGAAATTTTGGTCAGAACAAGCCTTACACATAAAGAAAACATGAAGGGAAATGATACAAACCCATGAGCTCACATCCCAGAACTAGGAAAAGTGAAAAACAGAAGCCCGAGAGAGTCAAATTCGACCCCGCATAAGAAGAAATAGAAGAAATGGTTATTTTGAGAATTTCCACATCCTAAATCTATTTAAAGGGTCGAGGGAGGACTCAACAATGGAGTGGTGGGGAAGAGAAGAAAGAGGAGACAATTTTAAAGAGACCAGATGCAAGAAACAGAAGAAATAGTGAAGTCTGGAAGTTTTCGGGCTCGAATAGTTTCAAGAAAGGGTCCAAAATTGACTAAGTATGGAGGAGGTAGTAGAAGAGACCACGTGTCCTCGCGGTGCTTCTCCAAAGATGGATCCAAATAGAGAGGCTCAAACAAGTCTTTGTATCTCCACGTGTCCCAAGGTGGAACAGAGGCGGGTCAAAGGGGAATAGGGCGGGCCTAAAAAAATTGGCTAAGTATGAATGTGAAGCGAGAGTGCCAAGTGTCGTGTGGCGCATCCCTAAGGGTCGGTCCAAAGGCGAAACCCAAATGAGCGCGAGCTTGCCACATAGCCCAAAGTCTAAAAATTAAGGACCGTTGAAAAGTCCACAAAGCAGTGGAGGCCGACAAGTCTTAACCCGACACTCCTCAAAAGGAAATATTTGGGTCGGATTTGCAAACATGCACAAAGTGCCTCAACGCGTCCTCAAAGGGGGCGAGTTTGTTGAATTTTCAAATCTTTAACGAGCCAACGGAAGCTACCAAGTGTCCTAAGGATGCTATTTCAAGGGAAAATGGAAAAGAGATTCCCGAGCAAGTGCCAGAGTGACACGTGTCCCAGGGGAAAGCGGGGAGTCGGGGAAAAGGTTAGTTTTGTGCCCTTTGCTTTAAGGGGTAAAAGTTATAAAAAGACCATGCGAATCTTCCCAAGAGGGAAAAATTCATGAATGATAGACCCGAGTCAAAGCCAAGGTGGGGTGTCGGGAGAGAAGTGAAAGTTTTCCTTTCGTTCAAAAGGCATAAAGGAAAAAGTTGGAGCGCATCTCCCCAACCAACCAAAGGGTGCCATGTGTCCCATATTAAAGAGGGGGACCCATTTTCAAACTGTTTTCCCTGTCCATTCGTACGGATCTAATACAAACTTCGAAGGGGCATATCTTTCGACTCAGGGCTCGAAATATTGTGAATCTGACACCATTGGAAAGATCTCAGCCTCGCCCACACAATGGAGGTCTGAGACTTTGTTTTTGAGGAGGTTAGGTAAAGAAAATGGAGAAATGTCTTTGGGCCTTCAATGCAGGATCCATCTGTCTCAACAACCAAATCAGATTCGATCTGTTTCCACCGTGTCCTCTTCCTTCAAAGCACCAAACTGAGGATTGACACGGTAAAGACAGATTTGGGGGAAGATTTCATTAGAGGCATTAACAACGGTGGTTGAGCTTCAACCTGTGTTCTCCGCTTCTCTCCCTTTTTCTTCTCTCAGATTGATTCTATAAATACAGGGGCAGGATTCATTGTAAAAGTTGTTGTTCATTCTTCTTCTCTACCTCCCCTCTTCTTTTCTTCCCCAGGGTTGAAAATGGAGTCTGAACCTCCTCCCCTACTCTATAAATGGCATTCTTTTCCTCTTGCTTGTGTATGATGCTTTGTACAAATTTTTGAAGTAATAAAACTCATTTTTGTGATGTGTTTGTCCATCCTTTGCTTGTTTTCATTGCATCTTCTTACCTCTCATCGTTCTGGAGTATTCCATGCATGTTTTGGACATTTCATTTACAGATCTGGGAGCTGTGTTCGTGGGGATCAGAAATGGAGTTCTGTGTGAATATGACATTTGGTCTATGATGCTGTTGTCCATCCTCTCCATTGCTCACCTCACCTCCCTTCATTTCATGGTCATTTTGATAGATGATCAGCACTTCCCTTTTCTTGGTGCTATCACCTCGTTAGTGTAGGATTTCCCTCTTTATGCACTTTCTCTCTCCCTGTCTCCTTGGCATTGTTAGGATAGGTGTAGTTAGACATCATTTTTGCATTAGGATTAGTTTAGCATTAGGATCAGGAAGAAGAAGCTGGATTTCTCCAGAGGGCCATCTCAAGTCTACAAGTCCCATAGCTTGAGAGATGGTCCCATGTTATCAAGTCACACCAAATGACCTCGCCTTAGAAAAACAGATCCACCACTCATTTTTGGGTGCTTTGTGATTTCACACTAATAATTCCCAATCCCTTATACTATGTATGAAAAATCGTCACCCAATGAAACATGATTTTTCAATGGTGTGTCCCTTATTATGGTAAACTAGTCTCTGTGGCTGGTCATGTGTCGAGTGGCTCCCAAATCAACATACAAAATGTCACTAGAAGACGTGGATGGTTCATTGGAATGACTAGTGTATAAGAAGTCTTCATTATCCGACTGTTCTTCTTGCTCAGCTATATTTCCTTGTTGATAGGGGTTTCTTCGCAGCCCCCCTTATTCTACCCTTGATTGTAGTTAGAATGTCCCTTATAAGATTGTTGATTTTGAGGTCCAAAGTTGCTTGATGAACCTTTCTTATAGGTATTGAACCAACAATATTTTAACTCATGTCCTCTTTTATAGATAGGACATTTATTCTTATTCTTATTCTATTTGTCCCCATGTTGATGTTGTGTTTGGGAATTTTGATAGGAATTAGGTTTTCCTTTTCCTTTTCCTTTCCATTTCTGATGAGAAGATAGTGCTTTCTTCTCTTCATCATCTTTATTGTAGATAGCTTCCTCTTGTTGCCGTAGATTCGCTAGCTTTTCAAAACTAACTGTCTGATTTGATAAGTTGAGTGTTTTTCAAAAAAATTGGTATGAAGGAGGGAGTTCCCTCGAACAATGGGAATAAGAGATGTATCAATGAAATCCTCTCCCGAGAGATAGATGTGAAGCCCTTAATTCTACAACTCTTCTTAAGAAAGCTTCTATTTTCTCATTTTTTTGAACTTCAATGTGTATAACTAACTTTGAAAATTTAGTATGACATTCTTGTTTTTGGCCTTGTACAATGTGCTCAACTTATCGCATGCTTCTTTACCTGATTTGGCATCATGAATGTGGGGTTGCACGTTGTTGACACTACAAACAAGATTATCGATTGGCCTTCCGATCAGATCTTTCAAATTATCATTGTTGGGTTATATTAGTTGTTGATCTGGTTACAGAACCATCCACAACATTCCAAATATCTTCAAACTCAAGTCGTGTCTTGATTTTTGTCTTCCATGCTGCATAGTTATTTCCTCTTAGCAGTTCTAAATATGGAAGAAAGAACTTAGGGGCATTGGTGCCCATTTTGCAAAATCAAATAATAAATGGCAAGCCTCTTATCAACTCTAGGTATACTCTCTCCCAATCTATATATTGTCGTATGATATACTAAACCTTTCTATATACGCACCCTTCCAATATACCCTTTAGTACATGGAAGAAGCTCACCCTTTCTATATACTCAGAACTATGTGAAAGAGGCATTAACGTACGTGAAAGAATCTGATACATGGTACCAAGACAGGATCTTGAAAGGGGTCTTTGCGATTATTGACAACTTTGGATCAAAGAAATATCCTCATATGCACGCGTAAATTTTCTATATACTTGGATAATTTCTCAACCGGATTTAAGTCGTGTAATCATTCACGATAGATGGAAGGGCTCAAAGTGTGTGCACTATTTCCTTATTACTCTTTGTTGATTTAAAGGGTTGATGCTTAGAAGATGTTGTTGCAGAGCTATATTAGGTGTTAAGTGCAATAGTAATCACTTTGGCTTTACTCGTAAGTGCTTCCTAGAGGCACTTGTTTATAATAAACGTTGTGAACGAGATGCGAAGATCTTGTGAGTGATACAAAATCAAATTTTAATTATTTTTGAGTATAAATCACTACCAATTTTATAGTAGTTACATTGTTTGTAGTTGAATATGATAGCCCTAAATTAGTACAATACACTAAAATATATAATTACATCTAAAATTCTAAAAAATTGAATGATAGGTAATTTTTTTGTTTTGTAGGGCCATGGTGGCCTCCAAAGCTCAATACGGCTCTCTAAGAAAAAAACCGCAAACCATTAGTTCAAAATGAATTTTTAATAACTTTTCCTTTGGAAAATGTTGCTCAAAATAAAAAAATAACGCAATTAGGAGAATTTATTATTATTTATTTTGGCCCTAATTAGGGTTTTTCTCACTAAACTTAGTTTTGGCTTTAGTTATGACCGAGAGGGTTTAAGGATTGTTTTTACCACTAAGAAAGGTGGTTTCCGCTAAATTTATCACCAAATTAAAACATTGTCAAAAAGCAAAGGTTTTGGGTTGGGTAAGGTTGGGTTCGAACTCAACACCACCCACCGTCAAGAGCCTTAAGCTTGTCCCACTAGCCACTTAAGAACTCAAAGCACATACACTATGAGTTGAAGTAAGCAATATTTAAATTCTTTGAAATAAGACCGACCTTTTGAAATCGACGTGGTAAGAGCAGGGAGTCCACGTGGATGTGGGAAAAATTAGTTTAGGGTTTTCTCGTGAAATTTGGATCTCCTTCATTATCTTTCCTACTTACAATGGAATTAGCCGTTTGTATTGGAATTCTCCATTTTTAATGTTTTGTTGAGTTTTATTGTTTTCCTCCTCTTTTTGTTTATATGTAGGTTGAAGGGCTTGGTCATGAAGCTACAAACATGGATGGAGGTGGGTCAATCACCGCTCCATTTATTTTTTCCTCTACTTGATTTGTGACCGCTTTGTTTTGTTTTACACCTCAACACAACATGGTCTCGAATCCTAGCTCAAGACTTGTGTTTGTAAGGGTCTAGCTCACCTACACTCGAGGAGGAGCTGTTTAGTTGAGTGACCCATTCAATAAAGCAAAGCTAGGTTTCTCGAAATGAGACAAAACACCCACCAACTCACTTGATAGACAAGTGGACTACCAATTACACATGTATGTAGGCTTGGATGGATTTGATGCATTTTTTTTTTAAACCATGTGTTTCTATGAAATGAACTCAATGATAACCCACCCTACTAGTTGGGGCAAGTTTTCACACATTTTCGGTCCTAAATATGCCATCTTGAGGCCAAAAATTAGGATTTAAGTTATAGTTTAGTTTTTCCTATTTTTGGGCATTAGTTAATTTTAGTCTATTAGTTGCATTATGAGTTAGAAAGTTGGAAATTCCTCTAATTTAGGGATGTAGAAGATGCGTGGCAATTTATGTGCCCATAGGAATAAGCATGCGAACTTACTAAGAATAATAGCAGTTCTAGTAAACTGCTAAAAATAGTAATTTCCACCACCTAGAGTAGATTTAGTCAGAGTTAGTTAGAGTTTACTTGGCAACTCGAGTTGGGAGTTGTTTTCCTATTTAGGAAACATTGTAATTCATTATTCAATAATGAAGAAGGAGATCTATTTTCTTTGGAGTTCATATTATTTGTAGTAAATCAAGTTGGTTAGAATTTGGCTACATTATCTGGTATCAGAGCTGGTTCGAGTCTTTCAAAAAAATGGCAGGAAGAGGAAGAGGAAGAGGAGGTGGTATTGCCCAGATGAATAGAAATATGCAAGATCTGCAGAGGCAAGTTGTTGCACTTGCTGCAATGATAACCCAGAGAGGAAACCAAGGTGGAGATGACACAGATGAAGAAGAAGTTTGTGAAGAGGAGGAAACGCAAGCACCACCATTAGCTTTTGAAGAAAGGATGCTTCACGCATTAGAAGGGAAGAATGATGGGATAAGAGTAGATGTTTCAGAGTATGGTGGTAGTCTAAAACCAGAGGAGCTGATAGACTGGTTGACTAGCATGGGGAAATTTTTTGAGTGGAAGGCTATGTCAAAAGAAAAGAAGGTGAAATTTACATGCACGAAATTGAAAGGTCATGCTATGTTATGGTGGGATCACCTACAGAAAGAGAGGTCAAGAAAGGGGAAAGAAAGAATTAGGACGTGGAGTAAGATGGAGAAGAAGATGAAGGATAAATTTCTCCCTGTGGATTATGCACAAACCCTTTACAGGAGGTTTTAGAATCTCAGACAGAACCTACAAACAGTGCAAGAATACACATATGAGTTCTACAAGTTGTCCATTCATGTAGAGCATGAAGAAATTGAGGAACAAATGGCTGCAAGGTATGTAAATGGATTAAAATTTTCTATTCAAGATGAGATAAGTATGCATAGGATTAAGAGCATGGAGGATGCCTATCAATTAGCCTTAAAGGCCGAGGAAAAATAAAATCATCAAAGTTTTAGGAGATCACCTGAATGAATAGGGGGCCTCATCTTCCTTTCGGGGATGAGCTGGTTTCAACCAAGGTAGGGGAGAATCATCTCATGGATTGGACAAGAAAGAAGATACGAGACAAGATTTCCAAAATCAACAAAGAGGCAAAGGATTTTCTAGGGGCAGAGGATATGCTGGCGATAGAGGATGGGAGGCTCCACGAAGACCATTTGTTTGTTACAGATGTGGTGAAGAGGGGCATCGGGATTTTGAATGCCCACATTCTTATACACATGACAAGAGACAAGGAGATGCACCAAGAGTAAATCTTGTTGAAGTTGAACAAGTAGAAGATGAACAGGACCTAGAAATTCCACCAGATGTTGGAGAAAATATGATGATCAAGAGGACGATGATTGCTCCAAGAAAGGATATCAAGGGGGATGCATGGCTACGTACAAATATTTTCAGAACAAGATGCACTTCCGAGGAAAGGTATGTAATGTTATTATTGATGGTGGTAGTTGTGAGAACATGGTTTCAAATGAGATGGTCGAGAAATTGGGTCTGCATTGTGAGAAGAATCCTAACCCTTACCGTATTGCATGGTTTAAAAAGGGTAATGAAGTTACTGTTGATAAGAGATGTTTAATAAGTTTCTCTATTGGGAAAAGTTACAAGGATGAGATTTGGTGTGATGTTATTCCTATGGATGCATGTCATATGCTACTAGGAAGACCATGGCAATTTGATAGGAAAGTTATTCATGATGGGGGAAAGAATACTTATACTTTCTGGAAGGATGGCACAAAAATAGTTTTACTACCTCTCAAGGAAGAGGGGAAGGCTGAAAATATGCTTTCTGCAAAGGAATTTGTGAAGGAGGAAAAGGCAACCGGTTTTTGTTATGCACTAGTCGCCAACAAGGATGAACCTGCAAGTGCACAAATACCAGTAGAAACAACAAATTAATAAAAGAATTTTTGATGTTATTCCTGATGAGCTACCAGATGGATTACCACCCAAAAGAGATATTCAACACCATATTGATTTGATTCTAGGGTCTTCACTCCCAAATCAAGCAACTTATAGGATGAGCCCGACATTGCATGCAGAGTTGAATAGGCAAGTGGCAGAGCTCGTGAGAAAGGGGTCATAAGGGAGAGCATGAGTCCATGTGCAACCCCAACTTTATTAACACCAAAGAAGGATGGAACATGGAGAATGTGCACTTGATAGCAGAGCAATCAATAAAATTACAATCAAGTATAGGTTCCCAATACCTCACCTTGATGATATGATGGATGTGCTTGCTGGATCTAGGTATTTCACCAAGATTGATCTTCGAAGTGGTTACCATCAGATTCGGATCAGAGAAGGAGATGAGTGGAAAACAACATTCAAGATAGGAAATGGATTATATGAGTGGTTGGTGATGCCATTCGGGTTATCCAATGCACCTAGTACTTTTATGAGATTGATGAACACCGTGTTGCGGGAGTATAATGGTAAGTTTGTTGTGGTTTATTTTGATGATATCTTGATCTTTAGTAAAACTAAGGAAGAACATTTGAGGCATCTAAGGGTGATATTCAAGTGTTAAGGAAAGAGAAACTATATGCAAATATGAAGAAGTGCACATTTATGCAAGAGAGTTTGGTATTCTTGGGCTTTATTATTTCAGCAGATGGGGTATAGATGGACTCAAAAAAGATAAAGGCAATTATTGAATGGCCTACTCCATGGAGTATAACAGAGGTAAGAAGCTTTCATGGTCTAGCAACATTTTACATAAAAGTTTATTAAAAATTTCAGCAGTATAGTAGCACCTATAACAGATTGCACAAAAGGAAGGGAGTTTTTGTGGACAAAGGCAATGAGGATAGTTTTCAGTTCTTGAAGAAGAAGGTGACAGAGGCACCCATTTTGGCACTACCAGATTTTGATAAAGTGTTTGAGGTTGATTGTGATGCCTCGCATGTGGGTATTGGTGTTGTTCTAAGTCAAGGTGGAAAGCCAATAGCTTTCTTTAGTGAGAAACTGAATGAGGTAAGAAAGAACTACTCTACTTATGATGTGGAATTTTATGCAATTGTACAAGCATTAAGGCATTGGAGGCATTACTTAGTGCCTAAGGAGTTTGTGTTATTTACAGACCACATAGCCCTGAAGTATGTGAATACACAAAAGAAGTTGAATAGTAGGCATGCAAAGTGGGTATCATTTTTGCAGGGTTATACTTTTTCTCTAAAACATAAATCAGAAAACATAAATCAAGTTGCAGATGCATTGAGTAGGCGTGTGACTTTGTTTACCACTATGGAAAATGAGGTGGTGGGTTTTGAAGCAATAAAGGGTTTGTATTCCTTCTGATATTGATTTCAAGGATATTGTTGAAAGGTTAAATCATCCATTGTCACACAATGCAGGAGATGTCCTGATGAGTACATTTTACAGATGGCTATCTATTCAAGGGATGCCAACTATGTATTCCAGTTGGGTCTATGAGAGAGAACATAGTAAAGAGTTGCATAACGGAGGATTGGTTGGGGCATTTTGGTAAAGATAAGATGATAGCCTTGGTAGCAGAGAAATACTATTGGCCAAAGCTGAAAAGAGATGTGATAAGATATGTGGAGAGGTGTCGAATTTGTCAAGTCTCAAAGGGCATGCACAAAATATAGGGTTGTATATGCCGTTTCCTGTTCCTAAAGGGTCGTGGATAGATCTGAGTATGGATTTTGTTTTGGGATTACCAAAAACACAATGAGGTAATGACTCAATTTTTGTGGTTGTTGATAGATTTTCTAAGATGGTTCATTTTATTACCTGCAAGAAAACAAGTGATGTGACAAGCGTAGTAGATTTTGTTTTTCGAGAAGTTGTTCATTTGCATGGTGTTCCAAAAACCATTACTTCAGATAGGGACACAAGGTTCTTAAGTCACTTCTAGCGAGACTTTATGGAAGAAATTGGGAACTCAATTACAGTTCAGTAGTGCCTATCATCCTCAGACTAATGGGAAAATAGAGGTGGTAAATCGGAGTTTGGGAAACTTGTTAAGGTGCATCGTTGGGGAAAAGCCAAAACAATGGGACTTAGCATTACCACAAGCTGAGTTTGCATATAACAGTTCCATAAATAGATCCACATGAAAGTCTCCATTTTCAATTGTGTATGGGAGTAATCCAAATGGGGTGTTAGATTTGGTACAACTACCAGTTGATGGCAGAGTTAGTGATGATGCAGAAGCATTTGCCGAACATATACAACAATTACAGGAAGAAGTGCGTAAAGAAGTTACAGAATAGTAATGAAAAGTATAAGGAAATAGTAGATGTGCATAGACAGAGAAAGGTATTTATAGTTGGTGAGTTGGTTATGGTATATCTAGTGGAAGGAAAGGTTTCCAAGAGGAACCTATAACAAGCTAAAGTACAAGAAGATTGGTCCCTACAAAATCATGAAAAAAATAAACGATAATGCTTATGAGGTAGAATTGCCAGGGAATTTTGATATTTCTCCAGTGTTTAATGTTTCATATTTGTATTCTTTTCATGGGGATGGTGCAGAAGGGGATGTTATTGATGAAGTAGTAGATTGAGGCAGCAGGTTCCTGGTGAAGAAGAAAGAAGAAGTGGATCAGATTCTAGATAAGAAAACAATGGACACGCGACATGGGAAATACAACAAATATTTGGTACATTGAAAGGACTGAACAAGAGGACAATACTTGGGTCACAGAGTGGAGATTAAGAAGTTGGATGTAGATAAATGGAAGGAGTTTGAAGAAGACAACTTGCAGGAGCTAAATTTTTTTCAAGTAGGGGAGAATGATGAGCCAGAATTATCTAGAACTTCAGAAGGTCATAACTTGAGCTCCAGGTGTCTGTTTGAGTCCATTTTTTTAAAACATGTGTTTCGATGAGACGAATGCAGAGGAAATATAACCTACCAGTTGGGGCAAGTTTTGACACATTTTTGGGCCCTAAATCCGCCATCTTGAGGCCGAAAATTAGGATTTAAGTTATAGTTCATTTTTTTTCCTATTTTTGGGCATTAGTTAATTTTAGTCTATTAGTTGCATTATGAGTTAGAAATTGGAAATTCCTCTAATTTAGGGATGTAGAAGATGTGTGGAAATTTTTGTGCCATAGAATAAGCATGCGAACTTACTAAGAATAGCAGGTTCTAGTAAATTGCTAAAAATAGTAATTTCCGCCACCTAGAGTAGATTTAGTCGAGTTAGTTAGAGTTTACTTGGAAACTCGAAGTTGGGAGTTGTTTTCCTATTTAGGAAACATTGTAATTCATTATTCAATAACAAAGAAGGAGATCTATTTTCTTTGGAGTTCATATTATTTACGAGAAATCAAGTTGGTTAGAATTTGGCTATCAAGTTGGTAAATAAACCAGCTCTAGTACCAAATGAAAGTTGCAGAAACCGGGAAGAAGCCCGATACTTTTATTAATGATCAATCAAAATTAATTACAAAGGTGCAGACTACAATACTTATACATATTGGACAGCCAATGTACAAACAAACAATATGTTGCAAAAATAATTACATAAGCATCCAAAATACATTCGGGAAGCGGTGTAAAACCAAATATGTTCATTGTAATGAATAATGCAATGATAAACCTTCACGTATGCAATAAAACAATATAATGGTTATATAATCATAACCATACAAAATAATAATAAACTACCTAATTACAATGTATAATTAATATGTTTACCCTAGCAGACACTTCATTAATTTACTATAATGGTCAACCCATGAAACTGTTTAAGAGTAGCCTAATGATTATTGCCCGATTTAAAGTTTTTGTTGAATGCTCCTGACACTACTAAAAAAAGGAAAATATTGTGGCAAACCAAAACTATATGGCTTTATAGTAGTCTCCCGGGAGTGTAATAGGTGGATCTAAATATGTAGAATGTCTTTCTAGGATTCTATTGTGTTCTAGTATCGAATGTGTTAATCATGAATGTGTGTGTGTGTGTGGGGGGGGGGGGAGGGGGTAGGGGGTGGTAGATACAGGTGGTTAAGAGTGTAGATTGGAAATTTGATAGAGGGAAAGTGTGTACAATAGTCATATATATATATATATATATATATATATATATATATATATATATATATATATATATATATATATATATATATATATATTTTCTATGTGTGTGATAGCCAACATGCCAAAGACCGAATTTAGGTGTCTACACATTGAAAGTGATAAATTTATTTAGATATTTGCATGACATTGGTTTATACTAAACACTTCATTATACTAATGTGCTTTAAAAGATTACATAACTTCTAAGATACATTTTAATAATGGAAAATACAATTAAAACTTTTTAAAAATCTATTTTTAAAAATCATTTTTTCAAATCATTAATTCATTTTTGTCATGTTTGCTTCATTATATAACATGTTCCACATTATTTATTTCAAATAACTATCTCTACAATTAAGACAAATCATATATTCTTAGAACAACCTTTTATCAATTCTTACTACATTAGAATTCTATTTAAACTAGATTTATATCTCTTTGCAATGTTTGTAGGTAGTGCATTTATTAAATCGCATTTTCTTATAAATCGGTTCATACAATAATAAATTTATTTTTGGTACCCATAACAATCATAAACATTAGTTTTTCGTAATTTCTTTTTGTCACTATTGAATACATATGGAAAGCCCATGCAACTTCTTTTGTATTTGATTTGCATTATAAAAGTAACTATTTTGTTACCTTTTATAAATCGGTTCATATAATAATAAATGCATTTTTGGTACCTATAACAATCATAAACACTATTTTTTCGTAATTTTTGTTTTGTCACTATTGAATACATATGGAAAGCCCACGCAACTTCTTTTGTATTTGATTTGCATTATAAAAGTAACTATTTTGTTACCTTTTATAAATCGGTTCATATAATAATAAATGCATTTTTGGTAGCCATAACAATCATAAACACTATTTTTTCCTAATTTCTATTTTGTCGCTATTGAATACATATGGAAAGCCCACACAACTTCTTTTGTATTTGATTTGCATTATAAAAGTAACTATTTTGTTACCTTTCATAAATCGGTTCATATAATAATAAATGCATTTTTGGTAGCCATAACAATCATAAACACTATTTTTTCCTAATTTCTATTTTGTCGCTATTGAATACATATGGAAAGCCCACACAACTTCTTTTGTATTTGATTTGCATTATAAAAGTAACTATTTTGTTACCTTTCATAAATCAGTTCATATAATAATAAATGCATTTTTGGTAGCCATAACAATCATAAACACTTATTTTTCCTAATTTCTATTTTGTCGCTATTGAATACATATGGAAAGCCCACGCAACTTCTTTTGTATTTGATTTGCATTATAAAAGTAACTATTTTGTTACCTTTTATAAATCGGTTCATATAATAATCATTGCATTTTTGGTAGTCATAACAATCATAAACACTATTTTTTCCTAATTTCTATTTTGTTGCTATTGAATACATATAGAAAGCCCACAATCAATGCATTTTTGGTAGCCATAACAATCATAAACACTATTTCTTCGTAATTTCTATTTTGTTACTATTGAATACATATAGAAAGCCCACGCAACTTCTTTTGTATTTGATTTGCATTATAAAAATAACTATTTTGTTACCTTTTGTAAAGTTTTCTAGCGTCAAACTCTTTTACAGCCATTGCTCTAATGCACACAATTTCAATAATTTATACTAACATGGTCATGCGAATTTACTGAAGAGATTTATTTCCTTGTGCAGGTATTTATTGTGATCAAGACAATTTTTCTGATCTGTGGAAGTAGACATATGACCAAACTTTCATTTGTCTTCCAATCAATCGAAGCTTCTATCAATTCAATTGTGAATGTCGGATTGAAATAGACGTAATTAATGAGGCCAAGAAAGGTCCCAAGTTTACTACTTTTATATTTATATCTGAAGCGTACATTCAACTATAATGTTTTTTCTCCACACGTATCCTAATCAATGTCTATGCACGCGTGCCACTATTCCATTGAAATGAGTATTTGAATTATTGGGGTATCACTATTTTGACATGACATACAAATCCAATGTATGGATAGATAGATGGTTGTGGTCAATTTCAATTTGAAATTGTTGCTCATTTTTATATTGATAGCTTTTAATGCAGGGAGGAAATAAGTTTTATGGTGCATTTTTGTACTGAGCAGTTAATTCATCTTGGGTTGTATTTTTGAATCTTCTTAGGTTAATGGCCATCTCCATAATACATACATCACGTTATGAAGATTGTGCTATTGGAGTTAATAGACAATCATGGCACCAAAATAAGCAAGAATATTTATTCTAAAGGTATTTCATGAGATACTAGTTTTAGCTCAGAAACTCCATGTTATTTAATATTATTTTTAAGTTCATTAAATTTGACAAGATTTGTCTTTAGTTTGAGTATTTCATTTTGATAGTTGTTTTGTTGATCGAGTCCCCATAGAAGGCATGCCTAAACAATGGATGCTTAAGCACGAGAAACCTCATGGGGTTAAGTTTTAGGATGTTGAAAACATGACTAGAATCTTTTTTGGTTTTGTTTTGCTAACAATGACCACCGTAATGCCAATGTAGACCATGATTGTGGTTTCTTCACAATACTCTTTTGTTCCCACTCAACCAACGACTTTCAAGTTTTGGAGAAAGTTGAGATCCAAATCCCACTCTAGACCGAGTTTCTATGTTTCCTCTCTCTCTTTTACGATTTTATGAACAAGCTCATCAAACCCTTAGCAAACATTATTTGTCTGAGCGAGCAATGCAAATTCCATGTGTCTTGTCCTCATAATTGAGTATGTGTAGACATTGATTTAGCGAAGGACCTTAAAGAAACTAGACATTCAAATTGGGGATACTATAAAAACTCAAATTTGACAATTACTCTTTGACATTGGTAATTTTGACAATGCACTCTTTTTAAAATGAATACAAGGTCTTTCTATTCCCACTCGATATACCTTGAGGTTTCTTTTCTAGCTTGCATATGATGACATGTGATTTTGCACTTATTTAAAATATGTCATCAGTGTAAAGGGGACAAATTTCCTCCTCAATGATGGGTGAGGTTGCCTTTATTGCAAAAAAAAAATATTATATACAAATGTACATTCAAAATGGTATTTTTGGGGTTTTTAAGGTTTTTGGAAAGAAAAGAAGTAAATAGAAGAAGGAAAGTTACAAAAGGAATAGAATGGAGAGCGAAAAAGAATGAATGTAGAAGTAAGGAAGGGAGCATGCAAGATTAAGCAAATGCAGGTGATAAAATCATATGCACTTTAGAAACAGATGGTGAATGACCATTGAATAGAAGATAACAAATCTATAGAGAGTGAAATATTTCACATTCATTAGACATACTTGAATAACAAATGCTTAAGAAATAAGTATGAGAGAAAAATTTCTTCATAAATGTTTTTGTGTTCATCTTCAAACAAGAACACAAAGTTTTTTACTATTTCTTTTTTATAAAAAGTGTTTTATCCTTCCTCCAAAAGTCTCCCTTTTATAAATGAGCTCTAACTTACTTTTAAAAACCAAAATTTTGTTATAAGTAGTTAGGGTTACTTATGACATGACATTAGGATTAAATTAAGTCATATTAACAAACAAACTTAATTTTAATAAAGTTGAGTCACTTCATTAAAATAATTTTATAATTCGGGTGACTTAATTAAATTATTTCAAAATATCTCAAAATGGTGGGTACATGTCTACCCCATTTAGATAATGACATGAAAACACATAAACAAGATATTGACACATGGTGTAACACACCAAAATTACCAACACAAGGACAACACAGTGAAATACAGGATAACTTTTTTTTTTTTGACTTGCTTTGACACAACACGACACAACATGTCGTCACAAGGTTACAACCAACACTAGGAACCACTTGTTATGGGGGAGACCACAAAGTCAGCACGGAAACATTCACACCTATCAAGGACAATGTACTCTTCTTTTGACAAGACAACATGAAAGTCCAATCCACATGACACACTCACAGCTAGGGCATCCCATGAGGAATTTCTTGTTAAATTTTCTTGTTTACTAAAGTGTCTCTTAATTCTTAACTTATGCTCTTATAAAATTTCATGTAATGATTCACACAATTCCTTTCACAAGGAGAACTTCTTTCTTTTCAACTATTGACTAAATAGCTTAAGGCCAAGCTTTCTAAACTAGGATCATCAATTTTATGTCCAAAGCTTTTTATTCATTTGATTTTAGAACATTTTCCATTTCTTACAAGGTTAATTAATCTTACTCAAGCCACTAACACATGTTCCACACCTCTGTTGCCTGTGAAGGCATAAGCTCTGATTGAGTGGAAAGTACCGCTTAGGGTTCATAACAATAACCTTCTTGTTTAAGGATCAAACTTTGACCTTGCTTAAGAAATCTCACCATGAATCAAGGCAAGGGTTAACAGAACAGGACAACAGAATTTAGCTTCAGGGTCACATTGTTTACTATCAATCTTTCATTGAGGTTAAGAGTTTATCGAGATTGGTTAAATGTTCCATCTAGACTTTACTTAATTAAGTTTGACAAAGGGGAACATTTCAAACGATAAAGAGATATTTAAGGTTTTATTAATCACTTTCACTCCTACTTATTAAACCCTATCATTTTCTATAATCTAACCATTGATTTCACCATGAGATCATTTAAGATTTCACCATAAAAGGATAATGTTTATTAGCTTGGCTCGAATAAAAAAACAATAATAAGTTATCATATTTCGTTACAAAAGATAGTTCCCTCTTGATTGTTCCAGGTCTCAAAGGTTATCCAGTAGATCACATCTACATAATATGTTCATATATATAAATTTTTAGTTTAACTTTTATCAGGATTATCCAGCTCACTTTATAGTGCTTACAAACTCATTGCTACTAAGCCTTAGGAGGATTTACAACTCAACATTTTAACTCAAGAGAAAAGTTTAACAGTACTTGTTTTCGGAAACAAACAAGGTTATATCAATTCATTCCAACATGATGCACAAATCAAAGGGACATACCATCTCTATTGAACCATGACTAGGGAGCAAGAGAGTAATAACATGGGACATGCCCCGCTACTATACTAAGGGTTAAAGTTCACTAGAATATCCCATAACCAAGTGGTAATCAAATTTCATCTTTCACATGATAACCAAACAAGCCAAAGTTTCAACAGTTACAACAACAATACTCTACAATACATTTACTAGGCACTGACCCTTCTTCTAAAATGTCCAAAGGCCCTTTCCAAATTTTATAACATAATACACATTCGTACAAAGGAACATCATAACCAAGATTGATGCAATAATCTACCAGTTTTTCCATCATCTAACCACATAAGCCATCTGCAACAATTAATAACCTGAGTCAGTTCGTGAGAACTGAGCAAGATAAGACTATACATAGCAACAATAAGCTACTAGCTAACAATATCATGAAAGGTAACATTCTATTTCAAGAAATGGATCAAGTTCTAACCTCTAACAACCTTTTGAAACAAGATATAATTTTCAACATATCAACTAAGAAGAAAATCCATAAATTTTAGTTATGAAAAATACCTCGAAAACTACAAAAGTTTGACAACCAAATACGCAAGACTATGAATTTTAAAAGATTAGACACAAGAGTTGAGAGTATTAGGATTTCAATTATGTGATCCCGTAGATTTCGTGATTGAAATCTAAGGTGTAACCCATCAATCCACATTCTCAAGGAGAAGTCAAAAGATTAAAACCAGACCCGATCTTAGCTGCCAAAAAGAATATAGTTTTGGAATCGTTCCGTAGGGCCATAGGCCTAATAGGCTATAACGAACAACGAGGGTAAAAACAAAGTTCCATCATGTAATCAAAAAGGTTTAAAGGATGAAAATATTATATTCAAACCCCAACCATTATATCTTAGGTAATAAGTGACTTCATAGCTAATAAGGATGAGTGGAAAGGACGGTAAGAATGTCCGGAATAGGTATTGCCTAACAGCTTACCTACTGAACATAACCAGGGCCGGAATAGTGACAAGCCTCATTAATACCCAAGTTGAGTAGGAAATCTAGAATTCTAAACACATCCTTGCAATTTTCATAATACCTTAGATTTATAATCCTCCCGATTTAGAGGAACATAGCCATGAATCTAGACTTGATTGAAATTTTCCGACATCAACTCACTTCTTAATATCATAAACGATGTATACAAAGGAAGAGGTCTCTCAACTCTCCTTAATTTACATCTCATCACTAAGTTTATGGTAACCTATGCAGTGATTAAGCACATAATATACCATTGAAGATAGATGTCCTCCAGTAATGAACTTCTATAACGATGTAATTACAATTATTACGCTCGACACATAAACAAACTATTCCATAGCTTCTTTTCCCTTTCTGACAACAAAATATATTCACGGCCTTCCATCACAATCATTCTAAATTTGCAATGAAAGGTCACTCATCAAGAAGGAAGTACAAAACAAGTTTGACTAAATTAAGGAACTTCATGTTACCTTAAGCAGTTGATGAAAACCTTAACTTTCATGAACCGTGAAAGATATTACCTTACTCCATCAAGGCATTATGTCTAAACATGATTAAATCGATCACACAAGGAATCATCAACATACCATATCTTAACACCATAAAGGTCATTAATTTTATCAAATTTTACTCATAGAAAGAGTAGAATCAAAATGGGGTTCTATCAATAATTTATGCCCTTCTATCAACCCAGGACAAATTTTCGGCCCAAAACTTCCTTCTTAACAAGCATATATATTGAACTTCTAATTTCCAAAAGCCCTAATAATTTGCACAAAACACGAAGTGCATAATCACGCTTATCAAAAATAATAATAATAATAATTTAACTGTATGTTTTCCTCTAGGGCAACAACATAACAGGAAACCAATACTAGTCAATGCTGCAAAGTTCTAGGGGTGATTACATACCCAGGTTCACAAAAGAAAACAACGTGATATTTTTGTAGAAGGAAGTAACTTTAAAATTATATATATATATATATATATATTTCATATGATCAATCAAAGCATACACTGAGAACCTTTGTTTGTTTTATATATAAAAAAAAAGGTTGGATCACGTCAACAAGAACAACAACAGAGGCAAACCCAGAAGTAACAAACTGTTAACCATATACTGAACGCAAATCCATAAAATCACAGATTTAAACCAATTTCTAGAAAGAAAAAGTTTCATTTCAAGAGGTTATTAGATACTAGCATATTATGTATATGGTTAGTCTATCTTGCCTGTTTTAACGCATCCAACAGGGACTGCTTCAGCCACACGCCCTCCGCTTTATCCTCTGCTTCACTGGTCTTTTCTTGCAATATACCGCACCAGGATTCCCTTTTTGAAGGCACGACTAGAAGGATGCAATAGGTGGCTGTCCAAACACTAGATTGCTTCAATGCAGCTGCTTTGGGGGTGAGAGTCGAACTGCTTACCACTCAGTCCGAGAGCACTTGCGCTAGAAAGCTACACACCGACCATGGTTTGAAGCTCGGACACAAGACAAAATGATTACATCACTCCTGGCTCTGAAAGGCATCTACCGTATTGATACACAACCTTTTCCTTCATCAGATTTGGGGACAACATCAAACTCTCGGTGCAAACATTTCAGCTGCATCAGAGCCAGTACCACTACTGGGTATTTCTACAAATCGATATTGATCAAAGGCATCATATTCCATTGCCCCCACACACCCATTCTCTGTGGAATCTGAAATTGTACTCTGAGTGGCTGATTCTAATTCTGTACAAGGCCTCTCTAATATTTTATAAAGGTTTTCCTTGTTCTCTCTCTCCAGAAACATCATAGTCTCATTTTGGGAAACATCATGCCCTCTCCTTTGATCCTTTGAAATTGGCATTTCATAAAATAGATCCATTTTTCTGTCAAAAATCTTAGGTGATTTGTCCTTGTTACTTGAACAATGAGCCATGCCACCTTGTCGAAGTGGATCAAAGCCAAGGTTTATCCAATTGAAGCCCGCATATTGGCTGCGCTGCTTCACCCTCACACTCCTCTTGCACTTGGGCACTACAATTTTCTGCAATTTAGAGCTCCGCATCATTCCTTTCTGCAACTGAATGTACAGGTTCAATTTCAAGAATTATATGCATCCGCAGTGGAGAAATTCGTGAAGCATCATAGAATGAACACGAAAAAAAGGAAAATATGGTCTGAACACGAGTCTCCTTGTAACACTCTCACTGTCACAAGGTCGATTTAGAGAAAACAACTCAGTACAAGATCTGGATCTGAACAATATCCTGCTACCTTCATCTCCCAAGACATTTTCTCCAACATTGCAAAGATCTCCTGTGCCCGTGGTGTGATCTGCCAGTTTGAAGGAGAATCCTGAATCTGAGGATGCATTGATACTGAACAGATAACAACAAAGTTGGACAACCTGCTGGTTGGAGCGCTCAAAAAGGTTTCTACTACAGCTGCAAGATTTTGCAACAACTGATCACGACTGTGGTCACGTGCAACCAGAACACTCCTCGCAGCGCCCAAGAGAATGGAGGTAACATGCCTGCTACACTATCTTGTAGCTTCATCAACACCCACATCAAACCAGACTCACGCAGCAACCAAGGCAAAGAAAAATGTGCCAGGAAAGAAGAAAAAAACGCACAAGGAAAAACAAACGCACCTAACCCCCACCTGTACGCATTGAAAGAGGATCAAAAGGAGATCACGGTGAAGAAAAATGTGACTCTGCTCACACCTCGCGCAAGGACAGACAAGACGCTGTGGTCAAAATTCTGTAGGCTGGGTGGTTGGGAGGAGGCCAAGGTGGCGGAACCAGAAGTCCTCGATGCACGGGGCATTACACGTGGATCCAATGTGACACTTAGGATTAGTGCCATACCCATTGCGTTAAGAGTTTGCCTATCTCGACCGTCTGAAATGAACTCAATGATCATCAAGGGCAACCTAAGCAAAACATTGAATTATTTCAAAAATCATCGGATTCGAAGCATCTAGCCATTTTTAATTTTCTAAACTTCTTGAGTGATTCTGTCAATTTCAGCTCTTTTGGGAAATAGTGAGGTGCAAGAAAATTCTCATAGATGACTTGTACTTCTAGAATTATATCAAGAACTGCATGAAATTCCACCATTCTCTCTTCCATGTTGGAAAATAAGTTTTGAAGTTTGGTGAGTTTATGAAGGATTTCTAGGCCAAAAATTTCAAAGGAAACATATTGAATTTTGACTAGATTGGATAATTGGTCCTTTAGGAAATACACTGAGCTCATTTGATTGTGTTCATTGACAAAATTACCAAGAATTTTTTGATGAACTCCTAAATGATGCACATGATTGTTTCTCCTTTGTCTTTTACATCATAAAATCAATCTCGAACACCGTCAAGAACCATCTTTCTATACTTGAAAAATTCAACCACTTGATATGAAGACCACAATGGTTGGATTCCAAGATTCCTTCAATGAAAAGGGATGAGAAGACCATTATTGTGAATCCTCAAATATCTAGAGAAATTTTGTCAAGCGTGCTTGTTTGGAGTTTGAGAGACTCTTCAAAATGTAGGATTGAATTTAGATAAACATAAATCTTATAATAAACTATGACAACTTCATCAATCACTTTCAAACCCTATATCAATACATTTTCGATCCATGTATTAGTTACAAAAGCCATATTATTTATCTCTTTTGACAACACAAGAGTCTTTTGCTTTGGCACTACCACTATAGTAGTGATTTTAACAGTGAAAGAGATTGGATTTATTAGGTGTTGCGCATTGGACATATGAAATTAGCTTTCGATTCTCCTCTTTGAGCTAAATAGTTTGATACTTATATTTCTCCATTTTTCGTAGAAAAATATCAACTAACTCACGAGTATGGGCTGTGTAATTTTCCATGGTTGATTTTCCAAACATTACTCTGGAAACTTTATAGTCATCAACAATCATATTTCTTTTGTCTTTATCAACCACCTGCGTCATTAATTTGGCATATCTAACCATATAATCATTGATAGTAACCTTGGAAATAACTTTATGATATTTGGGAGTATAAGAATTGGTCATCGATACAATAGCCTCAAGGTCAATTGCGAATGGTTTAACTATCCTCTCTCTTTCCTTGATTTCCCCATGAAGCCAAGAGGTAATTTATTCAATCAATTCACAAAGATATCTGAGCCTTGCATTTGGTTGGAGTTGTTCAGTATTGGTGGCAAGGGTTGAACTTTAGGAACTTTTTGCATAGAATATTCATGGTGATAATGAGGACACATTTCAATTTCTTCATGGTGAATCAAAAAAGGTTACAAAGTATCCTTCGGATGGGAAGGCGCAAGTGAGTTAGAGATTTAAATTATTCGACTTTCTCCTAATCGATACCACAAATTACGAGAATGGTGTTTTTAATCAACCCATGAAATTGGAATTGTTGAGAGTTGATGAATGATATATTGATTTTGGTATCCTAAAAAACAATCTCTTTATTCTTGAATTGGAATTGGTTTTTTCAATCAACCCATGAGAATTGGAATTGGTGTTTTTAATTTCTCCATCACTCTTTACTCTTGAATGAGAAAATAAGATAAGGTATCAAAATCAAATAAATAAAATGCTTTTTGATATTTAGGATTCAAAATAGAGATATAATTTCTCAAATTTTCATGTAAATTAATTTGAATGATAAAACATCACAATTTACCTTGAAAAAATTTACAAGCACAACCATCTAACGATACTTAATGTTCTTAATTTTTTTCTTGATAATTAAATATAATTTCATCTCCTTTCATCGAGTTGTAAAAATTCCATAATTAATTTTATTATCTTAGAAAGGTGGCTACCTTCAAGTATTATTTGTAATTGCATCCATGTATTAGCGAAAGACTCCATGTGTCCTATAACCAATAAGAACTCATATGTGTTACTTTGCAATAGGACTTGACATGTGCTCTTGGGAATTTTGGGAAAAGATGCTCAAATTATAGGGGTAGCTTGTCTCCCAATGGGTCTCCTTTTAACACTACTAACCAAATCCAATATCTTTCTAGCCATAAGTATATATTTAAGCCTAATAATCCAAATTCTATTGTTAATTTCATTAAATAATTGTAAGTTATCCACGAGAAAAGTTAGGTGAACTAGCAATATTTGACAAAACATAGATTTAAAAAAAAACCTTAATGTTATGCGGGTTTTAATCGATTCTGATGATATTCACAATTACAAGAAATCAACTTCTGTGGATTTTAATTAAGATGAAAACATTTACTAATAACTTTTAACTTATTAAAAACACTTAAAAATGTATTAAAACTAAGAAGGGATGCCACAAAATAGATTGGACTAGCCGCGAGAGAGTGTAAGGAAATAGAGAAAGAACTATAGAATTTGTAAATTTTAAAAATTTGTAGAACAAAGGAATACTATCCCATAGTTTTTGAACTTTTAGTGTTCCACGAAATGCTATGGAAAAAGTTGTGAAACAAAGGAATCCATGCGACAATAAAATTCAATCTATGGAACAAAGGAATCCACGCAACAAGAAAATGCAAGTTTCGAACAAAGGAATCATGGAACATAGAAAGAAGTCTATGAGATACATAAAGTCATAATAAGGAAAAGAGTAATCCATAGATTTTAAGGAACGAAAAATCCTTAAAAATATATAGAGTGACTCAAGTGAATCTAAGAAGCATGAAAAATATGCTATGAGGATCTACAAGACACCATAGAAGAATTTATAGAAAATTTAAGTTCGAATCCACATAACAAAGAAACAATGTTCTACACCTTATTGAGATTTTAGTGCTCTGTAGAATAATAAGGAAAAATCCACGAACAATGGATCATGAAAAAATCAGTGAGACAAAGAAACAAGTCCGCAAAATAAAAAGTTTGCAAAACAAACAAAATTTCTGCACAACAAAGCATACAAGCGTAGACAAGGGAAAGTCTACGGAGTGAAGAAAAGTTTGCGCAACACACAAAAATCCTCTCAAGACTTGAAAGAGGCTAAAAACTAATAAAAATCCGTAGAACACACAAATAAGTCATGCAAGACTCAAAAATGATGCACAACACTTAAAAGCCACCCAATCCTAATATATGACGTGTAATAACACAAAAATTTCACAATGCTTAGAATTTTTTTACAACACTAAAATAAGTCATGCAACGTGCTTAAAAATCCACATAACATACAAATAAGCCATGCAAGAGTAAAAATTCTGTGCAAGCATTAGAATAGTCGTGCAGGACTACAAAAAGTGGTGAAATTAAAAAAAAAAAAAGATTGAAAGTTCACGCAACACTACAACAACACAAGACTCCTTGAGAAACTATGGAAGGAAAAGAAAATCATGTGATAATCTACGAAATCCACAAAGCAAGGAGGAAGTCATGAAAGACTTTAAAAACCAAAAAATGATAAATTAAACCATGTAACATGAAGATATGTCGTGAAACATTCATATAGGCCATTGAACATAGAAAAGACCACTAAAAATTGAAAAATATTAAGGAAGTTTGTGGATGATCGTAAAATATAAATCTAATCACTCTAACAGATTGTGGAGAGGAAGAAACACAAGTACAAACAAGGTATTGATCTTCCAAACTTAATTTAACCTTTCAAAGTTTCTAGAATAACAAGAAATTGGAATTTTGCACCTGTAGATCATGAAAAAGCCGTGAAGCATAGAATTAGACCTTCGCAGGTTTTTGAAAACTTCAAGTTATCTTCTTCAATTTGATCTATAGAGGATCTTGCACCTACAAAACAATTTTATCATGAACAACCACAAACATCTTTCTTTGATACCATGTAATAAAATTGAGGATAGATAATACAATAGATTTATATATCCACCAAAATAAACAAGCCAAGAATTATAGTTTATGATTGAACAACAAGTTAATATGAATTATATCATAATATGAATTAGATATTAGATTGCATGCATAAACAGGAAAGTAAATGAACACAACACAACACAAGAACACAAGATATAAGTGGGAAAACCATGAGAGGTAAAAAAATCCACTAAAAATCACTTAGCTTTTTTATTATATATGTTTCACCAAGCACTCCCACTATTTTATAAGTTCCACAACTATTACACATTCACGAATCTTCTAAATTGCTCATACTTCTTGCATGCATATTTCCATGTCATTTCTATAACCGATCTCTAATGAGATGACATTTTTTTATATAAGGCACGTGACCAATTTGAGTTAATTTTAATGCCAACTCGGTTCATGCTTATATCTTAAATTTAATTCATAAGCCATGACTGATAGTCTTTAGTGGTTTTCTATGTAGACAATTTCTCACTTAATATTACAACCCCCAAAAATGTAGTCAAATAATTTTAGGTGTTAACAGGGTGATTTCCATGAGAGTGAAGAAACCATTAGCAATTTGATGAATCAATATTATAGACCCATTACATATTTTGGAGATAAAAATGATACAATAAGTCATTATTAACTTTATGATAATAACATACTAGAGCATAGTGCAATCTCTAAATAAGTAAAGCAACTACTTGTTTCCTAAAGAGTTTATGTTGTATAAAAACCATAAAACACTATAATTCATCAATATTCAAGATAATTTACATCAAAGAAACATGAAAAGGGTTTAATTCTTGTAGATTTGCTCATTTCTATTAAATAATATTATTCTAAATTCATATAAAGTTATAAAAGGAATAATTATATGTTTCATGTTGAGTGAGATGCATGTGAAAGTTTCAAGATTCATATATATCAAGGAACTAAACATAGAGGATTAAACATTCGAGATAAAATAAAGAGAATTCCAAAATATAATGAGTATTGATTGTATTTAACTTGTTTGGACTACTTTATATAGGACATGCTATATTTTTAAATGTACAAAAATGTTTACACCTAGAGGCTCAAAGCAAGATAATTTGATTCAATTGATGTTTTGTAGAGGATTAGTCAGTCACTTTGGTACCTTGGAGATACTATTAGTTGTTTAATATTGATACTTATTTTGATATATACACATATATATTTATAATTATGAGTTTGCAAAATTGAATAAATATGAATAGGGTTATATTAACCACTCCCAATATCTAAGAAACCGTCGGAGAAAACATGTATGGAACTTTTGTCTATACTTATTGGAACTTAGAAAGGCATAATTCTATATCATTTGTATTTATTATATATTCTAATACATGTATTATTTTAATTCTTGTAGAAATTATAGTGATAATACATCTATAAAAGTCATTTAATACGAAATTTGTGAGGTTACATGGGTTATTATGTAATATTGTAGATAATAAGGACAATGCATTTGTGGTTCATTTGGAGAGGACCTTATTGAAGAGTATAAACAATAAGTTATAGTTTATTTCTGTGTACCATTGGTAAATGGATGGCCAAATGGAATTTTTCGAAATGATTCTTGTAAATTAGTTGAATATCTAGCTAGAGAGAATGATTCATTGTTTATGTGTAATAATTATGTGAACAAGAGAAATACGGAATCAACTTTCTAGATATGTCATGGACTAAGTCCAACCTCGGTGTTAAATAATTGCGTGATATTTAGTAGGAGAAATGAATAATTACTAAAGCATTAAACTATATATAGTATGTGGAATATGTGCACTAACAAGTGGATATGTACTTAGAAAAAGAAAGCTGAAAAACAAAAGATGTGTAGATTTGAGAAGCAAAGATAAAGAGATTGAGGAAGGAAACATGGTTCTTGCATGTTTGTGCAAAGAGAGGTTCTCTAGAAGAACAAATATCAAAATAAGTTAAAGACAATTGGACTAGATAAATTTTTATTTATTTATATTGTCAAATGCATATGATATAAATCAATTCACATGGGAAATACATTTCACCCATCTTCAATGTTTTTATTTAAGCGCTTAGTATGAGAAGAAAAAGAATGATAAAAAAATATCATAATAAAGTAAATTAGAGGCATCAACTACTAGAGAAAATGTATAAAGAAAATGAATAAATTATATAATCATCCATAGCAAATAAAAAGCACAAAAAGATATAAATAACTATAGTAAAGTGGAAAACTATAGAAGTTGAGGATGTATAGCATCTCGGTATAGTTGTAGTTGCTAAAATTGGTTGATCCATTCAAAACCTAATATTAATTATTTGATCATGGGTTGTTGTTTCTTCTTACCTGGATTGTATGATGTATGATAATTTGGTCTCACTTGATATCTTGTATCACTAAAATGAGTTAGAGTTGGAAACTATAAACATGCACAAATTTGTATATATTTACATGGCCTTGATAATTTAGCACACAATGTTACTTCAATAAAGGATTATAGGAATCATTTTTATATAATCGGTTGATGTTTAACCGTGAGTTTTTATACAAAGATTATTCACAAACTACGTATGGATATTATTGTTTTTTGTTGTGGGACTCTTGTGTTCGTGTGCATATGTTAATATCAAGAAAGATTATTCTAGAACATGTGGGCCTTTATTTATCTTTTGTAATTACATAAATAAAGTCCTTGTTATATTTTAATTGAATGAAATTACTCCCATGAGTGAGTACCTAATAACTAGATGGATTGACTTAATGATGGTTTGATTAAGTAAAGAATTGTTTTCTCGTAATCTTTATTTAAAAATGTATATTTATTTCTCCCAATAAATTATATAGATTGAGTGATAAATGTGAGAAGAATTTTTAACAAGGACAAGAATAGATAAGTGCATAAAAAGTGGTCAAGAGAGTCGGATGAGAAATGGGAAGTATGAAAGCTCATGCAAAACTCAAGTATATGTAGCATAGTTGAATTTTACTAAGTTGGTAAGCATAGCTTGTGATAGGTCCCAGTATTTGAATTACTTATTTGGAAGTTTTTTCATAGTCTTCATTTTGAGGTTGTTCCTTATTTGGAAGGGGAAGGGGGTACATGCATAACCCCTTGTAATTTTAATTATTTGGTTCCAATTATGTCGAACCGTTTTGATAGACAAATAATCCTCAAATACTATAAGATACTTTTTGCACATAAGTTGCACTTCCGGATTTAAAATAAAAGATTAATTGATTATAATTTTCTGGTATTTTATCCATTTATTTGTACTTTCTATATATACGAGTTTTAATTTTTTATGCTAACTTTCTATATCTAAATTTTTTCAATATAATTGATGTTGTTTTTGAGTTCTACTACTATTTCAAATCACAATTAAAAATATAAATATAGATTATTAAATTTTAAAATGTACTCTATATAAAAACAAAAATAATACTCATATAACCATATAAGTTTTCCATATATGATATTTTAAATGATGAAATAGCATTTACTTTGCAATTTGTCATAAAATTGAATATTTTATTAATAAAATTTTAGACACAAACATGTACATATGTATGTGTGTGTCTATACATGTATGTATACAAACACAAACACATACATACATACATACATACATACAAAAATACATACATAGACTTACATACATACATACATGTATGTATATATATACACATACATACATATATTTATATGTATATACTAAAATCATTACGAACATATATTAAAATATGTATTGTTTATAACATGGAAAGTGCATTATGTTATCAAAAACAATGTTCGATCATTACTTTTCACTTCCATGCACAAGAGTATGAATTTGTAACTCGTTATGCTTATTTTCACTAACAAACTAATGTTTTAAAAAATTAAACATCAACAAATATAAATGACTTAAATAATTATAATATAAGGTACATTCAATTTACTCCTACATCTTTTGGACTATTGACATGTTAATGATTTACATTTTGATTATGATGCACTATGATGACGATGATACTTAAACATTTTGACATTAGATATATATGTTGATTTTGGACTATTGACATATTTTGATTTATTTTGATTTTATACTAACATGTCATATTCTTTTATACTAAGCATGTCATGCATAGCCTATGTTGATGTTTTGAGTAGAATTATGATTTTATGGATGTTAAAATTGAATTAAATTGTATGATGATAGATGATAGAATTGCTAATTTTGGATGACAATTATTGATTTCTATATGTATATTATTCTCGATGTTGTTGATATGGCCATAAGGCCAGAGAGGTATTTTGTTTGTGTTGCAGGGACATTTTATCACATACATCGAAAGGGGATAGGGGACCAACCATGGGATGTCGGTGTTGTGCAACATGGCCAAAATTTGACAACTTGTGTATAATGTTATGTTGTGTTGTTGCATGCTTTGTTAGGAGGTTCCCATAGGGGGTAACCTCATTTATGTGGCCATGGGTGTAATGTGTTTCCTTTCTTTTAATTTTGTTGTTAATTTGTTGTGCATGTGTTTAATTATTTGGGAAATATTGTTACTTTATTAACACTTGCTAATGTATCTTAATTAACTAGTTTAGCTTAAATTTAAATTAAGAAGGAAGATATGACATGTGGGCAAATAAATTGGGTAGATAGTCCTTGTTTGTTGCATGATGTGAATTTAATTAAATGCATTTAGGTGGTGTGTACTCCACCATCCTTCCCAAATTCGAATTTGGCCTTGTTGGCCACTTTTAGAGACTTGAGGGACAAGTTAACCTTGTCCCTCACATCTCAAACTCTCCTACCAACCCTACTTATGAAGTATGGGACATATTTTGACCATTTTAATGCATTTTTAGTGTAAAAAGGGTCAATAATTTACACTTGTTACTTACCACATTTAAGTTTTTCCTTGATTAAGCATGGTGTGCAAGTTGGAGTGTCATGTGGGCATGTCATAAGTCTTACATGTGCATTTAATTGCTTTGGGCTTGGTGTTTGACTTGTGTGTTGGAATGGAGGGATGATGAAGTGGCATCCTACATGGAGCCACCTCATCATCCTCACATCCCTTTTCTATTTATTGATGATTTTGATGGATTTTGGGTTACTTTCCTTTTTTCTCTTGCACTTTTGAAAATTGGTCTTGGTTTTCATACTTGGTTTTTTTTTGGAGTTGCATCTTGGATTGAGCTTGGTGTGAAGGATTCTAAAGCTTGTTGAGAAAAAGAATTGGAAGCTTTGATGGAGAGGTAGGCTCTCCTCCTTTTGCATTTTTGTATTAATGTATTTTGATGTAGAAATTGTGTTTGTTTGTATATTGTATGAGTGTGGTTATGTTTGATTGTGAATGGGTAGCTTTCCTTAAGTTGTGTGTGGGAGATGGATTTATGGGACCATTGGGGAGGGAAAAGGGAGATGTGAGGCATGCATTTTGGAGGGAGTGTGAGTTTGAGTTCCACCTATGGGGAGTGAAAAGGATAACATGGATATATTTTGCATATTTGCAAGTGTAGAAATAAGGATTTGATTATGTTTTGAGTTGTGCACATGGAGGATTTTGGGTGGAAATCCTACATCACTTGGAGAAAAAAAAGAGGTGGTGCCCATATTCCATTTCTCCTTGTTGGCTTGTTGTTGTCAAGCCTTTGTGCTTGTTGGGAAAGTTGTAATATTGTTTGAGTGTATTGTTTGAATGTATTGTTTGAATGTGTTATTTTTTGGAATGCATGTTGTGGAAGCCTTGTGTGAAAGTTGTCAAATGTTGCATAATACCCTTATTGTTCTTTGGTTGGGGCTTGGGGGCCAATAAGAGGATGGATTCTCCTCTTATTGGATTATAGGTTGGGTGGAGAGAGCATCACCTATACCCCTTTCCTTGTATTGTGAACCATGATTTGAAGAATTTGAAGAGGTGGAAGAGAAAAAATGAAGTTTGAAGGAGTCATGCTATGTTGGAGCCAAAAAGAAGCACCTTTGAAATGTTGTTTCAATGTTGAAATAGTGAAAGTTGTAACTTGTAACTTATTCTTTCATATTGTTGGAAAGAAGAACTTTTGTATTGAAATTTAAAAATTGTAAATGAACTATTCTTGAATGAGAAAAAATTTGTTTTGTTGCCTTGTTGAAAATTGTATTATTGTAAAAATATAAGTTCTTGTAGAGTTTAATATCAAGTTTTGTTTTATTAAAAAGGGTGAAAGAAGAATGTAGGAAAAATTATGCTTGATTTGCCTTATTGGAATGGCTATCACTTTTGTTGTGTAAAGAAAATAAATGGTACTTAGTAATTGGTTGAATTTCTTTTCTCTCTTTTAGAGCTTATAAGTAATTTTATTGAAAAAGAAACCTTGTAATTGTTCTTATACACTATTGTAATGGAAAATGCTATGTACTTGGTAATTTAAGTCATGAACAAGATATGACATCAACCTATCAACTAATGAATTGTAGACACCTTAATTAAAGTTAATGTTTGCCTTAAAACCAACCTAAGTAGAAAACAATTTGAAAAATTCTTGAATTTAAGGTTTATTTTCAGGAAATAGAACCACCACCCTATGCAGAGAGCGGTGGTTTTAAACCATCACCAAATATATAATGCGGTCATCATGAAACCACCCACCAAATGGTGGTGGTCACAGACCGCCACCTTCTTAGGGAGGTAATATTGTTTTCATCACTTTTGACGGAAAAATAAAAAATAACACTATGAAAAATCTGGATTGAATTTAAAGAAAATCTAAGTTTTAAAACTTCAAGATGAAACTACCAACAACTAGTAAATGATCAAACTCATTTGTTTAAGCATATAAATCCTCTTATGGGCATCCAAATGTGTAAAATATCTTAGATCTAATGAAATGGGGTTTCCCAAATATTGAACTCAAAGAATGTATATATTAAATAAAAAACTAGATTCATGGTGGAATCTCTACAATAAGAAAATGAGGAACCTTACAATAAAAACCCTTGAATAAACTAAACTATGAAGAGAAGAATGGAGGAAGATTTCTCCATTTGTAACTAGAACCAAGGAAATTTCTCCATGGTTTCACTTCTTTCTTTCATGGCTTCTCCTCTTTCTCCTCTTCCAAACCTACAAAACAAGAATGAACAAATGAGGATGAAATTGGGGAAAATAGAAATAAAAAGAAACCTATAAGGATATTTAGGGAAACCCAAATCCAATGGCTAGGATAGATTTGATCTAATGGCTCAGATTAAACCCTACATCACTTAAGTGGGAGGTATTTTTGTGGGAATGAAATTTAAATAAAAAGTGCATGGGTAATGGGGTGAATGGGGCCACTTAGTGGCTAGACAAAATAGTTAAAATTTTGTTATAGGAAATAAAGTAAACTTGGTGCATGGTAATTAAGTAAACTAATGGAACTTGGTAAATGTTTTAAACTATAAATATTTTTAGGAAGTAAATTAATAATATTTAATTATTAATTTAATTCCAACTTCCACAAGGTCATGTAGAAACCTTAATCGGAAAAATTTATTAATTGTGGATAATGTCTAACCTTGCAAACCCTTTTAAAAAAAAAAAAAAATTACCATAATTTTGACTATTAAATTATTAGTTTCTATTTTGATTTGAGAGTAGAATTTTGTGGGCATTACACTTGGTATCGAGTCCATGGGTTCAATGCTTGACCCCGGGCACACTTGGAAACATGAAACACAACAAGTAAACCTAGTGCAACTCTAAACCTAGAACACACAACATTGCATGATATTTTAAAACATAGAAAAATTAGAAAAATGAAACAAAGCCTAGATGATGATAAACTAACTCCCATTTGTTCTATGTAGGAGGGCGTGACTAGATGAGGGGTTCTTACATGTGAACCTAGATCTACCACCCCCAGATCAGGTAGTAGTAACTATATTACCTCAGATATATACAGACACTACAAGATGTTAATGTCACTATACGCAGAGGATATTTAGAGGGTGACCTAGCAGATAGGATAGAGAGAGCATCAGTGGAGGCTCGTGCACCTTCACATCACAATGCTTGAGGATAGGGAAGAGAACTCCCACGTGGATTCAGTTGGATATGAGTCACCACCTAGAGAGCACATAGATAGAGCTTCGAGACACAGAGATAGATCTAGGAGCCCTAGGCCGAGGATGATCATGCGGAGAGAGACCTAGGGCCGGTGCCAAAGATAATGGCAAAAATCACATCACATCAGAGAGATATTGAAGTTACACCCACCTCATTTTTTTGGAGACATGAGAGGATTTCAGGTGAGGCATGGTTGGTTAGCTTGAGCGGATGCTTCAAGCTATGTCCTTGTACTAGCAACACGAAAGCTCTCATGTTGTTATCCACCTTCTGAGAGATGGAGCCAGTTTGGTGGAGGACTAAGGAGAAAAAAGCTCCATGTAGATTTTAGAGACAATTACTTTTGGAGCTCTTTGAGGAGTTTTCAGAGTAGATACATATCTAGAGATTCATCTAGTAGTGGATCCATGAGTTCCATGATCTGTGATAGGCATCCATGATGGTAGTAGAGTATGAGGGTTAGTTTTTTTAGATCTTTCAATATGTAGACTACATGTAGGATGAGTAGGTTAGGGTTCACAGGTTCATCAGGGGGTTAAACTTAGACTTGGGTGGGGCAATGCACATTCATTATCTACAGACACTATCAAAGGTCATGGAGAAGGCCTATATTGTAGAGGAAACTAGGGGAAGACTCAAAGAGGCTCGAGACAGAGTGAGGAGCCATATATAACAGATGCAGGATAGTAGGTCAAGGGGATCAACTCCTCCTCCTCATGGTGGACACACTTCAACACAATCTTCCTTTAAACCTCCTCCTCCTCAGGTAAAAACAACAACTCAACCACCCTTTCAACCTCCACAATGCCATGATGCTTAGAGAGGGCATAGTATGGGACCTCCAGCTAGGGGGCCCAATAGGACATAGGCTCCACCTCAAGCACAATCATCCAGAGTACGCCCACCGCAACACCCACAAAGATCTATGGTAGGATCATCAAGTTCTACAACATGGACTACTAGGCCACATGGAGGAGTATCTTCTTAGTGGAGAGGACCAGTAGTTGTTATGGGTGTGGTGTACATGGTCATCATTAGAGAGAGTTCCCTTAACCCTACTAATCAGGGTAAGGCACCTTTTTTTGAGCCTACATGGTTGGTGACATGGCCAGAGCCACAATATTTATGCTATGGTCGAGAACCACTAAGTAGAGCACCAGGGCATGGTGATTGAGACCACATGTAGCATTGGTGGTATTTCTACCCCTATCTTATTTGATTCAAGATCTTCAGATTCTTTCATTTCTCCATCATTAGTAGAGTGATGCAGGTGGTGGCAGTTAGGTAGGGCCTTAGTTGGGATGTTGAGATGGCTTCTGAGAGCCAAACATCTCAGTGGAATCCTTAGTTAAGGAGTGTGTAGTGGACCTAGGACCCTTCACCATGACTTTGGATCTTCATATCCTTCCTTTGGGTTCATATGGAGTTATCTTGGGCATGGATTGGTTTCTACACACACAGAGAGAGAGTTTATTATTACAACAAAGGTTATATCTTGTGTAGATGATTTGGGAGTGGATTCATGATAGTTGAGTTAGGAGACCCATCTCTATTCACACCATATCCATATGCAGCTGAAGTGGTGTGTGAGATGGGGTTTTTAGTTATATATGCCATCATTCATTAGTGACCGATCAGAGGATGAGACTCATGGACCATCACTTGATGACCACCCCATTTTGTAGGAGTTTTCAATGTTTTTCCTAGTGAGTTTTTCAGGGTTACCTCCCCACATGAGATAGAATTTCATATTGATTTGGTTCCTAGGAGCAGAGCCTATCTCACGTGCACCATATAGGATGACCACACTTGAGCTATGTGAGCTCAAGTTGTAGTTGGAGGGCCTTCTTGAGAAAGGCCTAATCCATCCTAGTGTATCTCCTTGGGGTGCACCAGTGATCTTTGTGAAGAAGAAGGATGGATCTTTGCATTTTTGTGTGGACTACAAAGATAATAAACAAAGTAACGATCAAGAATCATTACCCCCTTCCTCGCATAGATGATTTATTTGATCAGATGAAGGGGGCCACCATATTTTCTAAGATAGATCTTAAGTCAAGATACCATCAACTGAGGATTGCGGAGGCAGATATCCACAAGACAACTTTTCACATGAGATATGGCCACTATGAGTTCACAGTGGTACCTTTTGGTCTAACAAACGCCCCTATGTAGTATTCATGAGTTTGATGAATGGGGTGTTTAGGAAATTTTTGGATCACTTCATGCTCATGTTTTTCTTGATGAAATTTTTATTTACTCATGCACATGTGAGAGCATGAGGAGCACCTTCACCAAGTTCTACAGTATCTTCGAGAGAAACAACTATATGGGAACCTAGAGAAGTGTATTTTTTTCCAGTCAGAGGTTCAATACTTAGGTCACATTATTTCTGGGGAAGGTATCATAGTCGATCCTTCCAAGATTAGAGCTATTATGGATTGGCCAACACCAACCAATGTGACCGAAAGGTGCATAGTTTCATGGGATTGGTAGGTTATTACATGAGATTTTTTAAGACTTCTCTCGATTGTGCATCCCATCACTTCCCTTCAAAGAAAGGGAAGAAATTTTTTTGTCAGATAGATGTGAGAGGCCTTCAATACACTAAAGGAATGCCTTACGAAAACACTATTCTTGTAGTGCTAGATCCTCAGAGGGATTTCTTTGTGTGTACATATGCTTCTTTGGTAGGATTAGGAGGTGTTTTGATGCAGGATGGCCATGTAGTAGCCTTTGAGTCTCACAAAATCAAGGATTATGAGCTCAATTATTTGACTCATGACCTTGAGCTTGAGAATGTGTGCATCTTTGACATTGGTGCATTTCCTTCTAGGAAGGAGGTTCATTCTCAGGAAAGACCATTTGAGCTTACATCACCTCTTCACACAACCCAATCTCAACTGCTCATTAATGACATTAGATGGAGTTTTATGTGAGTACGACATGGAGATAGAGCATGTGAAGGGGAAGGAGAATGTGGTTACAGATGCTTTGAGTCGATGGAAGACATTTGGTTATGGATACTTTAGTGGGTACAGACTTGTGGAGCAGGATTTTGCAATAACTTCCACATGACAACTTCTACCTTATAGCTAGAGCATAGATTTGAGTCTCAGAGACCCCTTGAGGGGAAGTTTGATGGATTTTCATTAGAGTCAGATGGACTTCTCAGACACAGAGGTCGGATCTATGTACCTAGGGATGGAGGTTTGAGATAGGATATTTTGGTAGAGGCTCATCATGCACCTTATTCAGCCCATCCAGGGGTGAAGAAGATGCACATGCCACTTTGAGACAGTTTTACCATTGGAGAGGACTACGAGAGAGATGTAGCTCTTTTTTGTCTCTCATTGTTTGGAGTTTCGTGTTAGAGGGTGAAGGCCAAGCATCAACATCCAATTGGCCTTCTCTACCTACATGTTATACCGAGAGTGGAAATGGGACACCATTTCCATGGATTTCATAGTAGGGCTACCGACGTCGAGATACCACCACGATGCCATCATGGTCACGGTGGATAGATTGACGAAAGTGGCTCATTTTTCTCCGTGAAGACCACCTATATAACTAGTGCAGTGGCATGAGTGTACTTAGATGAGATTTTTAGACTACATGGGATTCTATGTGGAAGATTATTTATGACCACGATCCCTTATACACCTCTCATTTTTGGACTACCATGCAACATGCCCTTGGGATGAGTATCAACTTCAGTACAACATATCATCCATAGAGATAGATGGATAAATGGAGTGGGTGAATCAGATTTTAGAGGACATGCTTTGGATGTATGTCATGGACCATCAATCAAGGTGGGAGGAGTATTTGTACTTGGTGGAGTTTTCTTATAATAACAACTTTCATAGTTCTATTGGTATGGCTCCATTTCAAACTTTATGGCAGGGAGTGTAGGACACCACTGAGTTGGGAAAGATTGGAGGACAAAGTATCTCTTGGGCCAATTTGTTACAGGACATGGAGCAACAGTTGTTTTGATCAGATAAAGACTACAAGAGGCACATGATAGATAGAAGAAATATGTAGATCAAAAGAGAGTTGACCATAGTTATGAGGTGGGAATGAAGGTGTTTCTTCATGTCAGACCTCATAAGAGCCCTATCCATTATGGAAAAGGCTCTAAGTTAGCTCCTAGATTCATGGGTCCATTTGAGATCTTGGAGTGGATCGGTCCCTTAGCTTATCATCTAGCCTTTCCACCCAAGCTTGTCTCGTGTCCACGATGTATTTCATGTTTTTGTTCTTAGGAGATACATTCTAGATCCCTCTCATGTATTAGATTGGACCACATTGTAGGTGTAGGAGTAGGGGCAAGGTGATTATGGAGCCCATGTGCATCATCATAGAGAGCACATGAACATTGGCCTTTGAGGCCATGAGATTGACTAGGTGTGAGTCCAATGGGATAGGTATGATGAGACTACAGCCACATGGGAGGATGCTACTTTGTTATGGGCCCATTTTCACACTATTTCAAGTGACTTCCAAGAGGAAGTCGAGTCTAAGGGGAGGGGATGTAGTGTCCCACTCCTCTTCGACACTATTTCATTATGATGATATTACTGTTAGATTGATACTTAGACATTTTTATTATTATATCTTGATCAAGTAGATGATAGACTATGTAGATATTTGGACTATTAACATGTTGTGATTTACATTTTGATTATGATGCACTAGATGACGATGATGGAAAAATATATATGTTGATTTGTAATATTATGATTTTATACTAACATGTCATATTTTGGATGCATAGCCTATGTTGGATATTTTGAGTAGAATTATGATTTTATGGATGTTAAAATCAAATTAAATTATATGATGATAGATGATAGAATTGTTAATTTTGATGAAAATTATTGATTTCTATATGTATATTATTCTCGATGTTGTTGATATGGCCGCAAGGCCATAGAGTATTTGTTTTGTTGTAGGACATTTTATCACATACATCGAAAGGGGATAGGATACCAACCACGAAAGGATGTCGGGTGTTGTGCAACATGGCCAAAATTTGACAACTTGTGTCTAATGTTATGTCGTGTTGTTGCATGCTTTGTTAGAGGTTCCCATAGGGGCGTAACCTCATTTATGTGCCATGGGTGTAATGTGTTTCCTTTATTTTAATTTTTTGTTAATTTATTGTGCACATGTTTAATTATTTGGGGAAATATTGTTACTTTATTAACACTTGTTAATGTATCTTAATTAACTAGTTTAGCTCAAATTTAAATTAAGAGGGAAGATATGACATGTGGAAATAAATTAGGTAGATAGTCATTGTTTGTTGCATGATGTGAATTTAATTAAATGCATTTAGGTGGTGTGTACTCCACCATCCTTCCCAAATTGAATTTGTCTTGTTGGCCTTTTGGCCTTGACAAGTTTTTGTCCTCACATCTCAAACTCTCCTACCAACCCTACTTATGAAGTATGGGACATATTTTGACCATTTTAATGCATTTTTGAGTGTAAAAGGGTCAATAATTGCACTTGTTACTTACCACATTTAAGTTTGTCCTTGATTAGAATGGTGTGCAAGTTGGAGTGTCATGTGGGCATGTCATAAGTCTTACATGTGCATTTAATTTCTTTGGGCTTGGTGTTTGACTTGTGTGTTGGAATGGAGGGATGATGAAGTGACATCCTACATGGAGCCACCTCATCATCCTCACATCCCTTTTCTATTTATTGGATGATTTTGATGGATTTTGGGTTACTTTCCTTATTTTCTTCTCTTGCACTTTTAAAAATTGGTCTTGGTTTGCATACTTGGAGTTTTCTATTGGAGTTGCATCTTGGATTGAGCTTGGTGTGAAGGATTCTAAATCTTGTTGAGCAAAAGAATTGGAAGTTTGATGTGAGGTAGACTCTCCTAAATTTTGCATTTTGTATTAATGTATTTTGATGTAGAAATTGTGTTTGTTTATATATTGTATGAGTGTTGTGGTTATGTTTGATTGTGAATGGGTAGCTTGCCTTAAGTTATGTGTGGGAGATGGATTTATGGGACCATTGGGAGGGAAAATGGAGATGTGAGGCATGGATTTTGGAGGAGTGTGAATTTGAGTTCCACCTATGGGGAGTGAAAAGGATAACATGGATATATTTTGCATATTTACAAGTGTAGAAATAAGGATTTGATTATGTTTTGAGTTGTGCACATGGAGGATTTTCAGTGGAACTCCTACATCACTTGGGAGACAAAAGGAGGTGGTTCCCATATTCCATTGCTCCTTGTTGGCTTGTTGTTGTCAATCCTTTGTGCTTGTTGGGAAATTTCTAATATTGTTTGAGTATATTGTTTGAGTGTATTGTTTGAATGTGTTATTTGAATGTGCTATTTTGTGAAATGCATGTTGTGGAAGCCTTGTGTGAAAGTTGTCAAATGTTACATAATACCCTTATTGTTCTTTGGTTGGTTCTCGGGGCCAATAAGAGGATGGATTCTCTCTTATTGGATTATAGGTTTGGAGAGCGTCGCTATACCCCTTTCCTTGTATTGTGAACCATGATTTGAAGAATTTGAAGAGGTGGAAGAGAAAAAAATGAAGTTTGAAGGAGTCATGCTATGTTGGAGCCAAAAGAAGCACCTTTGAAATGTTGTTTCAATGTTGAAATAGTGAAATTTGTAACTTGTAACTTATTCTTTCATATTATTGGAAAGAAGAACTTTTGTATTGAAAGAAAAATGAACTATGCTCTTGAGAAAAAGGGGGTGTATTGTTTCCTTGTTGAAAATTGTATTATTGTAAAAATAGAAGTTCTTGTAGAGTTTAATATCAAGTTTTGTTGTATTAAAAAGGGTGAAAGAAGAATGTAGGAAAGTTATGCTTGATTTTCCTTGTTGGAATGGCTATCACTTTTGTTGTGTAAAGAAAAGAAATGGTACTTAGTAATTGGTTGAATTTATTTTCTCTCTTTTAGAGCTTATAAGTAATTTTATTGAAAAAGAAACCTTGTAATTGTTCTTATACACTATTGCAATGGAAAAGCTATGTACTTGGTAATTTAAGTCATGAAACAAAGATATGATATCAACCTATCAACTAATGAATTGTAGACACCTTAATTAAAGTTAATGTTGCCTTAGAAACCAACCTAAGTAGAAAACAATTTGAAAAATTCTTGAATTTAAGGTTTTGTTTTTGGGAAATAGAATCGTCACCACAAATGCAGAGCGGAGGTTTCAAAACTCGCCACCTAGCGTAGAATGAGTTCGATTAATCACCCACCAGAAGGGTGGAGGTCACAGGACCACCAACCTACTTAGGGCGGCGGTTTCGTCACTTTTGATGAAAAATAAAAATAACGACTATGAAAAATTTGGATTGAATTTAAATAAAATCTAAGTTTTAAAACTTCAAGATGAAACTACCAACAACTAGTAAATGATCAAACTCATTTGTTTAAACATATAAATCCTCTTATGGGCATCCAAATGTGTAAAATCTCTTAGATCTAATGAAATGGGGTTTCCCCAAATATTGAACTCAAAGAATGTATATATTAAATAGAAAAACCAGATTCATGGTGGAATCTCTACAATAAGAAAATGAGGAACCTTACAATAGAAAACCCTTGAATAAACTAAACTATGAAGAGAAGAATGGAGGAATATTTCTCCATTTGCAACTAGAACCAAGAAAATTTCTCCATGGTTTCACTTCTTGCTTTCATGGCTTCTCCTCTTTCTCCTCTTCCAAACCTGCAAAACAAGAATAAATAAATGAGGATGAAATTGGGGGTGAATAAAATAAAAAGAAACCTATAAGGATATTTAGGGCAAACCCAAATCCAATGGCTAGGATAGATTTGATCTAATGGCTCATATTAAACCCTACATCACTTAAGTGGGAGGTATTTTGTGGGAATGAAATTTAAATAAAAGTGCATGGGTAATGGGGTGAATGGGGCCACTTAGTGGCTAGAATAAATAGTTAAACTTTTTTATAGGAAATAAAGTAAATTTGGTGCATGGTAATTAAGTAAACTAATGGAACTTGGTAAATTTTTTAAACCGTAAATATTTTTTTAGGAAGTAAATTAATAATACTTAATTATTAATTTAATTCCACTTTGCAAGGTCGTGTAGAAAACTTAAATCGGAAAATTTATTAATTGTGGATGATGTCTAACCTTTCAAACCCTTTTAAAATAAAGAAAAAAATTACCGTAATTTTGACTATTAAATTATTAGTTTCTATTTGATTTATTTAGTAATTATGTTTTACTAATATTTTTGGCCACTTGATGGGACATAATATTATGTTTTATGTTCATGCTTTTACTCAATTATTATAGGAATGTGTAAAAGAAATTTGAGGCACTAGGGGTTTAGATGTGGAGTCGGTGAGAACATGAAAACAATTTGAAATAGAGAGAAATGTATGATAAAGGGAAAAACATCTTAAGTAGTGCCAAAATTGATGTTGTTGTATGTCTTGTAAAAAATTGGGGCACCACATAATTAAAATGTCAATTGTTTTCAATTATTCTTTTCAATATTTTAAGAGATTATTGGCATTGGCATTTATAAATGTGTAAATGATCTTTTGGATGCAATAAAGTTTTCTTTAGGAATGTTAAACACACATAATCCAATACCCATACCATGTATTATATTACTTTGGTATGTGTGCACATAAGACATCATTTACAAAATAAGATCTTAATTTGTAATCAAGTCCGTTATAAGTAGACAATCACCTAATTTATTTAACAATTTGAAGGATCTATTTTTTATCATTTAGATATTCAAGAAACATGAAATTGGAGAAGTGAATTATTCAGCGCTTACAAACATAATAGAGAATCAATCACTAATCATTGTTGAACTCGTTATAACACCAATTGAGTGAAGATGAAATATTATAAACTAGGTTTTGTGGAATACTAAAATATATGAATCCATTCGTCAGAGAAACTTTCTATTCAAATAATTTATCAAAACATCATGTTTGTAATCTAGACAATGTATTTTCTAGGCACCATTATTTAAGAAAAATATTCAGGATGATGCACGTTTTCTAAATTATCTAAAAATAAACCAAATTCTTTCCCCTCTCTTCTTGATATGTTAATATTCATTTTAGGCCTCGCCATTAAATTTTCGTACATATTTACTCTGAAGGTAACCGTGTATTAGGCGTTCACAACAGAAAAAACTATGCTCTTTTTACTAACAATATTCAGAACGTTTGTATGGGCTTAAAGTACGTGTCTGGTGCACATTCCATTTGTAAAGCGTGGTCTTTTAAAAAAATTCCGCCATTATATAAAATAAAAAACCCGTTTATTGTCTTTTAGCTTCGGCTTGCATATGACCTGCGTCACTATGTTCGTAAACATAACTATTTTATGCCCAATATTCTCAAGAACCACCCAAAACTGGATCCTCCCATACAGAAAGAGTTAAAACTATATTTAGAACAAAGCATGCCCACAATTTCGATCATTCATATTCTATTTGACATGACAAGTCATTTTCTTTGGGTCCCTCGTTGAGGAAAATGAAGTGTTTGGATTCCACTCGTCTCCCACCAGTTCAAGCTCTTCAATTCCATCTACTGAAGTAATGTTGTGGGGCATTGCATTCACAAATTGGTGGGGACTATCTCTCTTTTTCAATTAAAATTTTGATATTGTTTAAGACTTTTTGGCATTGATTTTTTTATTGCAAAAAAAAAAAAGACTTATAAGGTTTGTGAGTAGAAAATATATGGCACAAATAGAGACGTATCTAAATAAATAATAGTTGAAAAAACAAGAAACGAAGCTTCACATAATCATGAGAAGGGATTCACTTACATGTGTAAGTGTCTTTAAGAACAATTAAATTGTGTTAAAGGAGGAACCATGATGAACATGTATATACAAAAAGTACCATGGTGCATCTAATAGTGTGAAAAATCTCTCATGATGAAGAAAGTGTTAATTAAGTCATCTAAAGTGGTGAATGTACCCACATAGAGGAAGGATATATTCGAGAACCATTTTCAAGGATGGAGAACAATTTTGTAAATTCATTATATTTAAAAGTAGCGCCGATAATCTCATTTCTAATGATATGGTTAAAAATTTTGATTTGACAAGGATTAGACATCCAAGTCCAAATAAAGTGACTTAATTATTACATAAATTGTGATGAACACTTTTGTTATGTGCAATATGCTTACAATCGTTCCATACATTCTACTACGTAGAAGTCTGCTTGACAATTGCACTATGAGATCATATAACACAGTATTTGTTGAGGTGTTTTTTGAGTTGATTGATGAGGTTGTTTTTTAGCATTATGATATGTTTTGGTTATGGATTCATGCTAATACATATGATGTAGGCATAGGTTCAAAATCAAATCTTGGTTTGTATCTAGGAACTGGCATTTTGATTTAGTGTTAAAATGTGATATAATATTGGTGAATATAAAACTAAAATCTGTTGTGATATAACATTAATGTATTGTGTTACATAGTTGACCTTTGTAGTTTGATACGTAAGTGCATAATGATGTCTACAAAAATACTTATAAATTGGTAAAATATGGTAGGTAGTACACTTCCAATCCTTTGAAGGATGTGAGCATAGAATTGTAGAGGCATTTGAGGTTGTGGTTGTTTTTGAAAAATTAGTTCCTAAATACTACAAAGTAGAAGATGAAATGTTTTCATTCATTCCAAATCCTATGCAGAGGGAAAAATAAATAACAATGATGCAAAGAAGAGTACTTGTGCATGAAGTATATGACAATATTGTTGAATATGCAAATGTCATGTCAAAGGATATTCTAGATGGACTACAACCTATGTGCAATAGCAACAATTAGGTGGATATGATTTTCAGGTCTAGTTTACCAAACAAATCTACAATAGCTTGACACTTATTGAAAATGAGGAAAGAAAGAATAAAGTTCAATATTTTCTTGAGAAGTGGTTGATTAGAGAGTTTCATTTATTTTGTGCACTACTTGTGTTATTAATGCCTAAGAAAGGAAGTGTGAGGAAGATGTGCACTTATTCTAGAGTCACCAATAATATTACCATAAATTTTATGTTTCCATTATTGCATGCATGTATGCTATTATGGACTAGTTAGGAGGAGCACATAACTTTAAAACTAATAAGAAAACGTGATGATTATAAAACTAAGTTATTAAGATGGGGGATGAATTATATTTGTAGCTAATCATGAAATTTGAATGAACTAACATGTTCAACACTACATGAGACTCATGAAAGAATATTTGAATCCTTTGTTAGGAATGTTCTTACCTGATGAAATTCTAATTTTTATAAATATACTAGAGGAAAAATTGATTCATTTGTGGAAAGTGTTGCAACATTTATGTGAGAAGTTGTTATTAAACTTGCATAAGTCAAATTTCATGATGCAATTAGTATAATTCGTATTTTTATATCTCAAGTAAAGTTGAAGATGGATTACGGGAAGGTGTGAGTTATAATTGAATGGTCATCAACCAAGGGTACATTTGAGTTGTGAAGTTTCATTGTATTCAAGATAATCTATTAGAAATTCATATAAGAATTTACTAGGATTTGTGCATAAATCATGGAAATTATGTGATGATATAAGAATGGGTATGCATATATAGTAAATGCAAGAGACGGATCTTAGAAGTTGAAGGAGAAAGTCGCGGAGTAACCAATGTTGGTTTTTCCTAATTTTAACTAGCTATTTTAGGTTGATTAATCTGATGTGAGTGGAGAAGCCATTGGATATCTTCTAAGTTAATATTGTAGACCCATTACCTATTGTAGTGATAAAATAAATAATGTAAGAAGTAAATATTCATTTTGCGATTGAAAAATAATATGCCTTATTGAAAGCTCTAAGGAAGTAAAGGTGCCCACTACTTGTTCCCTAAAGAGTTTGTATTGTACAAAAACCATAAAACACTATAATTGATCAATATTCAAGGTATTATACATGAGAGACACATTAAATGGGTTGAATTATTGTAGCACTACTCATTTGTATTGAATCATATTAGTGGGAAGTCAATTAGAATTATAAAAATGTTAAGTAGATGTTTTTAAATAGTGAGATGCAATATATGAAAGTTTTAAGGTTCAGTTATATCAAGAAGCTATATGCGAGAGGATGAAAAATTTAGAGAGGGATAGAGAGCATGCCAAAATCTATTGAGTAGTGAACTCATATCTTGGTTAGCCTAATTAATATAACATAGGATATTTTCAAAGAAACACAATTTTCCATACCTAAAGGGTCAATGCAAGATAATTTGGTTCATAGAAGTTTTGTAGAGGATTAGCTAGTCACTTTTCTACATGGGCAAGACTTTGGAAAAATCAAAGGAGAGATATTATTGGTTTTGTACCGTACATAAATTCATAGATACAAATAAATATTTATAATTTATTGATTTACGAAGGAAAGAATAAGATAATGTATGGTTATATCCACTCCCAATACCTAAGAAACCATGGGAAAAAATAGATATGAATTTATTCCTAGACTTGCCTAGAACTTAGAGGGGTATGATTTAATCTCATTTGTATGTGATAGATTTACTAAGATGGCTCATTTCACTTCATGTAGAAAGACTTGTGATACTAAACATAAAGAAAACTTGTTATTTAGGAAATGTGTGATGTTGCATGGATTAGTATGTAATATTGTGGGTAATAGAGACAATACATTTTTGGGTCATTTTTGGAGGACCTTGTCGAAGAATTTACACACTAAGTTGTTGTTTCTTTTTACCGCTCACTTATGGATGGATAGACGCAAGTTTTCATAAATATTCTTGGAATTTTTTTGAGATGTCTAGTTTGAGAGAAGGAAAGGATGTGACATTTAGTGTTTTCAAAAGTGTAATATGAAATCATTTTTTAGATATTTTATGGACCAATTCCAAGAGTGTTATAAAAATTTTGACATCCAATAAGAGAAATGAAAAAACATTATACTTTACATGGTACACGTAAGATGTGCACTAACAAGTGCAAATGTTTGTGCAAAAATTATGTTCAGAAAACAAAATATGTGTATATTTAAGGAGAGAGAAATTTTTGAGGAAGGAGATATAATTTTTAAACATTTTTGAAAAGATAGGTTCCATAGAGGAGTGGATGTCAAGATAAAGTTGAAGAAGATTGGCCCATATCTAGTCCTCAGAAAATTTAATGTCAGGCATGTATGAAATAAATCTCTCACACAAGAAGGATATTTCACCTATATTTCATGTTGTGGATTTATACAATTACTATGAGAGGAAGAAAAGTAATTAAATATACCAAAATGGATTAAATTGGAGGGATTAGTTACTTGAACAAGTGCATGAATAAATTGAAGTTGTAGAATCAAATTAGAAAATAAATATAAATGCAAAGAAATATAGCAAAGTTGAAAGGTACAAAAGTAAGAGAGGCATAACATCTAATATCGTTTGTAGTTTCTAAACTTGGTTGATCCATTTAATAAGTCATAAATATTTTTTTATCAAGGGGTCATGTTTCTTCTTACCCAATTTTTATGATGTAGGAGCATCTAGGATCATTCTATATCTTACATCACCAAAAGGAATTAAAGTTAGAAATCGCATAGTTTTGCATGGCCTTGTGCATTTTAGCACAATATTACTTCCACAATTGGTTGAGATTTTATTTGGGATATTTTTGTAGACACTATTCACAAACTATTCATATGTATTTTATATCTTTGTGTTGTGGAAATATTATGTTCTCGTGCATATGTTAACATCACGAAATTCATTTCTAAAACATGCGAGTCTTGTTTTTTTCTTTGTTAATTATATGGGTGAGTGCATTGATATATTATGATTGAATGAAATATCCCCATAAGTGATTACCTAATAAATATATGGACTAAATTAACAATTATTTAATCAAGTAATAGAATTTTTTTGGGTATCTTTATTTACAAATGTATCTTTATTTCTCCAACCAGATTTTATAGTGTGAGTTATAGATGCCATCAGAATTTTGAAGAAGTATTTGAAAATCCAAGAGCATACTATATTAATCAAGAGAGTTGGAAGAGAAATGAGAAGGGAAAAATACACCAACACTATATTTCTCCACCAACAAAAATTAAATTTAGATATCTAAATTGAACAAACTTATTTGTTACTAGATTATATTAAAAAAATGTATTGCATCCATATTTTTCTTAAAAATTTCATCTTGTTGAGTATTTACTAATTATGTCTTAATAATGTTTTTGTACGGGGTGGGACATAGTATTATGTTTGGTGTTCAAGCTTTTACTCAATGATCACATTATATGCAAAGATATATTACATGCATATTTTTTCAAAACAAAATAAAACTTGTTAAGTATTTTTAGATTTAATTAGTAAATTATGTCTTAATAAATTTTTGGCCACTTGGTGGGACATAGTAGTATGTTTGATGTTAATTATTCTACTCAAGTGTCATGAGAATGTGTAAAGGGAAATCAAAGGCACTAGTAATTTATGTGGAGTCAATGAGAACATGAAAATAATTTGAGAGAATCCTAAGTACTATCAAAATTGAGTTTTCACATGCATTGTATGAAAATTGGGGCACCACATAATCAAATCACGTGTATTGTTTTCAATACTTTTTCAATTTTAAGACATTATTTGGGTTTGGCATTTATTCACGTGTAAACGATCTTTCGGATGCAATTAAATTTTCTTTAAGATTTCAAGCACACCTACTCCAACACCCATACCATGTCTTACACTACACTCGATATGTGTGCACATAGACATCAAATTGAGTGAACAAGTATACACAACGAGAGAATGGTTCGTGGGGCTCTTCTCGAGTTGTTACATTTCATGTTTCTAGGTAATTTGTGTATATTTTTCAATTCTTTGTCTAAATGATAAATTATTATTGTCGAATAAATGATTTTCAATGATCCCCACTCATATTCTAGTATCTTGTAATTGCCACAATGTTATTCCTTAGATTGCACCCTCTTTTTATCCCTCTCATCTAAAACATGCATTATAGTCCTACGACATCCACTATGTCCTTTCTCTCTTATTTCATGGCACCATTATCATGTCTTTTTTATTTACTTTGTAACCATTGGATGTTGGTTTGTCCACCAATAAGCTATTAATTTGAAATCAAGTCCTTTATAAGTAGACAAGCAACCTAATTCATTTAGCAATTTGTAAAATCTAAAGAAGAATCTAACTCTTATAAGAAGCGTGAAATTAGAGAAGTGATTTTTTGATTGCTTACAAACATTACAAAGAATTGAGCACTAATCATTGTTGAACTCATTGTAATACTACATTTAATGTTTAGGGACATTCCATTGTTCTATTTCATGCTTATTGGTGTAATGTTTTCTATTGTTTCTTATAAGAATTAGTTAAGTGGAACATAGTTCCCCATACAAACCCCACTTTCTTGAAAGTTCATATTCAGTTTCCCAATAAGGATTAGGAATCCAACTAGTCTGATTTCCAACTGAATCCAAATATTCTTTCGTTTCTATTTCCACTTTCTAAACTAGGTTTTTTTAATATTGAAATATACGAACTCATTCGTTACAGAGACTTTCTATTTGAAACAATTTATCGAAAACATCATCAATATAATCCACATAATGTATTTTCTAGACACCACGATTTAAACAAAATATTCAAGATGATGCAAGTTTTCTAAATTATATACAAACAAACTAATTTCTTTCCACTCTCCTCTCGATCTAGATTTCAATAATATGATGGCAGCCATGTATTAGGCTTTAACAACAGACATACCATTTGTATGGTGCACATTCCATTTGTAAACCGTGGTCTTTTTCTTTATTTTGTCGCCATCATATACAAACGAGAAATCCGTTTATTTTCTTGTAACTTCGGCTGGCATAGGACCTGCGTCACTATGTTCGTAAGCATAACTATTCTATGCCTAATATTCTCAAGTCCCACCCAAATCTGAATAATGCCATACAGAGAGCGTTAAAACACACAATTTCATTCCCACAATTTCAATTGTCCATATTCGATTATGACATGACAGATCAGTTTCAGGCATTTGAATTGTTTGCCTTTCACTCATATTCCATCAATTCAAACATACCAATTCCATCATTTCAATACTGAAGACACGTATTGAAGTAGAGCTGTAAATAGGTCATAGAAGAAGACAAGCCGACATTATTTTGGAAAGCTTAGTTCCCTATTTTGGAAAGCTTAGTTTTTAAACTTTTGCATTATATTTCTCGTTTTCAAGTATATTGTTTATTCATGCATGTTTCTTATTTGGCACTTAGAAAGGAAAGAAGCACCTAACACACTTGCGAGAAATATTTTCAAGCCTTGCACTGAACCAATAAAGATATAGGCTGTGGCACAGCAAAGATAAACCAATTTGGAGTCTTGCAAAATGGCATCCTAACCAATTATAGTTGTAAATAGTAAGTATATAACATTACAAATTAAATTATATCCGTTCAATAAATGATAAGCTTCGATCATCTTTAGAGTTAGTGAATTTGCATTTTGATTTGTTGTAACTAGAAGACTATTTTTTCCATTTCTCCAAATAATGTTAAAGTAAATCCTTAGAAGTAAAACTTAATTATCAGACTTAGACAGTATTGTTGAACATCTGATTTTCCACATATGCATTAAACTAAAACATCTAACTAAATCTGCAATAACAATATTTTGCAGACCTACCAAATAAGACTTCTTTTCAGATTAACTAATTCCCAAATACTAAATATTTAATTTTAGAGATCTTTTACATGGTTTAAATGAGTATCTTGTGACAGTAACAATGCACAGTACAACTAAGTACGTCACTTTGTAAGTAGTTCTAAATTAAATATAAATTAATATACTTAGCAATGTTTAGACTTGAAATAGTGCTTTAGAATGATATAAATCATCATTTTATATATGGTTCTCCGAAATAGAAGTAGACACTCCACTAATTTGAGAGAGTAGTAAGAAATAAACAATACATTGATTCGAGAGATAGTGGTAAAAATAGTCAAGTACGAGACAAAGTAGAATCAAAATAATTAATGCAAACAAATAACTTTGACTTAATTGTAGTACTGCTTTAGTGGCAAGACTATAACCATAACAATATGGTTATGGTAACATTGAAATGGGGTGAATCCAATTTAACAACCCTTTTCCCAAAACTCATTATTTGTCACTAGGAAACTTCTCTATTTGTACTTTGAAAGTGTAATATGTCCACAATAGCTTGCAAAACTGTAAAACATGAAGGGAGGTAATAGGGGCATGTGGCATGTGGTGTCCATTTTTATTATCAAGTTCCTAGGATTTTAGACAATTCGACAAACAATACACTAATTACAATACAATTTACTAAGAAATCCAATGTAATGCAAGTGTACAATCCTTATAACTTTTAATAAATATGTTACAACAAGTAAAATGCTAGATGTTTCTAGGGGACCCAACCTTCTTTTTGTAAAATACAATCATATTTAGAATTTTTTGCTGATATTTTATTTTACAAGTAGAAATATGGTAATGTTATTTTCAATTCTTTTCGAATGAAAATATTTTTCTATGGCTAATAAAATATATTTCCCTTTAAATTTTATGCTCTAGATTCAAGTGTAAGTTAAGAAATTCAATCTAAAGATGGAGCATATCTCCAATTTCTTTTCTAGAACTCGAGGAAAGTCCCTTATACATCCATCCAAAGTGCTACCTAATTATCCCCATCACCGGTCTCCTTCTTAAGTCTATAGATTCAAAGGGCATCATGTTGTTTCTTGCACTACACCGGACTAAGGGTTCTAAGTTCTCTAAGAAGTTATAAGATCCAATTCCACCCTACCTCAATTTGTAAACGCAAGCTATATTGAATTTTTAACAACACATGATTAAGGTTAACAATACATATTTCTTACATTTATAGCAACAAAATTGTCAATGACATTAATATAATTACTACATATAAATGATTACTACATGTTATTAATTTTAGTAGAATTAATAACAATTTTGAACGATGATTACTAGTAATCAAGCTACTAATATATTTCTAAAAGTCACAAGATAGTAGTGCAAGTAACCATATGTAAACATTTATTTTGAATTTAATACTTTCTATTTAATATTTATTGACACAAATTAAAAAATTTAGTGAGAAAGATATTTTAAATTCGATGATGAGTATACACTATCGTTTCTTGATGAATTTGTAAGGGATTTTCTTTCAAATATTTACTTTGTTTTCTGTACAAAATGACATAACATCAAGGATAAGGTTAACAATCATAAAAACTACAATAATATCATGAGTTTTAAATTCATAAATATTAATAAATTGTTTATTAATTGATATAGATAAGTAAAAAAAAATCGCGATGAAAGAAACATCTATATAAATGTAACAAAATACATAGAAATTATATAACACAAAATATGATTTAAATATTTTTCAATTTTATAATGTTTTTATATATAAAAACATTAAAGGAAAAATACAACTTAATACAAAGCTCTAAATTTAAAGATAAAATTTTAAGAAAATTATTTTTAAACTAATTTTCTTTTTCCATTTAATTAATTGAAATGCCAATTATCTAATGAACTATGACATCAATATAACAAATAAATTCATACTCTTGTATAAATCTAAAATAGTAAAGAAACTATTATTTATAGGTACTAAGAAACCCATCTAGCAATTACCTTGATTTTTTTAAATTTATGTTTGTTAAAACATTACATTCATAATTGTAAAGATTTTCACCCTGCTCACATTGGCCTTCACCCACTGATTGAAGTGGGGTTGTAGAGCGAGTTCTTTAAGGGGGAAAGAAGAAGGAATGGTGCACCTTTTTGCAATTAAATTAATCCAATACCAAATTAGTATTGTGAAAATGAAATAAAATGTAAATTTTCTACTATAAAAATTCTAAATTACATTGCACAATCACAAGCCTCTTCAAAAAGGCAACATCTTTTAAATAAATATCAATACACTATAATTTATGAATTCTTTTACACTAGCATATGCATCATATTAATATGAATTCTATTGTAACCATCATAATTTTTTTAAAAAAATACATCTAATAGAAAAATCAGCTTTCCATTATGCTTTTGTGGCATTCTACTTACTATGTTCTACAAGGAAGAGATAAACCCTAATCAACTCTCTCCCTTTTCTATTTTTAAAATTTTCCTTATATACAATTTTTTAATGTATATTATTGTTTTTCTTATATTATTAGTATTATTTTTATAATATTATTATATTAAAATAATATAACTATTAATGTACATTTCTCTAGGAAAGGGAAATTATAACTAAGTCTACATGAACGCACTACCCTAAGGTGGTTAATAAGGTACTTACAACTTTTTGACTTCTTAAAACTTCTTTAGTGGAGTTTAATCTTGCTTTCCCAATACATGGCCTTATGTAACATGTTTCAACTTACGCAATATATGTACCATTACAAAATAACAAATTAGTACTCTTGAAGAATTGAATTTTCAATTGGCATTGCACCACTTCTCATGCACATCAAATTATTCTAAATATCTCAATGAATGACTTACACATCATACACATCCATATATTTTATTAATAACAAATATTATAAAGAAAGAGTAAGGATGAAGGAGTCCTAACATGCCCCCTACAAATATTTTCCATCATGGTTAAAGGTTAGAAAATTTCTACTCAATTTGATTTATAGTTTCCCATGTTACATATTTAGGTTTTAATATGTGCCACTAGACTAAGATCTCTATGATGGATTTGTTACAAAGGTATGCTTTCTTATATTGTAAAACTTTCACCTCAAGAATGAGATAAACTTGGGAGGTAGTCTCTAATCAGTGATTAGTTGAGTGATAAGTTCCATAAAACATGAGACAAGAAAAAATGAATGTGAAAAGGTTGAAGTTCCAACTTATAGGCTATGTGACCGATAATTTCAAAAACCTTGTAAGGGACATAGAATTTAGGGAAGTATTTTGGTGACCTTTCATCTTTAAGGATGATTTATTATACACATCATAATTGGGGAAAAAATCATATCCTCTATTTGGAAACAACATTCAAAATGATGTTGATTATCTTGTTGTTTTGTGCATTTTTGGGCCATGTGCATACTTTCCTTAAGGACTCATAAACAAATTCCCATACATTAAAGGTGGTGTTAACCACTTACACTTAAGAACTACCTAGAATGTTAGAGAGATGTCATGGAGGATTCTGATCATAGAATGCATCATATGAAAACATTTGGGTGGCTATGCAATATGTGGTGTTGTACCAAAATCTTGACCCAATGTTGTTTTTGATAAAAGAAAATGTAAGACATTGGAGGTATGTTTTCATATGTTTTTTATTATTTCTGTCTAACCATTTTTTCTAGGTGATATCCTGAGCTCATTTTTAGTTGTGTTGTTGAGAAGTATAACACTCTTTGCAAAATTGCTTGATGTCATACTTAATTCCAAGCTAAAATATTTTTTTATGAAATTAATTATATGTTCTCAAAACCTTAAATGATGAGCTCATGGTGATACATGTAGATTAAGAAAAATATTATATCACAACTCTATCTTATTGGAAATAAAAACATTTCACATGCTTTATATTATAAATACTATCCATCCCAAGAGTATTTGGTTCATGAGGTAGGAAATGTAGATAATTGTTGGATGATTTTATTTGTGAAAGGGTCATGTTATTATTTCTAATATATTTCTTACATCGATTCAAAAATGGGTAATGATAAAGCACAAATTGAGGCAAAGTGACATCATATTTATGAGATATTTTATCACATCCACATCCTCCTTTCCCTTCTTATATGGTTATAATCATACCCCATGAGTTTAGTGATCCATTGTACTAATCGGGAAGGATACCCTTTATTAAAATAAGTATTTGAGACTATCATGATATATTTTGATATAGAATTTTCATCCTACTAAATACGTAGAACACTTATAACTACATATAATATGCATTCACGGAAAGCTGCATATCCCCCGAAATACACCAAAAAAATGGAGCTGCTTTATTAAAGGTAACCTCGGCCCTTCCTTTACTATTGTTGCTTCCAAAGATAATAGGATGGGGCAAATATTAAACCCTACTAACAACATCCTTGTGTTGAACTTTAACGAAGCTCTACTCTTTAAAGTTCATGAACGGGAGAAAGGATATAGTTAACCAAATATCATATGCCGCTTCAACAACTGTGGCCCAAGCTTTCGATCTTCATGGGTGGATTTTTAAACACTAGAGTATGAGAATAAATGGTTAGGTAGAGCTATTTCCTATGCCGAGCTTATTTTATTGTTTTGTTTGATTCTTGTGAAGACTGTGATATTATTCACAATGCATATTGGGTGTGGGGGGACCACGGGCTATTGTCTAAACCTCGGTTCCCTTCTTTCAATCCTTCACATGATACCTTTAAAACCCTCCCTATTTGGGTTCACTTTCTCGGCCTTCCACTCCAACTTTAGAATTATCCATGCCTTAAAGCCATTGGGAATACCTTGGGGACATTTTTCAAACTATATGATGCTAATGCAGATTTCTTCCATACTACCTATGTAATAATATTAGTGGACCTAGATGTGTCAGTAGATATCCCAAACAATATTAACCTTCAGATTGGAGACATACTATTGATTCAATGGTTTGACTATGAACAACTAGCTTTATGATGTCATAGATTTTTGCCACTAGCCACTTGATGAAATATTGTGGACATCCAAAACGTAATAATAGAGTGAATAGAGTGTGGTGGAAAGACTCTCTACCTTCATACTTCACAATTGATGTAACTATTGAGTTGGTTGAGTATTCTTTTTCAGACAAGAGCCCCTCTAGGTTTGATTCTACCCCTATTTTGGAGGAGCCTATTTTGGATTTACAACAAATTCCTACTCCGGCACCTTTACTTGTTCCTCTAGAGATGGTTATGGAGAGGGAATCCCCTACTTTGGATGTCATTTCCTCTCCTCTAGTGACTCAACTTGGTGTTGACAAGGAAAAGTTAGAAATCATCATTTTAGTTCACAAGGAAAATGTAAATCCTAACAATGATGATGGTTGGACTACTATGGGGAAGAAAAAGAAAAAACAAGTGTAAATGATCCCCCTAAAATGCATTTAAGATCACATGGGAAGGATCCTCAAAGATGAGGTGTTTGGTATTTTTTTTGTTTCTCTTAGATGCTGGTAGAGGCCTTTTCATTTGCTATTCATTGTAATATATTTTCTGCACTTGTATTTGTGGGTTTTTTGGTCCCCTCAAAACCAAACTATTTACCTTATCTAAAAAAACATACAATATGGATTATCATTTATTTTTCATAGGTGGGGCATACCAAGTTTCACTCTAAGAGGGAATTTTTGTTAGAAGTGATGTGAGGATGGCATTGAGTCCATTTCCACATGTATTTCTTTCACTAATGAATTTATCATAGAAATTTGTCCTTACTAAAAACATGTATTATAGTAACATGTTTTGGTGCATTAAAATAATTTCTATTGGTTTTCACCAATAAAACTATTTAGCACTATATTGAATAGGAAAAACTTTTTTCATAGTTCTCAACAATATTTTAGTAATATCTAGTGAGAACCATAAATTCATGAAGACTACTTGGGTATCTTGGGATTTGGCTGATTTTTCATGACAACAATTTTCTTTGGGTTGAATTTAAATTCTACTATTGAGATGATATTCCTAGGGTACTCCACTTTCTTCTAACCAAAGGAGAACTTGATCTTTTTAGAACATAAGTTGTCAAAATAAATTGTAATTCCATGTCAAGGTGATGTAAATTATCATCCCAAGTTTTGTCATATACCAAGATATTATTACAAGTTTCTAACGAAATAGTATAAAATGTGTGTTCAAAAATCCCTAAAATGTTGATGGGACTTTAGTGATCCCAAAGGGCATGACTAAAATATTATAGTGACCATAATGAGCATGGAAATATATTTGTGGGATATTGTATTCCTTGATGCATATTGACCGATACCTAGAACATAAATCTAGTTTGGATAATAATTTCACACAATGAATCTCATCCAAGACTTCACCAATGATCGTAATGGGGAAATTTTATTTAAAATAAATTATTTCATTTCCCAAAAACTATTGTAAAGTTTTCAAGACACGTATTTTTATATTGAAGAGTGTGAACTTCTATTTGGGTGAGTCATACCTTCCTTTAGGATATCATATACCAACTTTTCAATTTCTATTTTCTGATGTAAGGTGTAGTAGTATAGCTAAATATTTTAGGGTACTCTCCCTCGAAGGATATCTATGTGAGGTAATTTAATCCATCGAGGTAAAAATAATATTATAACTTCTAATATAATCACATATTTCACTAAATGATCTTACAATTTATTGAGTTAGTTGGAATCGAGAGGTTTACCCTACTAAATAAAATCAAGTTAGGACATGAAACTAGATATCCATTTTAAAGGATATTCTCCATGCAATACAAATTGTTATTACTATTTAATCCAAATAGGTTCCCTTCAATATGCAATTTTACTGTTACCCATGAAATGCATCCATAGTTGGGAGTGGTCTAATTGGTCCAAGGGTGCATAGTGATTGAAACCCAAGAATGGCATAACAACCTTCTAAAGGGGAAAAAACATGTATAATCTAAGGTTAACGTATCCCACCGAAATACAAATATTGCGTAATGTCTCTTTAAAAGGAAATTTTCTCCCACTAGAAGTGATAACTTCAAATATTGAATAAGGATTCAAAAAAACTAGCTTGTTTTTCTATCCAAGGGTCAAATAAATAATAAGGTCTTCCAAAATAAATTAGAATAGTGAGATATTTCTTCTTGAAATATCCTTTGATTTTTATTTTTGTAAATTATTTAACCTTGTTAATATATCAAAAGAAATTTTAAGATGGTGTCCATAAATTTGGAATCTTCTATGTCTTTTTTTCATCTTTAGGGTAAGTGCACGAAGTTGGTGGACAATTCTGTGGACATAAAAACCTGAAATTCAGGAACCGCGATCGCGGTTTATATACTGCGATCATAGTTTTAAACCATGATCATGGAGCTATTTTTAGCAGGTTCAACAATAACCGAACCTAAAACCACTATCGCAAAACTCGAGACAAAAACAACCATCCATGAGTCCTCATTTTCCCCATTTTTCATTTCAAACCACGATTTCTCCTAGAAGTTTTTCACTGGAGATTTGAATACCACCTCAAAATTCAAACTTCGGATCATGATAAATTCAACCATGTCGCCAAAGACGAGGAGGTAAGCCCCAATTTTAATCATTTTTTTACATTTTAGGTTTTTTTTGCATTTTAGGTTTTTTTGCATTTTCATGGGTTTTTTGAAATGTTTGTTTATGTATACAATTTTCTTATTTTTTCAGTTGGTCGGCAAGCTTGAAATCATGTAAACCATCAAAACATTCCTCAAAACCCTCCTCTAAACATAGATCTGCCTCCTGTGGCTCCTTCTGTCCCCACTGAACCAACAGGAACACAAGATAATATCTTTGGAAGAATCCAAGAAAATAAAATTGTCATTGAGAACCTTATTCAAACTATAAAACAAAAACATGCCAAAATCCATCCCTCATTACTTTAGCCAACACATTACAAACATTTATTAGCGAAGTCGACTTCGCAACCAACTAAATACATAGATGGAATGTCTTTAGAGGTTATTGTAGGTGGTGGTATGTAGATAAATTATCCCATGCGGCCATAAAAGAATTTTTTTTTGGAAAAGACCTCCTTTGTGTATTATTTACTTATACGAGAACCAATGCCCCTTGCAGCTACTTGCAAATGGTTCCCAATCCATTGGTGCCACGATGACCGGCTTAAAAACAATTTTTGGGACCGATGGTGGATGGTTTTGATTATCCACCATGCAACAACAATGAGGTTCCTCTCTATTTTTTGATGAAATTATATTGTGAGTTTGTGCTTAATGAGGTCCCAAATTATTTTGACTTTTCAATTTTTTTGGGCGAGGAGGTGGCTCTGCACAGAGTAGACCTGGTGCATGCATAGGTCAACAAAGGATCCCCCATGCCCCAAAACCCCCACTACCTTTAGTTATCCCTCCTACAGTGAAGGAGGTTGTGGAGATTGACACACTGCATGCATTGAGGGAGCTCACTGACACTCGACCCCAAGATAGTGACCAGATTGCATCTGGTGATGTTGGTAGAGGCACCAGTTCTAGCGCACCACACCACTGTGGATCATGTGGTGTTATATGCACTGCGGGTGAGACATCATTTGCTGGTTCACATGATTTCTTTTCTATAGATGAGATGTTGGGGGATGTTTTTGGAACTGGTGCCACTGATATTGGTCTTTCATAGGTAAATTTCAAATAAATATAAATTATATATATATATATATACAATAGTTTAATTCATGTTTGAGATTTTAATATATATGTATTTGATTGTACGTCATGTACATACATGTAAAAACTAATTTTTATTTTATTTTAAATAGCAAGAGCCGGTGAAGGAAACATTTGGCGTCGACATGCTAGCTACTACAACTGGGCGTGTTTCAAACATAAGTTTCAAGTTGTACAAACTTACATTTTTAATTTCATTTGATTGCACTCTTATTATTATAATGTTTCACGTGTATGTTGTACATATTAATATGTTTTTATTTTATAAATAGGAGCACTGGTGGATCATCATCTACTCTGGGAACTAAGGCTATGCGACACGCCTCACATGAGTTTTACGCAGGTTAGTTTCTCTTTACACTTTGTTTCTAATTGTGGAAGTTCACATGGATTACATGCTTTAGACCTCTGTTATGTGGTGCAGTCATGTAGATTAATATTGATTTGTACATGTTTTTGGATTGCTTATGACTACTGAGAGACTCCTCCATATATGCGAATATGGAGGTTGTTGTAGATACTCCCATAGCATCTGCAAATCCAATAACTGCGGTACAATTTTTCAAATTTGTTAAATTTTGGAGGTTCACTATTTCTTATTACTCAAATATACAATATCAAATTTTTTATGTATGTGAAATATTTAATTTGAAAATTAAGTATTTGTATGTATCTTACCCCTTGTGAGTCTAATGTTGTCCCTACGATGTGTCAACGACAAATTGATAGGGATCATGACATTGCATGGTAAGATTTCACATGCATTTTAACTAAATTGTACAAGTTTCAAAATTTTGGGTGTTAAAAACTTGTTGTTTATGAATGTGCAGGTTAGGTTGCAGACTTGCTTAGAGATGCCTAGGACCACATGGATGAAATCTGTAGTGACATCTCGCTCCACTACATCCCCAAGTTGTGGACGTGTTACTTCTAGCAGGGTGAAGAGAGGGAAGATGTTTCATGATTAGATTCATAGTCCACATGGATGTACATAGATATATATATGGGCCATCTGGTCCTAGTGAACATGTTTATTCATATAGTCCGTTGTATATATATAGCCTTTTGCGACCGCATGTGGTCCTATATGTATGACACACTTAGTTTGAGATGTACACATGTTATGAACTTACATATTTTAGACATGCGTCTGGAGCACACTTTGTTTGATTCTTATATATCCATGTGTGTTGGTTTTCATAACGATATTACTTCTATATGTTTGATTAAATTTCATTGCATGTATGATATCCTTCTATGTATGTTTTCATAACCATTTATTAGTTCTACATATGTATGTTTGATTTAAAATTAAAAAACCATGTCCCAGAGCACTACATGGTACAATTGTTAAGCAAACCTATTCCACTAAGCAAAACCATGCTAGGTGAACTACAAAAGGGCAATACGTAATTACTTTTTTTTTTTTTTAAAGCTAACACTCATCTGTAGCATATCAACTAATTCGAACATTGATAGAAATAAGCGAGGTATAGTTCATCTTAAACTATATGAATATAATGTTACTTCTGGTACAACATTGCATGGTATAATTGTTAAGAAATTAAAGGAAGCATTTACATTGTTTTAGAGAAAATTAAGGGAATCAATAGATGTACACACCTTATCTCTTTATAATTTGGTGCTATATGACAATCAACTATGAAGTTAAATATTCAATTTGATAATCATTTAAAGTAGATTCACTTCTCTCTTTCTTCTTGGACTTACCATCCTCTCTTTCCTTTTATTTGCTTGTACATTCAAGGCTTCTTTCTTTCTCCTTCTTATTCTGCCATTGTTCAATCTTTTTCTCTTGACTTGTCTCTTGTTGCTTTGAATATCCTATCATAAATATCTCCTCAAGCCTTTGTATTTCCTCATGTACAACAAGTATTCACTCTCTCCTTCACTTTCTTCATTTATTGATCACAGCCATTACATGCTTGCCTCAAACTGAAATTTGACCTTTTCTCGCCACTTTCCTCTTGTTTCCCATTTCATATTGAATGAGTACCTATTTATTCTCTAAGCATTTCATTTTGCACTTCCTTTCTCCTCCATTATTCTTCTTTCGTGCTATGTTCTCCATTATGAGAATTCTTTTCTCTTCTTCATGTTTCTCATGCATGGAAACTATTTTCCTCTTATTCCTTCATAGGCTCTCACTTATTTGTTTCCTTCACTTCTTTTAGCATGCTTCATAAGTGACTTGATTGGCCACTTCACTCTCCTTCTAAAATTCCATCCAAATATGAAAACTTGAAGCTACTTGCCTTAGCATTTTATTGATAATCTTATTCATATGTTCACATTCTCACCATACTATTAGAAACAATGAATAAATGCATTTCATTCCTTTAACATGACTTACCTTTACTCACCACTTTTCACTAGTTCTTACTTCACTAGCAATTATGGCTCATTTAATTTCAACTCCATTTGGTATTCTTGACCTATATTCAAATACTTAATACACTATTAGAATAACAAGGGAATGATTTATTCTTGTGAATCTTCAAAGCATGATAATTAGGGTATTAGATACCCATTAAGGGATGAAAAGTATGTAAAAAGTTTCAAGGTAGCCAAGAGCATGACCATATTACAATGCAAACATAATGAGCATGTAATCACATAGCTAGGGCAGCGAGCATGGAGAGAGATCACCAAAATAGAATAGCTCAAGAGAGCAAAGAAAGGATAGTGATGAAGCACCTAAGAGGACAGAGGCAAGTCCAAAGAGAACAAGAGAGATGGAAGGTAAACAAGTGACATTGAATGTTTTGAGTCCTAGGAAATGAACGGAGGCTAGGAGTGAGAAGGCATTCTGAGGACATCATGGTATTGAACCAACTACGCCAACACATTTGGGTGGCCAGTTGAATACTAGAGGAGGCATTGTTTCAGTGCGCGACAAAGTCATTGCTTCCGAGCTACTTCGTTTGGGCATAGTCCCTTAAGAGCCTTGAGACCAAAATATCGTTCAACTTCGACGGGTGACTACTCGGACTCTGTGGCACCTAGATATGTCTTGTTTGATCCAACACCTCCATTTAGGGAGCCTCTACAATCTCATTTTTTTCCTTCTAAGATTAGTGCTCTCGCTGCCTATTGTTTGCAAATGCATGAAATAGTGCAGTTTGAGCCAGTGTAAGGTTGTCAAAAGCCATATTTTACAAACGGTGGGTTGTGTCGCTGAACCGACTACACCGACACATCCGGTGGCTAGATGAACTCTCTAGAGGAGGTGTTTTTTTGATGCGTGACAAGGTCGTAGCTTCCGGCTACTTCGTTTGGGTGTAGTTCCTTAAGAGCCCTGAGACAAAAATATCGTTCAACTTCGACGGGTGACTACTCAAACTCCATGGCACCTAGAGATGTCTCGTTTGATCTGAAACCTTGGTGTAGGGACCCTCTACAATATCCTCTCTTGGTTTTTTCCTTCTCAAATTGGTGCTCTCGCTGCCCTATTGTTTGCAAACACGCGAAATAGTGTAGTTTGATCCAGTGTAAGGCTATCAAATGCTATATTTTGTAAACAATGGGTTATGTTACCAAAATGACTACACCGACACATCTAGGTGGGTAGGTAAATTCTAGAGGAGGTGTTGTTTTGGTGTGTGAAAAGGTCATTGCTTCTTGGCTAGTTTGTTCGGGCGTAGTCCCTTAAGAGCACTGAGACCAAAATATCATTCAACTTCGACGGGTGACTACTCGGACTTCATGGTACCTAGAGACATCTCATCTTATCCCAAACCTTGGTGTAGGGACCCTATAAAATAGTCTCTCTCAATTTTTTCCTTCTCAGATCGGTTCTCTCACTATCCTATTGTTTGCAAACGTGTGAAATAGTGCAGTTTGAGCCAGTGTATGGCTATCAAATGCTATATTTTGCAAACGTTAGGTTGTGCCACTGAACTAACTACTCGACACATCTAGGTTACTAGGTGAACACTAGAGGAGGCATTTTTTCAGTGCACGACAAGGTCGTTGCTTCCAGGCTACTTCGTTCGAGCGTAGTCCCTTAAGATCCCTGAGAAAAAAATATCATTCAACTTTAGCGGGTGACTACTCGAACTTCGTGGCACTTAGAGATGTCTCGTCTAATCTAAAACCTCACCATAGGGCCCCTCTATAATAACCTCTCTTAGTTTTTTCCTTCTCATATCGGTGCTCTCGCTGCCCTATCGTTTGCAAACGCATGAAATAGTGCAATTTGAGCTAGTGTAAGGTTGTCAAATGCTATATTTTACAAACGTGGGTCGTGTCACCAAACCGGCTGGGTCAACAAGTATGGGTGGCTAGGTGAACACTAGAGGAGGCATTTTTTCAATCTACAACATGGTCGTTGCTTCCGAGCTACTTCGTTTGGGCGTAGTCCCTTAAGAGCTCGAGACCAAAATATCTTTCAACTTCGACGGGTGACTACTGACTCCGTGGCTCCTGAGAGAGTCTCATCTGATCCAAAACCTCAGTGTAGGGACCCTCTACAATAAATATCTCATTTTTTTCCTTCTCGGATCAGTGCTCTCGCTGCCCTATTGTTTACAAACATGTGAAATAGTGAAGTTTGAGCCGGTGTAAGGTCACAAACGCTATATTTTCCAAATGGTGAGTCGTGTCACCAAAACGAATACACCGAAATGTCCGGGTGGCTAGGTGAATGCTAGAGGAGGATTTTTTTTTGGTGTACGAAAAGGTCGTTGCTTCGGGCTACTTCGTTCGGCGTAGACCCTTAAGAGCCCCGAGACCAAAATATCGTTCAACCTCGACAGTGACTCCTCGAACTCGTGGCACCTAGAGACATCTCTTCTAATATGAAAGCTTAGTGTAGGAACCCTCTATAATATCCTCTCTCGGATTTTCCTTCTCATATTGGTGCTCTCTCAGCCCTACTTGTTTGAAAATGCGCGAAATAGTGCAGTTTGAGCCAGTGTAAGGTTGTCAAACGCTATATTTTACAAATGGTGGGTCGTGTCACCGAATTTACTACACTAACATGTTTGGGTGGCCAAGTTAATGCTAGAGGAGGAATTTTTTTGGTGCATAACAAGGTCGTTGCTTCCAAGCTACTTCGTTCGGGCGTAGTCCCTTAAGAGCCCTGAGACCAAAAAATCATTCAACTTTGACGAGTGACTACACGCACTCTGTGGAACCTATAGACATTTCGTTGGATCCCGCACTTGGCGTAGGGACCCTCTAAAATAGCATCTCTTAGTTTTTTCCTTCTCATATCGGTTCTCTCGTTGTCCTATTATTTGCAAACGCGTGAAATAGTGCAGTTTGAGCCAATGTAAGGCCCTCAAACACTATATTTTACAAATGGTGGGTCGTGGTACCAAACCGATTGTGCACATACGTAGGTATGGTCTTATAAGCACCTAGGGAGGAATTTTTTTAATTCTCTAAGGTCCAGTGCTTCGGGCTACCACCTCCGAGCCAAAACCCCTCCACAGTACATAAATTGTTGTTAATTGCTTCTCTTTTCTTGTAAAACAATAAAATCTTCTCTTAGCTTTGAGAATTTAAAATTTTCTCTTGTGATTACCAACCATGTGAAGGTGGAAGCTTTTCTGCACTAGTAACTCCGAACATAAAAGTGTTAGTCAAAGAAATTTAAGTTTCAAATCAAAACCATACTAGATATATACAAAATACACAAATTTAAAATAAAATATATGAACTTAAATATATCTAACTAACAAATTTATATATATCAAAGAAATTATATATACTAGACATGAGCATTGTAAATTCATTCTAATGAACCATCAGGATCGGACCTACTCTGAATAGTGGACAAGATTGCTTCATGATCTGACTCTCGAACCTTCCAAAGAATCTTGTTATTAGACCTTCCTCGATATCTATATAGCTGAATATTTGTTGCTAGAACTATATATGAATATAATAGTATTTTCCCCGTGTGTCTCAAAGTCTTCAAACACCCAAATAGAGGAGTTTTTAATGGATACTTTGTGAAAGCCAAGTTCCAAGAAACTACCACTAAACCTCGTAGGATACTCAATATCTTCGCCATTTATAATAGGAGAAGTCAACTTCTTTGTTTCCTCGATGTAACGACATAAGAAATAGTTTGTTGCTTCTTCATTTTCTTCCTGTCGCAATAAATGCAAACACATGTCCTACAAAAACAAAGGTTGAACCACTCAAATTTAAATTACAAATTAAAATTTCAATGGACATAACTCAATACAAAAATTAAATAAATAACCATAAATACCTTGTCGCACCAAAATCAAAATCTCATCAAAGTCCTTAGATGTTGCAACTTCATAGTAGAAACGAGTCATAATGTTTGTGGAGGTTGATAACTAAGAAGCAAAGTTAGAGGCCTAAAAATCCATCCATCCAACCATTCTTGTGAATCACACTTAGCAGTGACAAATTCGATACAAGATGCACAAAAACATGTGAACTTTATTGTCCATATGGCCCCAAAAAGTAGCATCCGAGCTAGAAAATGAGTGCATATCACTTGGACCCAGTGAGTGTCATACAATCCTCATAGTTAGCAATTTATTGTTCCTCTATCAACCAAAAATATTTGCGAACTGTGGAATTTTCTTGAGAACCTCGTGCCATGTTGTCATACACCATTCCACTATACTTTTCTCATCTTTTAATTTAGCACCATCTTTGTACTTCAACTCTTCTCTTGCAAGAGCTCTTTTCACACATGCCCCTGCACCGTCATGCTCTCCTTTTCCATGTCCAACCTCAGTGAAACTCCAAATATGTTGCACACCCATCTTGACGTGCATTCTTAAACTGAGACATGTAATTATCTGACCATATATAATGTTTTTGAAGTGGATGTCCCTATCAGACAAGTTTCCATAAAATAACTAGAAACACCCTTGCACAAATTCAAGTAGAATGAGTACGATCATCACTAATATAAAAGTGGTACTCTCTTAAAAAAATGATCATTCTCTATACTATCAAGAGAATGTAGAAATGATATATGCACAAAAATGGCAACTTGTACTAAGTTGTAATATTGCGATTAAACCTCCATTTGTGGTTACAATGTGTAATTCTTTGCAAAATCGACCACTGAAACAATAGTACCAATAGGAAATGTGTCCTTGCATATCTTTGAACTATTCATATAATCATTGAGCTCTATGTGTATGCCTAGCATACTCATAAATAATTTCATCCTTAAATTTTCTCAAAAATTGAAAAACAGGCATTTATTTTGTAACTAGCTCACACCATTTAGACTCTTTTCCATCTTTCAACTAGTATGCAATTGATTTATATTTATCAAAATCAACTAAATTATGTCCTATTGTACCTTCAATTTTTGCATGTATGCAACTTTCCAATTTAGGTAATCCGCATGTACTACAACTTCCATCTAAACAATCCCGACTATAAAAAAATTGTCCAACTTCTTTTTCACAAAATATAGTAGGAATGAAATCCTAGAAGATATTGGTGAACTTGAACACCAAATTCTGATAACATAATTTCAAAATGAAAATTAGAATGAATACGTAAAATTTAGCATAATGCATCACTAATTCAACATGTTGCCAACAACAAGAAGTGGTGTGAGCATGGTTGATTTTCACATAGAATGGTTTCAACATTTCAAAAAAATGTTGACTAATTTTAATTTCCAGATTCTCTTGTTCAAACTTATGAAAAATTGATTTTGAGTCATATCTAAGAAATTCTTTGGATGTGGTTCACGATTAGTAGAACCAACTCTCTATTTTATAACATCTCTTGTATTAGGTGAAACTCTAGTGTTATCATGCCAAAAATGAATAACAACTTCTCTTATAACATCCGAATTATTTTTTTCCTTATGTGGTGCTCTAGAAAAAATGCCCAAAAATTGACATTCCTGAATGATTGAAGGATATTACATCTTTCAATTGCTTTCATTAGAGTTTTTATTAACTTGCAACATTAGACTTGTTTGCGTAGTCAAACGTTGTTTTTTTATCGATTCACTTACAACACTGGTAGCAAGTACACGACACACAATATTACTATCCCTAGTGTGTCTCTTGACACGAACAGTGTGATATGCATCATGAAGGTTTTCAACAATTGTATAGGTTTGACCACGTATATTAGATGTTGTCAATCCTAAGGTGTTTAATGTAGGTCTTATTTTAATCAATTTCATCAAACTAACCAACAACTGACATCTTTGGGAATCATTTAAAATTTCAAAATGATTATCCTGAATTTTAGTGGATTTTCTTCTGATTTGTCATTTAGAAAGTTTGTCAAACATTGGTTTCAAAATTTTTCTTCAATTTCAATAAAAAAATTAGGTTTCTTACGTAAAATCCTAGGAGGTGTTTTTTGTCAAATTTTGCCTATCTACAGTTTCAACATGAATTTTCTTATTCACATTTTCATTTTCTCCTTTAATTTCAACATTTGTTACATCATGAGTATTTAATTCTTCTTCAACATTGATAGTAAAAACATCTTTATCACAAGTATTTAATTCAACTTCAACATTGCCGGAGAAACATTACCCGGTTCTTCATTGCTTACATAGTTGGGGTTGAAGATGAACCTCTTCTTGAATCACAAAGATTCTGCATTCGCTCAACATTTTGAATTTTGCTGGCCTCTAATTTGTTTGGTGTTTTTACTTAATGAATTCCTTTTTGACTTCATTTCTTGTCTTCCACGATGTTTCCTTCCTATGATAAGAAAAACATGCAATTAAATATAAAATTTCACAAATTAATTGCACGTGTAAGGTCGTAGAGTAAAAATTACATGGTAACTCGACATTGGGATGTGTGTAAATATGATTTATGAACCATGAATGTGCTTTATAAACCACGATCATGGTTCGTAAAGCATACTCACGGTTTGTGTTATAAAAACCATGATCGTGGATCTATCTGCCGACCCTAAGCCTCGGGAAATTTTTTTTTCCCAACCAAAGCTATGGAAGGTCATTATGAAGTGTAAAAGGTCAAGAAACCTCAAATTTACTCTTCCAAAGACTTCAACCATACTAAAAACTGAAAAAATTCACAAAAATGGTGCCATCGTGTAGGAGAGACTGTTAGCTTTGTAGAAATATTGATTTTAAAGTGAATAGAATAAATTAAATATCATTTTATAATTTTTTACTAACAATAGGTTTTTAAGACATATTTTCCCGTGAATGTTCATGTCTACATTTAAGACTGTAACTTTTGTTTCGCTTATAAAAATGTGATAAAACTTATACCATCCCAAGCATGGACAAATTCTATACATGTTAAAAAAAAATTATTTCGATATTTTTTGATATAGTTATGGTGGGAAAACGGAAAGTGCTCCGTTTTCTAAATATTTTCAGACCACTTTCATGGAAAAAATCATTAAAAAAATATTGCTCGAAAAAATACAAAATAAAATCCATCCCAAGATAGAAAACTACATCTAACTTTTCACCAAATGAAAAAAATAATAACAAGATTTGGTCATCCAAATTGTGGGCAAACAGACTACAATCTTATAAGTTTTTTCAAAAAAAAACCAAGTCATATAATTTTAAGTGTTTAATATAGCTAAACTTGTCCATTTTTTAAAAAAATAGTATTTTAGAAACTAGATTCTGGATGCTACAATTCATATTTATATATTTTTTCTAATTTTGAATGCCCGTATTGCTAATAATCCCTAAAAGTTGAGATTACGCTATTTTTTGAAATATGACATCCATGGATGACCCCATTTTTGTCCATCAACTTCCCGCAGCTTACCCTTCATTGGATACTCGAGCATCTTCCTAATCACTTATCCTAAGTGGGTATTCAACAAAAAGTAAATACTTCTTTTATTCCACACATTTGTATCCCCATCTGAAGTTTCCTCATACTTATAAAATAATCCATTTTCCCATTGAGTTTGCATTTCTCCTCTATACATAGGGGTTATTTTTATAGGTGGAATTAGTTATTTGCATCATTATTTTTATAGGTTAAATGGTGTAAAATTATAAGAATCGCATTAGGATATCAACTTTTCTTTAGATAAATTGGATTAACCTAAAGATTTCGTCATGTCCTTAGGATCAAACATTTTTATTTCTTTTCAAATCATATCCTTGAGGCCACTTATGGAATAAACCATATAACTTTAATCGAATAATCTTTAAATTTTAATTTAGAATTTCATGAGCTATTTTTGGTAGTCACAAATTGTTCTTTTTTTCCATAGTTTAGTAAGGGCTACGGTGAAATCATCATGGAAATTAGTAATTGTAGACACTAAATCATGCTCTTTGGGTAATTATATAGTTCCTGTTACATACTACTATTCATGTGATTCCTAAGTGAGAAAATCACTAATTAGCCCATGTCTTTGGCCATCTTTTCTTTCTTTCTACTGCTACTTTTGGTCTTGCACACCTTTTTGCTCATTCTAACCTCCGACCCTTCAGTTTCTATAATTTTAGACACTAGTGTTAGCCACTTCCATCCCCTATGGGTGCACTTGACCTATTTGTACTTTACTCACCCCTTTTGGATCATTTATAGCCGTTTGAGAATCTTATATTTTTGGTAGTCGGCCTTTTAGGGTTAATTACAAAATTCAAGCAAGGGAATCATATAAATATAAAGCTATGTGATCATAATAAAGGACCAATCACTAAGAATTATCTATCACCACCTAAGGTTGCATCCAAAGGCTATTCAAGAGCATCAAAACATCCATTCTAGCATCCATCACAAGGGAAAAGGGTTTGTTTTCTACATACACTTCATAGGAGGGAAGTTCATTCTATTCCATGCACACATCTACTACATTTATTTACATCTAACTATTTACTCACTATCAATTGTGACACGTACAAGAGCTTCCTAGGTCACAATTTCACACACACAGAGAGAACTACATTGGGTATGAGATGTAGTGCGGTGCTCATTGTAAGTTCATCATTGTGACACTGAGGACACTCTGACCCCTCATTCTGCATCTTTCTTTTTTGGGAGTTGATGTCTTTTTGAGGGTTTTGCAGTTTATATTTCATTACAGGTTTCTAGTGAACTCACTTTGATCATTGTGTTACCTCATAGCGACCAAAAGAGAATAACTTGCATGACCCTAAAAACTTGAGTTTCCAAGAATTTTCACAAACATAAAAGCATGTTTTCAGTCCAGTAGCACCTGTTTCTAGCATGCTCCTCTACATATGCATTTTATGGGTCTTTGTGTGATACTCCCGCCTCTCGTTTCATCTAGTCAACACTTTGGTACAGTCCATATTTTATTGCGAATTAGCTAAGTACCTTTTTCTCTTCCTTACAACTACCATTTCACATTTTATTTCTTATCTTTCTTGATTTAAATTTTTGTATTTAATTTTCACTCATTTATCGCTAACATAGCATTTAGATTAAGAATATAAATTCAAATTTAGCTTAATCATTTGGTGAACCCATTGCTCAAATCCTCCTCCTCTCTAGGGTTTTTCTTTTCTTACCACTATGGCTCAATCTTATGGTGAATTTACTAAAGCCCATCTCAAAGACCTTAATGATCATATTGTTGAGCATCTGCAGGATTTAGATTTTATTTTATTTTCTTCTTATGAGGAATCCACCAATCTCATTGAGCTTATTGCTTTCATCGCTATCCCCACTTCCATTACTACTCAACCACCTACCTCTACCATTTCACCTATTTCTTTCATTCTTGTTTTAGTTCCTACTCCCACTAATCATTTCACTCCACCTCTTGTTTCTCATGTGCACCAAGTCTCTTCCACTAGTAATCAAGATTTGGCCTCCCTTTATCAAGATCTTCAAGTTCAAATCCATCAATTACAACAGGATACTTCTCGTGTTTCTCCATCTTTGGATTCCACTTTATTACTTCACACTCCATTCGCACCCACCATTTCTACTTACCCGCTTCCTCCTAATTTTTTCACCCTAAACTTCCCATATTCAATGGGCATGGTAACCCACAAGAGAACTTATGAGTGTTTCATGTGGCATGTCTAGATTTTGTGGATTATTATAATTTGCTAGCTAATCTCTTTCCTCATACTCTTCACTATTATATGATGCGTTGGTTCTATGACTTACCTATCCACTTGGTAACATATTTCATGCATCTAGTCGATGTTTTCTTTAGTCATTTATCTATCAATATCGTCTGTAAGATCACATATGCTCAACTTGCACAACTTAAATAAGGATCTAATGAAAATATAGCGGACTATGTCCTATGATACAAAAACAACCTAGCTAAGATTTCTAATGTATTTGTGGACTCTGAGCTACAGGACTTATTGATTTTGGTTTTATTGCCTCCTCTCAGGATATTTTTCTCTTCGATACATCTCCATCATTTGACCAACTATGTCATACTCTTAATATACGCGAAACAAAACTCTTATCTATTAGAAAGCTTAAATATTAAGAGCAATCATCATCTTCTACATGATTTCAAAATAAATCAACATTTAAGCCATCAACAACCAAACTAACTGAATAAAAATTCCTTTTAATGTTGTATCTAATACCAAAGAACTTCAATAGAAACCACCTAGGTATACATACACAAAACTAACTATCACTCCACACATCTTACTACCACAACTTGTCAAGAGAAATATTATCATGCTTCCTCCACCACTTAATTTAGATCCATCTCATCCAAAAGGTCATAATTATGATGAAAATTTTTATTGTGACTATCATCAATGTGTAGGGTAAATCTACATATCATTATTTCAAAATTTTCAATATCATTCAAGATCTAATCAAAAATAATAAAATTGAGCTTCTAGAGCCTACGGCTTCTACACCTATCAACAAAAATCATAAGGTCAAGATATTTAATAATCCCCTTCTAAAACCTGAAAAAAAAAACCCGATTCCTCATAAAATCATACATATCGCATACAGTGCCTCCTCCTACATCGAGGGCTCTTGATTTCCTGGTCACTCATGCTAAAATTTTTCCACCTATCATTTCTCTCTCTCATCATTATTATCATGTTACATTATCTTTGAATCACTTACACATTAGTTCTTCTATCGAATCCATCTATGTCAATAATACTAAATTTGAAGTTATCCGGCATCCTATCAATGTTTGTTCTATTCCAATTATTGTTTCTATTGGATGTCCGCTTTTACAAATTGCATATGCAATGCCTAACTCCTATGGGGTTATCAATATTTCATTCACTATCGGTCCTCTCACCATGTTTTTACCCTTCCTTGTAGCACAAACAATCAAATGGTGTGACATGCTCTTAAGCCTCAACTGGATTTGCATGTCTCGGTCTATTATTTCCATGAACCACTTGTGCTTGAAGTTCATTCAAAACAATCAATTCATCTCTATCAATGGAGTGCATCCATATACTCCATGGTTGCAACCTCCTCTTAAGGTTGCCATTACATCACCTAGACCATCTAATTCCCCATGACCTATAGAACATAAAGCATAATACTCTCCTACCTCACCTATTCACACATGACCTACATGGTCGCATTTTTCTTCTAGTCCAATACATCAGTATAGGTCCGTCACTAGGAAATCTCCTTCATCTAGGAATACTTCACCACACGGTGTTACTTCACATAGGTGTTCATCGCCTCTACACTCTCTGTTGCATAGGTTTCCATCACCTCTACACTCTCCTTCACATAGGTGTTCATCACCTCCACGTTCTGTCTCACGTAAGCACCCGTCACCTCTATTTTATACTCATCACCACATGCATATATGCTCTATTCACCTACACAATGTCTATCTTATGCACCACCAGGTCTTAGAGCATGTTCACACACCTTCATCTCGGCCAACATCGGGTGGAGGGCCCTCATCTTTTACTTTCATTGGATAGTGCACTCACCATCACATGCTTGGGGGCATAACGCTTATTTTTCTCCCCCTCTAACATCAACAAGTATCTTATTCTCCTCACCTCACATCTATTCTATCACATACGTTGTGTACATCTTGATACACGAACGTATCTTCATTACCCAATAACGCAATATTATGCTATGGTTCGCACTTGAATGTTAAGGGCATCTTATATACATGAACCTCACACACAATACACATTTTGTGCATCCATCCCTTCCTACACACCTCTACTCTACACATTCCTAACATATATTTTTCATAATCTACATTCACACGTTGTGGTCATTACCCTATGATTTACTTTGGTTCCACGGTCTATACTTTACTTCGAGGGTCAACATTTTAAATGGACCTCATCGAACGCACACGTTTATTCAAATAATTCATTCATTCACACACTTACACTTTACGCATTATTCTTTGTGACGAATGCATATTTCTACCAAACACATTTTATACCATTTCCCGATGACGCACTCTCATTTATGGTTCATTCTTGACTGATGAGGGGGCATAAATAAATTAACTATGTTTCATACATACACATCCACTCGGTTGACACGTTTCTCCTATCATCCACTCTACATTCTATTGCATATCATCCATGACATACTACATATCTTTGTAGAATTTACTCTTTCCTACTTATGATTTCACATTTACATGTTACTACACATGCTAGATAGATGTCTTATATGTCATTATCTATATCATACACACATGCACGTTCATTTTCTTTTCTAGTTGTGATCGCAAATTCTGCATATCTATTACACACAGCATGGATGTTTGGCATAGTACCTATTACCAGTCTCACATTGGCTCTTGGGGGCATCAACTTTCATATAATACAGGTGCTATTGTTTCATTTTGTTTTATAGAACACTAATTTATCATATTATACTCACTTTCAAATAATTTTTATCTTTCTAACATGCTAACGGGTGCTTCATGTGAAATATTTTTTATACAGGGGCTAGTTTCTTACATGGTTTTTTATTACATTTCTTGTTATTGTTTGTCATTGTTTGCTACTATTTTTGGGCCATTCCTTTATCTTATCTACACATTTTCTACTATAGGATTCATCAGCATTGATTTTCTTGTGACATTGTGAGTGGTGTCCCATATTTGCAACACACTTTTCATGGTCTACATTTTCTTCTTTTTTGTACATTATCTTCCTACATATTACCTTACATATTGTTTGCTTAGCATACATTATTTCTCTTACATGCATATTTTTTATTTGCTTATACTAACACTTGTATTCTAGCCACTTTTTTTTGTGTGTGCCTTAGTTTTTACCAATTGTATTCCCTCCCAAAGCAGGGCACAATTTCAGCATAGTGGTCGGTCCTCCTTTGGGCTGCATACTCCTTAAGCGATTTCGTATGTACCCAAAATGAGGGTGCATAATTTGGGTGGATAAGTCACCCCATAAAACATTATACAAAACACATCATGGTATCGATATAACTCATTTTTCAGTTTCAAATCTCGAGAATCGACTTGGGTCCTTAGCACATAGCGGCCCTTCCTCGATGTCTCGTAACTTGAAGGGGCAATTATACGGTGATTGGTATTTCAGCACAAAGTCTATAGACTCTCCACAGTGGATTTTATAGGGCATATAGTTCTTATCACTTACATTTATACACACCATCTAGAATGGTGTTCTACATTGTAGGAAGTGGTTAAAGGTTGGAGGGTAATACCAAACTTTTCTCCCTACACTTCTTCCATGACTTGGTGTGAGATCGCCCAAAACTCATAGTGGCACAATTGGCATGAGATCGCCAAAAACATGTTCATCTACAACAACATCACGATCCTTTCTACACTGTTTTCCTCATCATAGATTAGGTGCACATGTTCCTTTTTCACATTTTCATCATTTTTACATACTTCTTTATATAAGTTTTATACATATACATGCGTATTTGACTAATTTTTTGTTCTTCTCTTTTTCATGTCCATCTGTATGGGAAGTGGTAGTCAACGTCACTCAACATCATTCAACAATCACACACATCAACATCTACATCAATAACCAATACATTCACAACATCTACAACATGCGTTTCCACCCTAGTTTCATCATTCTCATCATCAATTTTTGCACTTTCTCCTCCTTAACATCCACAATTCACATTTTTATAACTCCACACTTAGTCTTGTCCCTCAAAGATGTTATTTATACATCCATATACATGGTTATTAGGTATGCATCTCTATCTACTTTATACTACTCGAGATTTCCGCCACCAACATACGCTTTGGAAAATTTAGACACTAAATCATGCACTTTGGGTAATTATCTAGTTTTGGTTGCATATTACTAATCATGTGATTCCTAACTAAACAATTACTAATTAACCGATGTACTTGGCCATCTTTTCTTTCTTTCTACTACCACTTTTTGTCTTGCACACCTTTTTTCTCAATCTAACCTCGACCCTTCAATTTCTCTGAGTTTGGACACTAGTGCCTAACCAAAACGCCAACGTTAGGTGCTCCAGTTCACTCTAGGTTATCCTAATTTCTTTTTACTTTACTCACCTATTTTGGGTCATTTCTAGTTGTTTGAGCATCTTATCTTTTTGGTAATTGGCCCTTTCGGGGTTAATTAAAAAATTCAAGCAAGGGACTTAGATAAATATAAAGTTATGTGCCCATAATAAAGGACCAAGCACTAAGCATTAGCTATCACCACCTAAGGTTGTATCTAAAGGCTATTAAATAACATCAAATCATCCATTCTAGCATCCATCACAAGGGACAAGGGCTGGTTTTCTGCATACACTTCATAGGAGGGAAGGTCATTTTATTCCATGCACACATCTACTAGTTTTATTTACATATAGCTATTTTATCACTATCAAGTATGACATGCATAAGATCCACCTAGGTCACTATTCTGCACACACACAGAGGACTACATTGGGTCTGAGATATAGTGCAACACTCAATTGTAAGTTAACCATTATGACAGCTAAGGAAAGTTTGACCCCTCATTATGCATCTTTCTTTTTTTGGGATTTGATGTCTATTTGAGGTTTTTATACATTCATATTTCATTGGAGGTTTCTAGTAAACTCAATGATCATTGTGTGACCTCATGGCAACCAAAATCAAACAACAAAAACAACTTGCAACCCCGTCAGTAAAGTTGAGTTTCCAATAATTTTCGCATACATAGGGGCCTATTTTCAATATGTAGCGCTCGTGGGCCCTCTTGACCCTTTCTAGGTGCCCATGTCTAGTCGGCTCCTCCGATCTACATTTTATGGGTCTTTGTGTGACACTTTTACCTCTCTATTCATCTAGTTTGCACTTGATGCAGATCCATATTTTATTGCAAATAAGCTAAGTACCTTTTTATCCTCCTTAGAACTGTCATTTCACATTTTATTTCTTAGCTTTCTTGAGTTAAATTTTTTTATTTAATTTTCATTCATTTATCTCTAATATAATTTAGATTAAGCATATAAAAACACATTTGGCTTAATTAGTAATAAAGAGAGATAGTAATAATTTAACAAAGTTTTCTTATTGTGGTTTTTCATGAGATTTTAGATACCACTTGATTCTATTGGGAGAATTATTTTTCCAAGTGGAAGGATGAAATAGGGATTTTGGTTTAGCTTATTAAGTATTGTGAGGCTAAAATATTGTTATGTACAATAAATCTAATTGGTTGGTTCTGTAAGTAAATATAAGGAAGTCCATTTTTGGGATATCTGGAATGTTTTTCAAATCAAATATTTCTCTTAATTTTTTTCCCGATGATTTTGGAGAGTGTTATATTTAATTCGTTGACTTTATGTACCATTCATTCCATATTAGTGACTTGGTATTGAATATTGAAAACCTATTTCTTTGTGTCATTAAATTTGGATCAATTCAATGTGATGATGAAAAAGGGGGTCCAAAATAATTTCACTATATTTCTATGTCAAAACAATCATCTTCATGAAGTAATAACAATGGAATAATTTTCAAAGAATGTTTCCAAAATTTTCTAGAAAGATACCATGTGGGTGGAAATTTTCTCATATTTTATGTACCTATCATTGTTAGGAAAATAACTAGCCAAGAATATTCACTCGAAACTCTATAAATCCCTTAGCATGACACTGCTTATAATCCCTCTACAAACTATATATACTACATATAATTTGTGGAAACTAATTGTATTTATTACTATTCTTGGATAGATCCTCTACTATATATTTTTTCCAACTCAAAGTTACTAGGGTTAAACATAGTTGAGTAGAAATGGTAAGGATGTTGTTGGGTGTGTTTAGATATATGGGTTTAGATTAATATATCTTATTTACAAATAATATTGTCCAAACTCTTTAGATAACTAACTATAGAAGATAAATTGTTCTCATAGTCCACTATCTTGTCTCAAAGGTTAGTTACAATTAAATATTTGGCGACAACCTATTGTGAATATACAATATAGTATAAATAGCCAATGGATTCCTACGGATAGGTATAAAAAAATAGATAGGGGTTATTTTGAAATATTTGAGGTATATCGAAGATTTAATCTATATAAAACATATTATTATGGCTTCCATATTTAGATATAGCCTCTCTACACATGGAATCAAGTAAAATCAACAACCTCTCACACCAAAATGACAACTTTGTGTGTTTTTTAAAATATTAGGACATAGTTATCCTTAAAACCAAAAAGAGAGATAAAATTGGTATATTTAGGGGGAAATAACTTCTCCAATTTTGGTACCATGTTTTAATCACCAAGGTTATACTTAGGTTGAGGTCGAGAGTATGGTGTATATTTGTATAGATATCTAAATCGATATGGGTGTTTTATAAGATGACCCTATAAAGAAATATAATTACTAGATGTTGTAAAAATAAGATAATAAGTTGATTTAATTCATCATTATCAATCAATAAAAACATTCAATTTAATGTGATATTTAAGGTAGTTACGATAAGGAATAGATTATATTTCTCTTGGGAGTTAACTACTATGTAATATTATTACTCTATTCAGTGGTCACTTTAACTCTTTTTAATCCTAATCTAAACATATTTACAATATAAAATTAATTATTAAATACCTATAAATATTACATCTTTATTTTATTAATTTGAAGATATCAATTTTTATTATGTAATCTTAATTTCAAATTTTAGTATCTAAGAATTTTATTAGACCGATATGATCAATTATAAGTTGTGAGAGTAGAGAGAAAGAGGTATAAAAAGAGGAGTAGACGTTATAATTTTTTAGATTAAAAACAAGAACCCCAAGAACACTATTAGATCTGAAGGAGATTTATGTTTTTATTTTTGGTTATTCACGGGTATTTTGTCTTTATAGGTTTCACCGAGGATGATCCCTACACACTTCCCAAAATGAGTTTTCCAACCATATTATCATAAATACTTGCGAGATCACCTCCACACTACTTATTTTATCTCATGTTGAGGTTACCAATTCTCTAAATCACCTCTTAAACAAGCAATTTTTCAATCTACATGAGATCTATAAAACATTCCTTCTAACTGAGCTTCCTCTAAGATCTATCTTAAGCTCACCATGATAAAAATATCCAAAAATATTATTTTCTTGGCCACATTAATCTATATTTGATTTGGTATCATCTATATTCCAAATTTAAGTATATATCTAACCACGATCGATCTCCTACGTATTATTCTCACTCAACTTGAATTTCACTCTAAGAAATGGATTCAAGACTTAAAACTAAATTGATATTCCAACTTAGAGATAGGTATACACATTATGCACTTGATCAATAAGTAAACTCAAGTCTGATCTTTTCTTGGATTTGAATCTCCCAACTATGGTCTTGTCACTTATATGCATTAGATTTGTACACAAGTAGATATGGTGCAAGTTACACTACTCACAATGTTTCTCAATCTCGTATTGTTATCTTTTCTCCCTCACCGTGATGAAAGTTGGATAACTTCAACATAACTCACCTCAAATAATCACCATAATATTTCTTTCTCCAATGTGGAATCCACATACCTCTTCCTTTTACAAAAATACATTATATAAACCCTAAAATATGACTCTTAAGTCATTGAAGAATGAGTTGTTCAAACAAAGGTAAGAGTTGTTTTTGGAAAATTATACGTCATTTTTCACTTCAAAATCAAATCAGTCCATATATATGATCATTGAGATAACTAAATAGTGATTATAAGTTTTATAAAGAATCGGGGATAGGAGGGGATTAATGGGTTTAACCCATCATGGTGGCAACGAATGCAACACTAAAAAAATATTCAATTTATGTTAATGTTAGGTTGTCAACTAAGTTATTTAGCAATCGAGAACCTTATAACATCAAGTGAATGTGCCCAAATATCATGTTGGGATGGTAGATGCTAGAGGAGGCATCATTAAATTACCCAAGCATCTGGATCCTTCTTGGATAAATCGGAAATTCATTATCTCTTAAGAGGTATAAGAATAAAAGGGCCTAACTTCGATGGGTGAGTTATCACAATCCATATAACATGGTAATATCTCGTCTAGACCTAAGATTTTCATTGATTGCATTTGCAATATCCTCTCAAGGTTTCTCATGGGTCTTAATATTTTTCTTATGGTCACAACAAACATAAAGGTGAAAAGATGCATCATCCCATTAATCCTAATGGGATAATAGACACTAATAATGGTTTTGTTTCACTTTCATACCATTTTCGTCCTTCCTTAATGCGGGAGGATACCCACATTCAACAAGGTCGGATGGTTTTCAATCTATCTTAATTTCTTACATAACAAAGATATCGTTGAGATCTTTGCAACAAATTTTAATGAGGTAAAAGCTGACTTCTTATGTGTTGGTGAAATAATTTTTCATGTTGAAAATTATGTGTTTCCACCAATGCTTGTAAGGATATGCCCCTCCTTATTGTGTATAGAGAGGCTCCCATTATTGAATGTAAACTATCCTAACTTTATCTATTGTTGTGGGGTGGCAAAAAGGGGGATATCATAAGAACACCTCACTAAACCTGTGGAAAATTTCTTGTCTAGGGTAAAAGAGAGGAATTTATAGTAGTGAGGGTGAAGGATAAAAATTACAAAAGGGAGGGTTATTGTTGTGAGTAGGAAATAGTAGAGTTCAAACACAATAGTTGGACTATTTTAACATTCAATCGAGAAATAAAAAATGTAAGACATTAGTGAGTAGCAAATTAAATACACATAGTTACTTATATTCATCTATCACGGATGAAAAGTTCCTTCTTGCTCACTAATTATGCAAAGTGTAGAAAATTAAGTGAATAGAGGAAACATGAGAAATGGAAATAGAATAAATGTAGATTTTATTTCTTTTCTTGGTGATAAAAAGTTCAACATCCAAATCACAATTGACAATTGCTACAAAGAACTAAATTTTCAGGATCCTTTGAAATGGAAAAGCCATTTCAATTTATAGCAATGTGAATTGACCTTTCACCTACCCCGGATGAATCTTCACTATCTCATTCAACTTGTGACTTTACATCTACCTAAGAAATGATAAAATAACTTCCATTTTTATAAATCAAAGGGAATTTTACAATTCAACTTTATAAAGTCATGTAATTGAATGATAAAAAATATCATGATTACGCATAGTGAAGAATTAAAAAGGGGGAGAGATTAAAAGGAAGAAAGAGAGGAGAGGGAAGAAGTTGACATATCGAATGAAGAAGCTCCTTTAGATGAAGAAATTATTTATTTATACTTCTTGATGAATATTTTCTAGAGCGGGCTCATGTTCCTTGAATTCCTTGCTAAATTGAGCTATTACAGATGTCAACTTATCCACCTCTGGAATGTAAACACAACCTAATACCTTGATCCATGACCTAGGAATATCAGGTGATCTTCTTGTATTGATTGAGCCATCCTTCATGATCCTTTGCAATTGTAAAAATGAAACTTCTCATATTGGTCAGGGACTTTAAGTTATCTTCATTTAAGGAAAGAGAGTCACCTTCCTATTTCTTGAGCAACTCTTGGAAGGAAAGGATGATTTATTCAAATGATGAATCCTCTATGAGTGGAGGAATCTCATGTTTCTAACACGATTATAGACCTCATTCAAGATCTATAAATAATTTTTTCCACAAGATTTCAACGAGAGATTTCATTTTTGAGCATTACATATCTCGCGTCCATGATGTGGATCTATACTTGAGACAAGTTCTCATTAGCTTATGTAAACACATTTTTTCTCATGAGAGTATGAGATTCAAAGGAGCTCATCTCTTACACTTTGATGGGAACACCTCATCCAATTGAATTAACTCTTTTGCATACTCCTTTACTCTCTTTACTTCTAATAAGTTTGCAATAATGTACTTGATGAGAGAAATGACATCTAGAAACAATGCCTTGCCTTTTTCAATGATTTTATCAATCCACTTCTCATTATCCTTCCCATGCATCATGTAATGTTTTCATTTCTTGATCATCTTAGATCAAAACTACTAATTAGAATATTTTTTTCTACTAGAAGAGAAGATGTTGAGTTGGGATCAAGAAGCGTTGAATGTAAACACTAAGAAATTTTACCTGTTCCTCCAATTGAACAATTTTTTTCGTATATTCTTTATGTTGAGTGAAGAGGGGGAAGAGGATTCCTTAAATAGGTGATAATCACCCTCGTGTGAGGTTTTACACAATGAGATGTGGATCAAATCATAGTATGATGGAGTCATATCATCAATAGTCTTTTCAGTCCTAGGCCTAATAACTTAAACACCGATTCCTGAGGTGTCACTAAAAAAGGGGATGTTTTTATGGGCCTTCTTTCTTCACTTGGATTTTAGGGTTCTTTAAATTACTTCAAGGCTAGGTATGATAACATGTTGTTTTTTTCTTGGCTCACTTTTGAGCATTCTTCAATCCATGGAAATGGATCTTTAGGAGTTGATATGATGTTATGTGTAGGAGAAATTTCAAGAGTTTGTTGTGGAATTATATCTTCACCATTGTGATGGATCTATGCCATCTGAGAAGACATGTCTGGATGATTCTAAAGTGATCAATTCTACAATGGATCACTCTTTCTTGACTTGAGAGGTTCTGGCGTGAGATATTCATGGAATTTGCTTGTGTACAAGCTCTCCTAAAATATGAAATCACTTCACCTCTTGCTTGTTATCTCATTCATGTAATGCTTTACCTCAACTAAATCCCCTTGGATCACTTAGCACAAATCACCTTGAACAACTCACTAAGCTCACTCAACCATCTCACCTTGACTAGCTCATCGAGCTTAACTCAACTCATTCCATTCACCCAACTTAACCAAATCTCTAGCTCATTGAGATCAATTTCACCAACTCAACAGAGGTGTGTGGATGGATCTAACCTGATTTATGAGTTATGATGACAAGAAAATCTCTTTACTTTTTTTAATCTCTTCAAATTGCACAATGTCCTAGGTTTTACCTTGCACCTTGACTCGAAATGTTTTACCTTTCTCTTAAACACAAATTTGACTAGGATGATGCTTAGGAATCCCTATGAAGAGGTTAAATTAATTTTTTGAGCTATTATGCCAACTTTCAACCCTTTGAATATCTCAAGAATTAGAGATATGAATGAAAATGGATCCAAACTTCAACTTTACGCACCTAAAATGAGACTGCTTATTTTTAGCAAGTGGAACCAAGACTTGGTATTTTGAGATATTTCACCTATTTTTATAAAATTTTAAATTATAGATCCTATGGAAGACTCAATTAAAATCCATTGATGATTATTTTCTATTTTTAATAATATTTTATTTTTGGAAAGTTGTTTTTTACTTTTTGCTTTTTCTACTTTTTGGGAGAAAATTGCCTAGTTTATCATTTTCACTATTCTCTAAGTGCACTGATCTGAGGGCCTTACTATTTTTGGTAATTTGTTTTTTTATCAAGATATGGCACTAGGTACTTAATATTTTAATGAGAATGTCATCAACTTTGGATTAGGCTCGCTTTTGGGACTCGTGCTCAAAATTTCACTTTGATCCACCCACCGAATGCATGGAAAATAAAAAAGCATCGTATAGGGAATCATAATAGTATTTTATACCATAAAAAAATCATGGCATCATCTACTCTACTCTTAAAACCTTCTTGAAGGCACCTGAATTGAAGAATAGCTTTGAAAATATCATCCAAATTTGTTCACTAGTTTGCAAGATATGTTTTTAAGTTTCTAGAGCTCTAAGAGGCCTTTTAAGTGAAAACATATATTAATTGTACTCCCAAAACCATACAAGATAAATATTCTAGGTATCTAGATCTAATTATGCATGAAACCCCCTCAAATATATCCTTTTTCCTCAGGACATCAGGGCATGTCTTCTGAAACAGAGATTCCCTAAGAAGTATTTGAGACTTATGAAAAATTTGAAAGTTCCATAATTTATATGGTTTAATTATATTTCCAATGACTGATATTTTTAATCCTAATTACTTATGGAGATCTTAGAATATTTTTTGAAGTTGAAGTACCTTTTTAGACTGGAAGCTCCTTGACCCTCAAAACCCACTTTCACCGTACTTGTTCTGAATTTCGAAACATTACTAAATCTTCATAAAATAATTAAATTTCATTATTAAATCCTTTAAACATCTCTTGGATGGTTTTGAGATGTCTTGTCTATCTCGGAGGATGCACACATGTCCTGTAAAGGCTTAAAATTGCCTTTCTTGGCTTGTTAGAGACTTCGCCACTTTGAAAGAACTTTGCTAAAATAATGAATGACTTTATCAACATGTTTAAAACACTTAGGAAGAGTTTTTAAAACTCATATGAGGGCATGTAAGGTTAATATATGCATTATATAGATGGCATAATGATACAAATAGGTGTTCACAAGGGTTCATGAGAAAATATTTGGACACTAGGGTTAATTTTTCATGGTTCAAGTTTGAATTTTTCCTTTCAAAACATATGACAAAAGTTGGATCTATATTTGGGACTTATCCTGGATCCAACATATTGAGGATAGGGTAAGAAGAAATCCCATATTCTCAATTCTCTTCATGGAAAAATGCCTTGTCCATTGGGCTTATGGATTCATTTATTCCCAACAACACACATGAAAAAACACACGAGAGGGAAACACACCCAAAGCATAAAACAAAACAAAATGGAAAAGAGAAATTATATTACAAGGGAGGGAAAATTACAGGAGGCGGGGGAAAGAATGTACACATACCTGGCCATGGTTTGGGAGAAGTACATAACATCATGGAGTAATAGATAAAATTCATACTTATGATGTTCAAATATCATGATCTGACCATACCATACTTCTATGATGTTTTACCATCCGAGAAGAAGAAGGCAAACCAAGATTCTATCTTCATACATACATTACACTAAAAACATTCTTACATCCAATGAAAACTCTTTTATCTATTTGAAATTATTACATCTTGCAGCTTCCACATGATGCTTTGTGATATTGAGAAACAATTCCTCCATGTTCTCAAAATTTGGAACATTCATTTTTCATGGAAAAAAATTTATCCGTTAATTGCAACATGAAAATATATCTTCAATCAACAAGGCACTTTGAGGAATTGAGAACAATTTGATTCACTTCCAAATCAACAACTTCTTCAAACCTTTAACTTTGTTGTTCTAAGCATGTGCTTTCAATAAAGGTCACATCACAGTGTTGAGGTATTCATCATCTTTGAGTGAATGTTGCAACATGGAAACATGTTCAATACAAATTGGAGCTTTGGGAATGCTAAAAGGAAGATGTATCTGTTCACAAGATTTTCACACATTCTCACTTTGTTTTCCGGACCAATGTTTTTCAATACCTACCGATAATAATTGATCTTGACATCATTTTCAAAACAACCATCCTTGATTTGCTCATGGGAAAATTCATCACGATTGAGTGAATGTTGTAGTATGGATTCTTTATCAAAATTGGTAGGGCATCCAAAGGTGGCGAGAAAGTGAACCTTGACTCTATTCACAAGACTCCTTCACTTTTTCGGTTTCTTTTAAATAATTATCTTGAATACAATTTGGCTCAACATCTTCCTTACTATCATCCCGTATGGCAAAGTTGTTGTCTTCAAGATTGAGAATATTCATAGGAGATTATAGAATCTCCTTTATTTTTTATTTATGATATTTTTCATAAAACAGGGGAAAGAGGAAGATGTACCTTCACATTCACTCTCATCCATCAAGGTATTGAGGATGACATCAAGATCATCCATATCCTCTGTATCATCATCATACATTTGTGCATAGAAAGGAGAAACGAAACTTTCCTCATATCTATATTTCATTTCCATAGCAAAAGTCATGATCTCAAGAATGAGTCGACATTATTCAGTTTCCTCCAAAGTCCTCAAGATGTCTTGCAGGGATTTCTCTTCCAATTCTACCCTATACTCACTTTCACCTTCACTACTGAGATTCATTGCATTGTCCTTGAAAGAGATGATAGAAAATAAGATCAAAATATTACTTAATCCATTTTAAACATTATCGTTATCTTTATTTTCATTTCTTTTCATCCAATTCTTACTTTCTTGCAAGCATGGGCGTAATTGGTTTTCAACATTTTATGAAAGGGAGAACAGATCTAAGCCACACATGAAGGGCACACCTTTGATCTTTGGTAACTTTCCAAGTTCCCATTCCAGAGTGCTTTTGAATAATTTATTGCAAAATTTTCCTTGTATCAAGTGTTATTAATCCAAAAAATTGAGGAATTTCCTAAATCTTGAAGTTTTCTTATTTATTTTGGATTTCATATTTCAGAAGTCATGTTGCAATTTGCATGCAAACTACTTCCCAAAACCTAAAATACATAGGAATTTAGTGTAAATCAAAGTCGAACTCGGATTGTAGTTTTCATGAAAATTGTAAGTTGTGTCCCAAAATTTGATCCCAATTTGCATTTCAAGTTTCAAATCCTAAATTTCAGTTTGCATGCAAACTACAAGTCGAATTCTGAATTTTGAAATACAAAGGACCTAGACCATTTCATTTTTCGGATTTTATGTTGCAGATTGCATGTAATATGTGTGATGGCTTCTTACTTCGAAACCCGATGTCGAATAAGTGCATTTAATGCCACCTACCCACACATGTCACCTACGTGGTAATTAATTTTCCCTTTTCTATTTAAGGGTGAATTTTTACTTATCTTTTCACCTAACACTTTATACACTTACATGTTCACGCCTCCCCTACCTTCGACCGTACTCCTTACATGGATTTTGGGCAATTGTCATGTTTTTATTTGACCCACTTGGTATTTAGGTAATTTTTTATGTTTTAATCATTTTTGGAAGGTTTTCAAGATTTCTTACTTGGTTTTTCTTGACCTTATTTTCCTGGCATTATGGGTTCCCTTGTTATCTTCATTTTTATGTCTTTTTTTGGGGTTTCCTTCTTTTATTTTGGGTTTAAATTTTCTATGTCTTTCCCTCCTTCATTGGTTTTGTTGTTCTTAAGTATTAGGCTTCAAGGTATCATTTTCTTGAAAAATGAAGGAGAAATTATCATTAAAAGGTCATTTGGGATGATTTGGGCTTTGGAACAAGTCTTCATTCCTACTATAGATCAAGTCATAATTCCAAGACTACAAAATAGGCTTCAACTTCTGCTATTAGAACTTAGGGGTTAACAGAAGCCTCACACTTTGGATGTCAAATAATGTCAAGCTATAGTTGAATCCGAGTAGTGGATGTGTAGGGAGGAAGCACATATTGGAAGTGTAGGTTGAGAGTGAAGATAGTAAGTGTGGATCAGAAGTACATGGTGGAAGTGCAAATCAAAGCTGCAAGGCCGTAGTTTACGGATAAACTTCCATTTTCAATTTTTAGGGGTTCTTCAATGGGTAAATGTCTTAATCATCATCTAATGGGAAAGATAAAATGAATTATAATTTCCAAGGGGTGGTTCATCCTTCCTTAATTACCTTATATGTTGATAATATTGGGGATACTAACCTAGGACACATTGACTTGTCATATTTTTGGAGTAGAATTAGAGCTCCATATAAGAATGCCTTGATGAATACTATCTATGATAGGGGAATTTATCTAGCTCTTGTATTTCCATTATCAATGCAATGTTTTTAACTTATGCTCATAACTATAACACATTAGGATAAGAAATCTCAATTGGTTAAAGATGATGAGAGAATAATTATGTTGAGAGTAGAAGTTGATTATTTTGAGGATTTGTTAAAGCTTCCTCGATGTCGAGTAGTATGCCTCAATTTCTCCTAACTCTACTCTTGGCAGCTAGAAAATAAATTCTGAGTCTTGTGCTGAAGGTTCTTAATAAAGTCTACCTTAAAAATCTAAGCCTTAGTTGTCTAGAGTTCCAAAGACTATTCCCCACTCAGATTTCATTCAAGAAGTGAATGATATTATCACGTTATTGAGAAGAGTTGTAGGGCTCCCATCCTCCAAATATTTCTAAGAATGGATGTACCTATATATTTCCACTATCCGTAAAAAAATTCTCTTATTCGATGGGGATAATATATCAGCGATATTATACATATTCAAATGTCATATGTCCTAATTTTAGGAAATGTTTAGATGAGTTTCTATATTTTGTATGTGGCTGTAGGAATGAGGAACTATAAAGATTTTTGCTAAAGGGAATAAAAAATCATTACATATTTATGAATTTTATCCTCAACTCACAATGAAGGAAGGATCAAAACATTTCAGGAGAGTTAGTGATTCTTTCTTCATCTATCCTATATGTCTTCGAAAAAGAACTCTATAATCGAATCATATCAAATAGTGCTTGCAACATGGTCAAGACTTGGGGAGGAATTTTCTTACAATTTCAAATGTTCACATATCTCAAGGTTAGAGGATTCTTAGGTGATCCTTATAAACTGCCATGGTTTCTTTCATACAAATGGGTTTTGATGGACTTATCTCGACAATTGCCACACCTTCACAAAATCCATCATGACAAGCATAAGGTGAGGATTCAATTCCTAGTGGTTTTGGGGTGATTTACATGTGCATCCTCTTATAATGAAAAGAATTTCAAGCTAAAAATGGGCCAAATGACATTAAAGACCTATGACCCATGGGTAAGCTTTGATTATTTGGGTTACGTTGGGCCAACTAGTGTTCACATACCTCAATTGGAGGACATATGGATAAATTGTAGGGATAAAATCATAGTGTAGGAGAGGGAATTTTAAAGTTTAACTCTCATAGAAGTGGATAAGTATGGAATTGTAAATTTTCTTGAGGGCCTTCAAGATGATGGACAAGTCCTAGACCTCATTTATGATCAAACTAATGTGAAAGACCAGCCATTTACATAGATCTATTGGTCACTCCAAGAGTGCAGAACTTGAAGGAATGCGTAACTTATATCATCAACCAAACCCACCAATGGCTGATGTCATTCGTAATTACACCAAAATCCTTAGAGTAGCTTCATATTGTAGTAACATAGGTACAACTACTAGTGGGCCACCCCATCTCTTCAAAAGTAAGGAATTCCACTACCAAACCCATTTCCACACCTCGTAGGATCACCATTGTCTATAGAGGTAAATATTCTTCCTCTAAGGTTCCCTCCATATAAGGTGCTCCTTCCAAGGTTATTATTGAAAGTAGTTCTTCACCGCCACAAATAACTCAAGTTTTGTAATCGCCTTCTTCAACACCTCTCTATTCCTCCCCATTTTTATCTCCTCTACCTCATCCACCTCTTACACTCTCTTTACACACATCTTCCATTTCTTTTCTCCCCTTTCTCCCAATCACATCACTTCGTCCCCTACCATGGCCTAGGTCTTGTCTTTCATTGCCTCTCTCTCATCTTGGAATGTATTGGCTCTTATTTCCCCCTAGGATCTCCCCTTCCTCAATAGTTTCTCGCAACCTCATTTCCCATCATTATTCCCATTTCATTTACCCTGCGGTTGTCCTTTCCACTCCATCCCCACTTGTCACCTCTTAATTGCCACTCATGGTTACTGCAAAAATTTCCTTTATATCACCTATCCATTTTACTACTGTGGTGACATTACCTATGTAATCCTCCAAACAATTTTCTTCTTCTTCTAATCTTGTATTGTTGAACTGGAAAACTCCTAAAAAGAAGAAGAAAATTCCTATTGGATACGATGTTGATATTAGCATATTAGATTTTACTTCTTGACTAAAAGTGAATAGGCCAAGGGTTATTTCTCACCTTTTGGTTTTTTAGACAGGTAAAGATTCATTAAGATAGCACCTCCAACTATTGACAAATAAAAAGAAAATATCACCACACATATTATCGATTTTAAATTTTTCTCTTGATAAATCCACACATGAAGGTGCAAAATAGGATGTCCAGGTTTCCCTTGGCAATGTTCTAGATAAATTCGATAAAGAAAAGGTTACGAGGATGAAATAAAAGGTAAATTGGAATAATTAATAGCTCTGTTGCACAAAATCACATAACCTACCCCTTCAACTGATCTCATGATTCCTACAAGTTTTGACGCAGGTTCCTTCTCCATAGTTGAGAAGATTGGACAACAAGGTTAAGCATTCAAGGATTGGATTGAAAGCCAGATTCAGGAAGGATAGAAAGTGATAAAATATTTTGTCTCTTCGTACAACAAAATAAAATCATATAAAGATACAATTACTAAAATGTACAATATTCTCGAACAAGAATGTGATAATTTGTATCTCACATTTGGGAGCTTGGAAGGAGGTCCAAAGCATCAAATCTAATCTACTCTTAGGAGAATGAAATCATTGATGATTCCTCAAATTTTTTTGAATACAATGGATCCATGGAGTTTTTACCTAGATGCTTTATAGAAGAAAATGACCAAGTTGAATGATGCAAGGATTGATTCAATGATGGCCTCAATGATATCGAGAGATGAGTTCAATGTCATTCATTGAAGGTTCCTTAATAAAAATATTTATGCACTCCCAACATATCAAATTATTTCTAGGTTTAAGATTTTTGTTGATGAAGATAATGAGTTAACAAAGTTATTTAGTCTTGATTCTATTCATAAGGCTGATATCATACAAGAATTTTGTGATCTAGCTCAAGAAAGTCACAAATAGAACTAAGAAGTTACTTGTAAAATTGAATAGAATAACTGAATCCACTGAGGTCTAAAACCATTATACATGTTGACGTGATGATAAAGATTTCCAAGAAATCATCAAATGATTTCTTGACTACATGCACAATTTATCTGGTGAAGAAGAAGAAGAAACCGGCACGAGATCGGGAAAAGGGTGGCACTAGCCCTAGCTAAGCTTGGATACCATTTTTTCACTCTCCAATCCATGGTCACCATTAGAGTTGTAGTTTTGACCAGTCAAACCCGCACAACTACTTGGCTATTATTTTTGGAGTATGTTTCTCGAATGTAAATGCATCCTATTTTTAGTATGTAATGATTAAGAAGAGTAGTTATAATTTCTTAACCTTATTAATCTATAAATAAAAAGATTTATTATGTTGTAAGGGACTTTTTATCATTTGTGTAAGGAGGATATTTTACTTTGAGTCCTCATATACGGATTAAGCCTCAATACTATATACAAAATGAATATTTTATCTTCATCCACTTAATGTGTTGTGTATTCTAGTAGCTCATTTTTTACTTTTGAATGTTCTTTTTATTAGTACATGGTGATCTATCTTACCTTCACACTAATTATATTTATTTAGAAAAATTACAAATTATAATTAGAGAAACTTATTTATTACAATTGGGGAACAATTAAAATCCCTTCATTAATTTTTTCATTTTTATTTTCATAAAATTTCAGTGTTAAAGAAAAGGAATAGGAAGTTGTGCACGTCATTATTTTTTCTGTTAAAGTATTTTGTGCTTGTGAAAGTTAATCTTTTTATTCCTTAAACTATTGGTGCATCATGTTTTCCAATTATTTTCAGTTATTCCTCTCTTGTTTTATGTGAATAATTAGATAATATAATTTGATTTTTAGCACTATAGATTTTGTAGTCTAATCTTATATTAGATGCACATAGTTTAGAAGGAATTCGGTCTTCTCTAGAGGTTCATCCCAAAGAGAAAATGTCCCATGTCTTGGGGATATGTTACACTTTGGATCATCCGACGATTCACCGGGTACATCAAGGTTCATTTTAAGAGACCTCTAGGAAATAAGAGATGGAAAATACCTGGTGAATATCCCCAAAACCGATTTCACTGAAAGGCTAATTTAGCATTTTTTCAAAATTGAATATTTACCTCCCTTTTTTGAGTGAAAGAAACTACAGAGTCAAATACACTATCACATAGTTTTCATATATAGTGATAAAATTTGTTGTCGCATGACAACAATTCTTGTTATCGCATGACAACAAGACTTGTTATCGCATGACAATAGGTCTTGTTGTCGTGCAACAACAGGTCTTGCTTTCGTGCAACAACATGGATTTTTTCATGCAATAACAGGGTTTACTGTCATGTGACAAAAATGGTTGTTGTCATGTGAAAACAATGGTTGTTTTCATATGACAACGAGTCCTACTTGTCGCATGATAACATGTATTACATGTTGTGCAAAAATAGGGCTTGATATCACGCGACAATAGGATTTGTTGTCGCGTGACAACAAGCCTTATTGTCACATGTCAAGAAGTCTTGTTGTCACACATCTTAACCTTCAAAACCCTAGTTTTTCCCTATAAATACCCTCCCGCTAGTCATTTTCACGTTTACACTTTCCAGCTCTCAAATTTTCTTGTATACAGGAGTCCAGGTCAGGTACAATCAAGCTCAAGGACAACTACAATGGTGACTACAAGTGCATCGCAAGCTCAAGACAAAATTCAAGAGGAAAATCCAGTCAACCCAAATGCCCAAACCACGAGAAAGATACTCTACAGGAACCCTTTGTGCCCTCACATCCAGACTATTTTAAAAATGAATTCCGAATACAAGGATTTGATCGATGCATGTGAGTTTGGTGGGCTCGTTAGGATGCCCCATTTCAAAATAGATATTGATATTTTGAACTACCTTATCTCCTTGTACAATACAGAGGATGACTTGTTTTATGTTACTATGGATGATGGTCGAATGTTTCAATTCGGTATCGACCCGAGGACGATAAGAAATACCTTGTATCAAGTTTTGGTTTCCATGTTGATTGTAAGTATAACTATTTTCATTCATCATTTTGTATTCAGTTTCTGATTTAAATAAATTCAAATTTATATTAATTCGACTATTTTTTGGCATTTGCAGCTCATGTCAATAAATCCAGACGTGGTATGGATATGCAAGAAATTGGACACCAGTTTCTTGTTGCTATGATTTCATTTTTCCAAGCCAGAATAGTTATGCAGGGTCGGCAAACAGATATACCAAACTGGACCATTGCATATATTCTTGTAACTATTGGAAAGCAAAAATTTGATTGGTGCACGTTCTTATAAAAAAATAAGAACAAACATTACAAATGTAAATCTTTCGGAAAAAATAGTCATTCACACCACAAACTATCTCCTTGGCCTTTATTACGAGGCTCTTTTAAATTTAAAAGACAAACACATTCCCACTTGCACGGATGAGGCGTTGACTAATTTGTCAATTTCATTTGAAGAACAATAGGTAAAAACTATAAAGTTTGTATTAACTATTAACTATTTATTGACAAGTGACAATAGATATTAACTATTTACAAGTGACAACAGATATTAAATATTTACTATTTGTAGAGAAGATTTGTGGAGGTCCTTCCTCGAAAAAAGGTGGCATCAAGAGGAAGAGACTAACAACACACTGAGGCATCACGAGATTCACAATCTGAAATGAAAGGCCACTCATCCCAACCGCCAATCGTATGAATTTTTGAAATGCCAGAGAAATAATATGGATACCTTTATATGTATTATTTACAAATTCCAAATTTTTATTTTCATTTTTCCATTTAAAATTAAATTTGTATTATTTAGTAATTTATTTGTTGATGACATTGCAGGGGCTTTGGACCATACACATGCATCTAAAAGTCAACCTGTCTTCCCCAACCCATTCAATTCAGTCGCATGTAATTGTCTCTTCTCATCAACGACCTCAGTAATCCCAGCAATAGACAGCTCTAAAACCACCAATTACTACACCAACACGGCCACCTCAAGTACCGTGACAAGCTACCCCTCAACAACAAGGTACAAGTTTTGAATTTTACTTCATTTAATTTCATAGTTATTGCATAGTTTAATAGTTTTTAATTTTCATATGATTTTTCAGCACATTGCAGTCCTTCACCTTCTGTACAAACAATGGCATCGCCCCCTCAACCAATAATATTCAAAATGCCAACCAGAGGATCAGGAAAAAAGAACATTGGTAAACGCATGCCAATTCCTCCGGCCCCTAGTGGGACACTAAACATTGCCTCCTCGTTTCAAATTCCAACCCTCTCTCTCGGTGGCTTGCCCAATGCAACGGGCATATCGTTTTAAACAATATAAATTTAGATGAAGATTACTTGGGCATTGATGGTAATGACTCAACAAGATTTTTCAATACACTTAAGATGATTCAAGGGCAACAGGTATAGTTCTATTTTAACATTATTTATTCAAATTTCAGTTTCATGAAATTTCACTTTAGATTTATTTGTTTTAATATTTATTTATTTTATCACAAACAGGATCAGGCCACCCAAAAGAAGAAACAAGCAGCAGTCAATGATCAACCCGAAAGTCCCCATACCTCTCCAGTGACATCATATTCTTGAGATCGATGGTGAAAAGTTTGTAACCTTTTCCTTTAGAGAAATTAATTGGTTATGATTGTCAATCCCATGTCGATGAGTTTATTCTACCTCATATCAGCCAGCTTGTAGAATGGGAGAGAAGGGCTAAAGTACTAATCAATGAGATAATAAGTCGTTTTGAAAATTATTGGCAAAGGGATAGTTTATACGCTGCATCCGAATCAACTCAACTGCAATGGATTCCTTACTTACCCAAGTAAGAAGTGGGACTGTCACGTATAACAACAATTATAAAGATGATATTTTAGATAAAGCATTAAACAAATTGGAAAATATTAGTGTTGAATCCTAGGCATATTTTAACAAATGGATAGTAGTTGCAAATGTCGAGAGAGATAGAGCGGTCATAAGTATTATCACTTTCAAACAATATTTTTTGTTAATTTGAAGTTTTCTTATTTTAGTTATATGTTTAAATGACAATCACTTTTTTGCAGTTGAAATATGAAAATTTGAAGAGTCAAGCAAGGGTTTTCCAAGTTCACTTGGAAACTGCAAAGAACAGTTTATCCGCAGCGAAGAATTTGAAGGAAAATATTATTTTGGTTAACAAACAAAACAATACACTGAAGCAAATAATTAAAGAGCATGGCTTCGACCCTGAAATTTTATTCAAAACCAAGGCAACTGCAGATCCAAGTTTGCTATCCCATGGAGATTCGACAAAGGAAGAAGAAAGAATTGTAAAGAATCTAGACAGTGTTGTGGAAGATCTGATTAGTTCTAGGATTATTCAAGCCATTGGGGAAAGGGGTACAATAGGGGTAGCCATTAGGGAAAGGAGTACAAGAGTGGAAGCCATTGAGGAAAGGGTTAAGGAAAATTGAGGGTTGAAATTGAGGGTGAATTCTGGAAACTTGAAAAATAGAATCTTTAAATTTGCAAGTTTGAAATACTTTATAATCTTTATTTTAAAATTTGAAACATTGAATATGATGGTCATGGAATTTGAAATTTATTTTCTGGATTTGAAATTTGAAACTTGAAATGTGATAGCTTTTGATGGTGTTTATGTTTCTTCTCTACTTTTAATGATGATTGCATTAGATGTGGATTATGACATTAGAATAGAATCATAGTCTCATAGATATGGATTATCATGAATTGTATGTGGACGTAGATTTAGCTTCAAACATGATCATGAATCTGGATGTTGAATCATTGATGATAATGGATAATTGTTTTAAGAAAATTTGGAATGTAGTACGACATAGACATTTAAACGTTCTCTAAATCTTCTTCTCTATACTTGTAATGATATGATGACATTAGAATCGATATAGATGATGATGAATGATGATAATGGATAATTTAAAAAAATGGAATGTGTTAGGATTAGAGTGTCGGGATTATGATAATGATATGATGACATTAGATATGGATGATGACATTTTATGGATGATGGTGAATTTTATGTGGACGTAGATTTAGCTTCAAGCACGATCATGGATGATGAATTGTATAATATCGAAAAATCCTCTTTATTAAATTAGATTGTGATATTTTATACCACAATTTAAAAAATATATCAAAGCATTTTGCAAATATAAAAATAAATTATACATAATTGTAAAATATCAAGAAATGTCATATGATAGGGTTTAAGTTAGCAACTTACCTCTTGTGTTTTAGATGGCTATGAAATCCTCCTTCGTAGTGTGTTAGATATTTGATTTAAGAAAAATCAACATGAGAAATGGATTAGTAGATAGATTGGTGAATTGCCTGATATTGTCAATCCCAAGAAGTGTGAGCTTCCTCGGATGGATGTCAACCCACGTTTTCAAAATAAAAGATGAAATAATTGTATATAAATAAATGTAAATATATATACCTGTAACATCTTTAATGATAACAAAAAATAAAAGTAAGGTCAAGGAGATACCTATTTAAAGTTGAAACAATCCATTATCAATAGTTTCTTCAAACTTGATGTTCTCTTCTGTAGATTTTGACAATACGTGAATTCCACTCTCATCGTTGGGAACAGTTGTATTTGTAGTTGTATTATTCACACCTCTTCTTTCACAAAGGGAATTCCAATGCACAATTACTCATCAAAAGGAAAGGTTTCCATGGAGTAGCGAGATACATAACACCTCATGTAACTTTCCATATTTTTATCCAACTTGTTTCTTAGTTTTGATTTTATAAATGATAAAGCACTGAAAACCATTTTGTCCTCCACAAACCCAAAATCATTGTTTGGCATAACTCATATAATCTGAAATATTCACTGATGTCTTCTTGTAAGATATAACTTTGATAGATTCCTCACCACACCTTGTAATAGCACCACTTTCAGAAGGTTCGTCTAAATTTTTATATTGCTTCCTCATTGTTGTTGCAAAATTTGTTGATTGAAACTTTAATAAATTAGTAAAACATATACCTTTGATTTCCATACCCTTGAACTCAAATTCTTTGTGAAATGTTCCATTCTGTGTATATCCATGGATTTATGGAAATGCTTTCTTACAAAGTCTGCACGACCACCTTCAATATTCCAAAAATTAGGATTCATCACACCCATTGCTTCAAGAATTTTATCTTTGGAGAGTTCTCTAATTTTTGATGATAAGGATTCTGAAATTTTTTAAGCTTTATTCTTGTTTCAACTATAAAAGACTCAAAAATATTACATGTCATGGGAACATATTCCTATTCGATCCTGTAATATCTTGACGTTTTTGCAAAATGTGCAGTGGTATGTCCCTCCTATTAACAAGTGATGATCATGGATATTAAATCTCAAATAGTTATTGGGATTTTTAAGATCTAATAAATCTTTCCAATTCTCAAAAATAGGTGTATCAAAACTATCTTGGGAAAAATACAAGATATCAAGACTTTGACATACCATTTTTCTCATCCGTATAAAATCCACAATATAGATTAATCTCCCTTGTGTATGCTTCATTAGTGTATTGATCTCCTACAACATTGGAAGAATACCAACCAATGTAAGTAATGTCTCCAAATCAGTTAAACGGAACAACAAGTCCCTTTCCCTATCAACCTCCTGACGATATTTGTGCATGTAACCAACCAACGAAGGATACTCCTCACAAACTTTGTATGCAGGTTCATACAAAGAGATCCATCTCATCTCAACATCTTTTAGAAGTTTTTTGCCATCTGTAATTCCAATTGTGAATTTCTAGAACTCAAGAAATCTCTTTGGGCTGCTTGCCATATAGGCATGAAGTTATCTTATAAGGTCTTCTAATTTATTAACATTTTCATAGTTGCTTACCATTTTATACGCTAAATTCATTCTGTGAGCCATACAGTGAATTGGTAGTATATATGGGGCCACTGTTGTTTGTAATCTAACACACAGCCCTATTTGGTGACCTCCAGTATGATAGATGCACATGTCGATCCAATGCATACCAACTTCGTAGCAATATCTTTCAAATTAGAAAAACTATTTTATGTAGGTTTTCAGCATTACATTTTTCAACCATTTTCATAACACCCGAAGTAGATGAGTTGTCCTTATATGATTTTCTAAAGTATAGACATGGATACATACCCATGCAATGTTGTTGACCACTTGTCACTTCATCAATTGAAAGAGAGACAAACTTTACTTTTTTACATTCTCTTTCAAATATTCCTTCTCTATCATCGAAAGGCATTTTGCCATTTCCCATCCACTACTTTCAGACCAATGAGACTGAGGTACGTTTGGAATTCCATTATATTGATACAAACCTTTGAAATTGAGGAAATTTAAAATCGGTCTTCCTTTCTTTAGTATGTGAAACAAAGTAGAGAACTGTATGAGTTTAGCATGTAGATTTGTCTTATTCATCTTACCAATTTACGATGTGATCATTCCTCTCTTTTCCATGAGATGTTTTCATTTTTCTGCTCCACTTCATAATCTGATGCGTATTTAACATGCATGCATTCTTTTCGATTTTCCACCTATGTTTTTATTTTCTATCCATCTTCCCCATTACGATCAAATATTATTTTCCACAATGTTTTTCTATAGTGTCTAGCTTTATTTGCATTTTTACTACTTTCCTAATTTCCACTTACATATTGTACATGTGCATTCGGATGGGATCTCTTCTAAATTAGATGATTGTACATGTTCGATACATGAAATTTTTATCCTAATCAAACTTGTATGTCCTCCCAATGCTCCACATTTGCTTGTTCATTTTCAATGTTTTACTTTTTTGAGTAGAATTTTGAGCAATATCACAATCACTGGTTCTCCTCTTCTCGTGAACCAGAATTTGAATTTGATTTCGTGTTTCCATTTCTTGAGTATTTGTATGTGTGATATCATGATGCAATCCTGGTTGCACCCCAAGAGGAATAATATCTTTAGGATCTGGCATCTCAACAGTTATATCTTCAAGATCTGGAATATTATCATAGGTATCATTTGTTTGATATGGTGCAGAATGCATGTCCACCTCAATATTACCTTCCAAGGATTCATTATTCGATTATTTCTCATGGTAGTTATATGGTTGTTAGTAGTTGTAATATCTGCATCAACAAAGTTTCAAATACTTGAACAAGGACTTCTGAGATTTCTTAGTTACTTTTTGATCTTTTGCATTCGAGGACGAGCACCTTCCATTATTCTAAACGAGTCTTGTGTCAACAAAAGAAACAAGTTGTACATCGAGACAATATCCCTATCATGTGTCTACAATACTTCTAGTCATGTATTTGTAATACCTTCTTGTCACGTGTCAACAATACCCCCTTTTCGCATGTCAACAACTTACCTCTTGTCACGCGTCTGTTTGTAACTACTTATCGGTGCGTCAACTATGTGTCGTGTCGACGCGTCAAAAACACCATTATCATGCATCTGCAATACCCTCTTATCACGCGTCAACAACTTATTCCTTGTTGCACGTCTATAGTACCTCCTTGTCGCGTGTCAAATACTAACCTCCTTGTTGCGCATCAACTATATCTTTGTCACACATCAACAACGAACCCCTTTGTCTCACGCTTGTGAATCTCTGGTCACTAGTTCTTAGAGTATGCGAGTTCATGGTATTCGTAAGGTATTGGTGGTAGTACTGTAGTATACTACCCGATGAATCACCTAGGTTTTTATAGGAGATGTTTTCAAATGTAGGTGAAGATGACCCTAAATAAAAAATATACTTTGCAAATTTTAGGTAAATAGGACACCATCCGGCTCCGAAAAAATCACCTTTTCAAATTTACCTAAAATGAAATATTCACCATATTACAAATATTCACCACTAAAATTTTCCCTAGGGTACATGATCCAATTGAAGATAATTTTTGGCACACCTGGTGGGATAAACACTAAGATTTGGTACTTCTCTTAGCATTTGTGTTAGTAAAAGATACTTGGTGACTCCATAGCTCTAGTTTTTTTGATCTAATGCATGTATTTATGCAAAGGATTTAGAAAATATATTATTCAATGAAAGGAAACCAACAAAATATATAACTATCTTTGTATCCTCCAAGAAGAAGAAAAGGTGAAGCTTTTTCATCTTCTTATAGAGCACATCAACATTCGATTTGGAATATTCCCTCCACCTAAGAGATATTGACCACTCATTTTCATGGTGGTAAGGAATCATTTTTTCTAACCTTGAACATCAGCCATCCTTTTGTGCTCACTCATTGTGATGTTATAATCAAAATAGTTTTGAAAAGTTTACCATTCTTCATTAGTGAAACTAACATCACTCCTATAGAATACATTTAGGATGTTGCCAACACATGCTCATTCCATAATATCACAAAAGATAATGTCATAGTCAAGCTTCTCCCGACTTATCTAAACAAAAGGCACTTTAGTGATTATGTGGTTTGGAACCCAACACTATACACAATTGGGACAAGTTAGGAGAATAACTATATAAATAATTTGAAGACAAGAGTGATCATTTGTCTCTCATGGAGAAATTGAATACTATTAAGAGAGATCCTCAGGAATTTATGGGAGATTTCAATTTCGATTCCAAAATACATGGAATATAATCCCACCAATGATCAATCCTTGAATAGTGATGTTATGGTTATGATCTAATCGATGGGTGGATCAACACTATTGGTTGCCTATGATATTGTCATACGAGTTGAAAATTGCTTGATCCAAGCTGGGAAGATAGCTCTAAGGCCACCAATGCCTCTAATTCCTAAATTTTCCTCTAATCAACAAGGCATTTCTCCTCTCACTCTAGTTTCCAACCAGCTAACTCAACATGGGTCTTCCCCTTCAAATGATCTCTATAAGGACAAATCCCTACTTCATATATTTGGGAATTAGTTGGTTTCCCTTAAAAGATAGCATTCTTCATATAATCGTCCCTAACAACCTCTAAATTAACAATATCAACACAATAAGAAACCTTTCCATAGTAATGCCCAAATTCAAAATCAAAGCTGCTATTGTCAACCCTTTGAATACCAAAAACCTTCTTGTTGCTAGATCTTCCAAATTCATTGTTCCAGGTAAAAAATAACCTTGTTTAAGACTATGAATTATGTTAGCCATGATCTCACCCACAAAATAAAAATATCGTGCTAGTAAAATTCTTAGTCAAGGACTTATGGTTCAAAACATATTTGTACCCACGAGCAACACACACAAGCGTCTCCATAAGGAGATTCAAGTCAACCACAAAATTTAGGGAGGAAACCTTGTTGAATTAGAAGGAAGAGGTTTTTATGGGTTTAATGTGGAGCCTACAACAAGTAACTTCTAATACTTGTTCAAAGAAGAGAGAAATAGAAGGCCAAATTTCAAGGGTTGATCAGGCATCCACTTCTCAACCTCATTCACGAGGTAGTTTTAAGAAAATATACATAAGGTAAATCATTAGGGTAAGAGGATAGTCAAGATGTAAGGAAGGAAAATCAAACCAGTATTACAACGCCAAATTCCCACCTTTCAGAAGAGGATGTTGCGGAACTAAGGTGTAACATCAAATTTTTTTCACTTCAAACGTAGCATTTTTTTTTAACTTTATGCAGCTGATTTAAATACCCATATATTTAAATCTACATAAACCTTAATGTAATCCATTTCGATAACTATCATAAACCATGTACAACTATACGAGAGAATATTTAACCTACTTGTTCTCTTTCAATGCTTTGTAGAGCCCATACATAAAATGTATCCTTTTGGTTCTCCTTAAACAGGATATGATATATAAGTGAAAACTCCTAAGTGTGTACCTAGGTTCCACCTATGAAATCCATAGGCATCTCATAGCTTATATCATAGTGAAATCTCAATAGTGTAATCAACAACTTACACCACTTTGCGCAAAGTTTCGAGATCATGTATGCCATGCTCAATTCCATGATGACACACTCATCATTAGGAAATTGTCGTTTCACCTTAATCACTTATTCAGTTATATGGATTCACAAATGTTAATGTTGTAAATAGCTACAAGTCTTAAACAAGGTACAAATCCAATTTAACCTACCAGAGACATACCTCTATGTCATCCTATGATGCCTATGGGAAAGTAAGTGTTTTTGTAACAATTCACCTTATTACTTGACCACTTCCCTTCCCATAGCCATCATAAGTTGATATAAGGGTGTGTACCTAGGAGGTCCAATCTATCTTTGTAACTCTATCAAGGTTTGTACTTAAGATAACACCATGCCACATTCTAGCCTCTTGATGAGACAACTCAATACAATTGCTAAACAATAGTATCCTAATAATGACAACAATCATTATAGGTATACGACCATGTTGCAATTGCGGTGATTTATCCCACCAATAACTCGGTATTGGGCCATGTTATATAATGTTTTTAATGTAATTATAAGTCATTAAAGTACCATCTAGGCCTCACGACACCTTCTCCACAAATGGGTCATACCTAAGGTCTGGTTTAAGGTTGATCCCGGACCTTTAGTATTCAAATACTTATATACCTTACTAGATCCTATGCCCAAGATAACCATAAACATAAAACGGCACTATCAAGATCTATGCTCAACATTATAGTTTAAATATTGTCCCATCTTAATCAATCAAGTTGTGTTTTCTTTATTTCATATTTTAGGGATATGTACTTACATAAAGCTAAGTATTAAGGTATGATTCATACTTTTTATCAAGTACCATAAACTATCAATACCAACCACCATTTTTAGCGTATGCACATTTCTTTTCTTAATTGTAGCTTAATTAATAGAATTCATTTGTTTTACAATATCCAACAAGTAAATAAATGAAAGATTGGATGAACTAATTTCCCATTCATCTTCTCTTTTCATAGTCCTTTTAGAATATCTTGAATTTCTTTTGTATTGATCACTTACTAATCCACTTTAGAGATAATAATAGTGATGAGTGGGTTTTGGGTTCAGATACTATGTTCTTTCAATCTTTGTAAGCATGTTCCCATCTTACTTCTATTGTATCTGACATACTTATGTGATCATAATGACGCATTACGAGACAACCCCTTTTTAAAAGCATTATCATCTCTTTGAACAAAATATCCCATAACATGAATTATCACAATTCAGCAATACCCAAATAGTAAAACCATTCTTAATATATTTTCATGTCAAATCACCATAAGCTCTTCCTATTGATTCTTATGTGTATTCTCCTCGTAAGGGACTTAGTATTGCTTCCACAATAATTCATTATTACATTCTTATATCTATTGATTTGTTTTAGCATCACTTAAGTTATAAATAATTTATAGCACGATTATACCCACTTGTCATAACCTTACTATGGTTCCATGATCATCCAATTGCCTTCTTAGTAGAAGCCATTTAGAATAGACAATCTTATTTCTAGATATCTTGGACTGGTTGAGTACACCTTAATCACACCCTTTGAAGAACTAACACAATTTATACTATAAGGTTGGTATAAATCATAAATGCTTAGGCAGTTACCACTAGTAATCTGAACTATTTCCAAGTATGTTTATCACATGCTTAATTAGAACATAATATTCATAAGCAAAATTCCATTCATAGTTCATTATCTAGTTCCTAGCATCCTTGCCTAGGTTGTGTGTAGCACTTACTATTGGATTTTTACTAATGCATAATTCAATAGTACTTTAGATACTAATAACCTATCTTGATAAATTACCAATTCATAACTCATCATTTTCCAACCAAACACTTATAAATCAATATATTTCAATGGGGAATCCGACCTTTATTTATTCAATAAATAAGTACAATTCATGTTTATAAGCATGATCAAATGTTCATTTCAATGATTAAAAATAGTTACATTAAATGGCAAGGTATTTCTCATTTTCAAGGAGAAGTATTTCATTTAGGAACATTCAAAAACAATCATATCTTCATAATTTCCTCGATCAAAAGAATATACAAAACTAAATACTTCACCCTTCCTTCTCTGTGTTTATCTACAAAATTGTTAGCACGAGTCAGTTCACATGAACTGAGCATGATAAGCACCAACTCATCATAATGACATGCTTTACTTAGTTATTTCATAAAAATAACTCTCATTATCTTTATGAATTAATATTACAAAAATTAAGAAGGTAAACAATTCTTTCCAAATATGCCAAGAGCAACCAATATAATGAGCCATAAAAGAAATCAATTTCATTCTTATACTTTAATACAACTTATACTATCTTTGTCATCACTAAAATTCAGTCATTTAAGTTCTAAGATAAACATGAGAGCCATAAGTATTCAACAGACTAAAATACAAGAGTAACATGATTTCGCCATGCAATCCCATACTTGCATGCCTGAAATCATTTACTCAACAATTAAGTAATCATAAATATATCAAGTATCATAGTCAAGCAATATCTCAAATCTTACTCAACAAAACCAACAAAGGATTTCATACATCCCCTAAGGTCAACTAAGGTCCAAGCAATAATGCCAAGACTTCAAGAGTTTTTAATTAAAATTAGATAATCAATGCTTACCTACAGGATGATAAGCAATCATAGCATCATGCATGAAAATGAACAAATTAAATTCCAACCACAAATTCCATAGCCAACACTTACCTCAACATAAAGAATTTAATTGAACATTCCAAGTTTAGGTAAAAGAACATAATTCCATACCTCAGTATTTTTCAACATATCAAGACCTGATAAATACTATAAGCATTTAACAGGTACTCTAAGAGGGAAGTTACCTAGGTTGTCGAGATAACATGATTGTTACTTAACCCAGATAGCTCATTCGGACATTCAATATCCTATGAGTTTTCTCATAACAAATTCAAATCAGTACATCCCTTATTTCCTTGGTAAGTCAAAGACAAAATTAGAATAAGAAATGGTCTACTAACCCATTCCACTGAACAATTTTAGAACATACCAAACTAAATTCATGACACAACCAAGAGAAATCAATAAGGAATTTTCCGGATGTCATGTGGACACTATAATCCCTATGGAAAATGGAATATAGTTTACTAAAAGAAAGAGAGTCACTTCTGGGTGAACTTGAATACCACATAATTCAACTCAGAATCATAACACCCAATGAGGATCTAACACATTCATATGGACTCAGTTAGATGACAAAACTAGATAACACATCACATAAGTGTAAAAGTATATAGCTTAACCATTTTTCCCCAAAATGGGTTATCACACAACTCGATGCATCCAGTTTCTTAACAAAACACATGGTATGGTTAACAAGATCAAACAAGTTTTGTTCCGTATCAATTACTATGAAAGAGTAATAACACCAAAATTTACAATCCAGAAGCCAAGAGGCTTTCTATCACGGACAACTTAAATCCCCAACCATACTTAATGACTCAAATTCCAACATTTAAAACATAAAACAAACTTGAGATAAAATTGATCGAGATCATAAAAAGAGATCATCAAAATTCATGGAATCATCCCATGTCATTTCCCTAAACCTTCTAACAACAATTGTTAAATGGTAGTTCAATACCAGTGACAAATAATCATCAAACCTTCAGTACAGATTTTTAATCCATGAAGAAGGTTAATCAATAAACCCAGCAAGCATAGTCAGAGATTATGGATCTCGAAATTAAACACAACTAAAAATACTAGCCCATATGTTGAGATAATACGTACCCAATAAAAATAATTGTTCAACTCTTTTTGACCACAAGATCTAATGCATAATCCTCTAGGAGGACAACTCAACTATTTAGGATTATTTCCTAAAAACAACGATATCTTGCTAATCTTTTAAGGAGGAGGTTATTAGTTGAAATTGACTTTTCTTTTGAACTCCATATAGCATTGTTAGTAGAAAAACCAAGCTCAAAGAAATAATAATTAATTACATAGCCTTCGAAATAACTAAAAGATTTTTGCAGAGCACAAAAAAATTCTGTTCTGAGAGGTCTATAGAAGCATTAAAGTGTTGAGTGAGATAGACTTGATCTTTCATAGTAACCAACTCTAAAACATAATAAAACATCATCCTATATTGAACTTGGAAAGAGTGGAATACTTTCAAGATTAAAGAAGAAGAAAAACAGAGATAAATATGAATAAACAGAGTGGAGTAAACCAAAACACAACAACCCGATGAGTAACTAACTGAAACTCAATGCAACAAAATATATCAGGTTAGCTAAAAGGAAACTCTGCATTCTATTGAGCCATCATACGTAGCTCAAAAGTTAGTCATAAATTTCATTTAAATATGTCCATTAAAGGGTCGAAGAGGAAGACTTCATATTCATTGTAGTTGCCCTTATTCCTTGTAAATTAAAATTAAATATTAATAATAGTCGTTTTACCACAGTATGATTTCTTATCAACCCAAACCATATCGACTATAAGCACAATCGTTGCCTCCAACAAGACAAGCACAAAATATTTCTTAAAAAGAATCAAACCTAGTTACATCAATCAATGAATACCTAAAATGGAAAGTCATCTACAACACATAACCACACAAATACCAATTTCCAATTTTTCCTCATTGACTTGTTAAATTTTCAAATAATCCCAAAGGAGATGGGTAGAGTTTAAACAAAGTTTTATAGTGTTGATAATCACATAATCACAATTGCACTAAGAGTTTCAAACAACACTAGGCGTATCAAACAAGGAACTCATAATATTGTAGTCACAACATACCTTTAAACTCACGAAGGCATTATTTCTTAACAATATTCAGACACATTCAAGCCTATACCCAGTGAACCATTCCAAAAACAAACAACTCTAAACAATGATAAATCATTCTATACAAAAGTACAAGATTACATTGATTCCACACCACCCAAATGTAAAAACATAGATTTCATTTAAGTTATGTTCTTTTTGTGAAATTACTAAATGGAGCAAGAATTATAATGAGTTTAGGGTGTATCATGCCTATTGCTCCTATCTTTCTATCCTTGCAATGCTCTCACGTTTCTTCAGAAAATCCCCAAAATTTTTAAGTGAATTCCTTCATCCAATAGATCACAGTGCTTTCACAATATTTATTGAGTCTGGGAAACTTGTTGTGTAATCGATTCAAGTGATTTTTTCTTATGCAAACTCACAATAACACATAGGTCCATTTTTCCTTGCATGCATAGCTTCTACGAATTTCTAGCCATGGTATGAATCCACAACACAAACTGATTTTATTTCCCCAATCTGTCCACACATTTCCCGAGGAAGGTGGGTATTTTAATGCATATTAAATGACATTAATGTAGCAGTTGATAGAGTCTTGCCACCATGTTTTTCAGCTCAGCTATTTTTGTTTTAAAAAAATTAGTGAAGTTCCAAACTCTTGCCATGTAAAACACTTTAAATTTTAGGTAAAAAAATACTTTTCCTTAAAATTCAGTTAGTGGGAGAATTAAATAAAACAATAAAGAATTCTAGTACATATACTTTGGCGGTGGAATGCCAACTCACCACCTGTTTCAATTTGAACAACCTTAGATCGTATAAGGTTTTAAGAGGCCATAAAACTTCCTAAGTAATAACAATTCAAATGTCTATTTTTTTACAAGAATTAAGGCTTTATAAAATTTAATATTTTATACAACCTTTCAAATAGCTAGAGTAATGCTCACATATAGCTTCTCAAACAATAGGTTCACGTGTTAGGTTTAGAACCATACCACAAGATTAGATTGTCCTTTCCTGATTACACAAAGCTAATACATCTCCAGTAGTAGTTATTTAACTACTTTAAACTTTCTAAATTACCCCTTTTTTAATACATATATATATATATATATATATATATATATATATATATATATATATATATATATATATATATATATATAAAGCAGATTATAATGTTAGTGTTAACCAAGTGAGTTGTTTGTGTATGCTCCATGGGAGTTGATTCCTGTAATCTCAATAATTAAGTCATTTACTAATGACTTTGTAGTCCTTCATCAAAAAAATACAATCATGCTAGCATTAGCCATCAGATGGGGTAGACTAATGGATGGTCAAATCAAGACCAATTATTAGTCAAAAGGAAGTCTTATTCACATTCCAATTTTGGTCGTTAAGCAAACTATCAAAATCTATCAAAGCCTTAACATAACTTAGATAAAAACTATAATGTTAAAAATTTAATAGAGATAAGCAACAACATCGCAAATAAATTTCAAGGCTTAAATTTACACCAAGGATTTTATGACATACTACATTACAAACAATGTAATGTCACCTTAGCAAAAATAATTCATCATTAAGATAGACCCAGGATTAATAGGGTTTACATCTAAGGAGGTCATCCTTAGCCTATTCAGGTTATTATGATTATGTGTTCACATCAAGGTCCACATTAATTATCGATATGCAAAGGTGCAAGAAACAAATAATGAAACCATTTGTCCTATCATTCCTTAAATAACACTAGTGAAACCACGGGGTGTTACATAAGGAATCCCTATAAGGTAGGGAGTATCCCCTTCAAAGTATTGTTGAGCAGATGGAGAATATGAACCTTAATGTCACTATGTGGGAGGTGCATTATTTCCCTTCATAAAGGAATTTGTTGCATGAGGCGTTAATCATTTTTACTATACTTAGCAAAGAAGAAAAAAGTGTTTTCCTTATACTTCTACTATTTTGTGCCAACCCGAGGGGATAAATTTTGCTAAGTCTTAAAACCACCACCCTTCCATATCTCTCTAATCATTGGTAAGCATCTAGTGCATAACTATATGATTGACTGCAGTGCTAGCAACTCATGATGGCTAAACATATTGTTGATATACTTGGCCCTCAATATACACCAATAAAAACGGGGTTGTTCAATTAGATGGTACTCCTATTAAAAACATTGGAATCATTAAGGATATTAATTTTAAAATACATTTTTACCCAATTTTATCAATCATGCAACACTTATCAATCATTGATCTTCCACCCTTCTTCTCCATATGAATCTCTAGGGATTTCACCACCAATATGGGTGGGTATTTCTCTTCTTACTAGCCACACATGCTTCTTCGAACTAGAAACGAGACTAAGGTGAATATAAGATCATATCCAATTTGCAAGAATCCTTTTGAGCCTTATACTCATAGTTTCATCAACATGAATTGAAAAATACATGATCAAGAGGAAGATATTGAGGATCATGAGTCTACCACTCATGTCAAAGAAATTCTAGATATTTTTCTTGATGATTGGGGAACAAGACTTCAGTTTGATCCATATGCCCAAGAATTAGAATAGACAAGATTAGGAACTTATTGTATTCATGAGGAGGGAACTATGATACCCAATCTTTTCAAATCCCAAGATGATCTTGAAGGATTATGGAAAATCTTCTTCGATGGATCAAGAAGTAAAAATGGGGCCAATTTCGGCATCATGTTGATTTTCCCACAAGCTAAGAAGTAATTCTCATATTTCTAACTTCAGTTAAGTTTCACTAATAATGTAACCAAATATGAAACAATGATACAAAGGATTCAAATAGCTCATAAAATGGGAATCAAGGTATTAAATATTTTTGGGGATAGTGACCTTATTATGCACTAGGTTAGGGATCAAAGTGAAGAAAAAGAATAATCTATTAATATCTTACAAGAATGGGGTATGGGACTTGATTGAATATTTTGAAGCTTTCAGCATTCATGTAGTCTCTAGGAATCAAAATCAAGATGCGAGATAGACTTGTAATAGTATAATCTCAACGATGATACCCCCATTCATATCATGAAGGAAGAATGAGATTTTATCAAGATGGATGTTATACCATTTGTACCAAATAATGAAATTAATTGGAAAAACTTTGATAGTGACCAACGAGATCATTATTTTTCTACAAGAGGAGGTTCAATTCTCATTAAAAAACCATTCCAATTTGCAATAGGCCTACAATGATCAAATTATTCAATTTAAGGGTGACAAATTTTGAAAAGGTCTAGTCACCTTCAAATCCATTTTCAATTCAGATAATCAACTTTAAATACAAAATACGAACATGGTTACAAAGGAAGATAATTTTGAACAAGTTCAGGTTACAAAGGAGAGGTCTTTGAAAATTGGAAAGATATGTACACTAAATGAATGACAAGACTTTATCAGTATTTGCCAAGAGTATAATAATTATTTTTCTTTGGGTTACGAGGATCTCATGGGTTTTGATCTAGGTTTGGCACAACACACCATCAAACTTGATCTGAATTCCAATCTAGTCAGGTAAAAGAAGAGATCATTCAATCCTAAGATTGAACCAATAATGAAGAAAGAGCTTTCAAAACTCATTGAATCTAGTATTATTTTCCCAATCAAGCACTCCTCCTAGGTGGCCAATTTGGTTCCAGTTAGGAAAAAGAATGGGGAAATCAGATTATGTGTGGATTTCAGGGATCTTAATTGGGATTCCTTGAAATATCATTACCCTCTCCCATCTATGGAGTAGATTCTCCAAAAAACGGAAAGGGCAGAAATTTTTTCACTGCTCAATGGGTATTTGGGTTACAATCAAATATTGTTCAAGGATTTGGATCAATTCAAAATGTAATTTACTACCAATTGGCACACATTTGCGTATAATTAGATACCATTTGGATTGTCCATGGCTAGTGCCACCTTTTACAAGATATGGACATGGTCTTCAAAGGGATTATAAATGACATTATCCTCATTTATCTAGATGATATAACTATGTATTACAAGTGTGCACAAGACCATATGGACCATTTGAGGAAAGTATTTAAAATATGTAGGGAATTTGGGGTTTCCTTGAACCCGAAGAAATGTATTTTTGTAGTCCATGAAGGGAAATTTTTAGGACATATCATTTCGGCAGATGGACTTTCAATTGACCCAGAGAGAATCCATGAAATCTTGGACCGTTCTCTTCAAGTCATATAAAGGGCCTCCGAGCTTCTTGGGGACTATTAAATTTGTGAGGAGGTTTATACCTCAATTTTCCACCTTGGCTAAGCCACTCACAACTATACTAAAAAATAACATAACTTTTAGCTAGACTAAAGAGGGTAAGAGTAGTTTTGAGGCCGTCAAAATGGCCATTTCCCAGGCTCCCACATTGGTAAATCCTAATTATGAAAAGGATTTCATCCTCTACACCTTTACAGGATCGAGAAAGTATCTCAGGGATCCTCACTTAGTAGAATGATGATTTGATGGAACATCCAATTACTTTTTTAGCCAATCCCTTAAAGATTTTGAACTCAAGTATTAATTTGTTGAGAAATGGGTTTTTGTTGTCATTCGGGAATTGAAGAAATTCAAGCATATGTTGTCTAATAACAAGATCTAGTTGATGGTATCACATCGAGGGTTAAGAAAATGTTGTTGAATAAAGACATGAACAAAAAAGGGTTGGATGCAATATGATGTCCATATAAAAGTAACCAAACTAGTCGAGAGGGAAGTGTTTTTTTCAACATATCACTGCTAACTTGGAAGTAAAAGATGGATGTGATATTGTGCTACAAAATCATCATCAAGAAGAAATAAAAACTCATGCTAATTGGATGTCTAGCATGAATAATTTTTTGTTATCACGTGAGTATCTTTTCATCCTAGACAGAACTCAAAAGAAAATATTCTGACTTCAATCCATTCCCTACATCTCATAGATAATGTACTCTTTTGAAGGGATGTAAATGGATTTCTTCGTATAAACCCTATCACATTGATAAGATACTAGAAGAATTTCATAATGGGTTATCAGGAGGTCATTACTTAGCAAGGAAAACTACTACAAAAATCATGAGGGTTGGTTACTATTGGCCTAATTTGTTCAAACATGCTCATATATGGGTAAGGAAATGTAAGCAATGTGTCTTTTCATAGGGAAGAAAATACTATCATCTCTTCCTCGCCATTCAATCCAAAAAGACCAAAATTTCTTACAATTGGGTCTAGGCTTCATTGGAATGATAAATCCTTCATCTAGTGATGGTCATAGGTGGGTGCTAACTATAATTGATTATTTCACCCGATGGACAAAGGTAGTAGTATTAAAGGAAGACAATGAGAAATCCATTTTGGATTTTCTTGAAGGTATTATGACATGGTTCGGTGTGCCCTTTACGATTATTTCAAACAATTTCAAGGCATTTCGTAGGTACAAATCTTAGTGAATGGTCTATGAAAAATAGTTTTTTTCTAAAAACCTCATCAAACTATTATTTGTATGGTAAGGCCGAGTCTAGGAACAAGAGTCTAATACAATTTATCAAGAGGACAATGACAATTAACTGACAAACCTAGCACATACAACTCAAGACTCTTTGGGCAGATATAATCACTCCAAAAAGGGCCATTGGAAATTCTCCCTTTATGATAGTGTATGGGAGTGAAGCAAATGTTCCCTTGTATTTGTCAGTTTTCGTCTTTGGAACCAGCTCATTAGTTGGAAATTATTTAAAATGATCCTATGACAGTATGGTTCATTGAACTTATGGAATTTGAGGAAACATGAAACCAAGCCATGAAGACTCTTGAACTACACCAATCTCAAACCAAGAAAATTTTTGATAAGAAAGAAATTCACAAGTCTTTTCATCAAGGATACATGGTTCTTAATTGGGATGCATACATGGTCAATCTAGGAATGCATGCAAAGTTTGATGCTCTCTGGAGTGGTCCATACTTAATCACAAGTTGCAAAGAGGAAAATTCATTTTTCATATCTAGGCTCGATGGAGAAGCATTGCCTATCCCAGTTAATGGGATACACCTCAACATTTGACTTTGAGGTATTTTCACCTTGTACATTATTATTCTAGTTTCCCTTCCTCCAAGTGCTTTGCACATTATCTTTCATGTTTTTTCCTTCTTTTCTTACTTAATTTTCATTTTGTTTGTTTTCTGGGTTTTTTCCGGTTTGCATATTCTTGAGGTTGAGTGAATCATATTCCCAATGGATTGCATAAGGCTACTAGATTAATGTTTAGCACGCAAGAATTCCCAAAAGGTCACCAAAATGTTAAGTTCCCTTGCTTTAGAGTATTTTTGAAAATTTCTTGAAAAATTGTACCTTGTATCAAGTGTTATTTTTTTTTAAATGAGGAATTTCCTAAGTACTGAAGTTTTCTTATTTATTTCATATTTTGGATTTTAGAAATCAAGATGTAGTTTGCATGCAAACTACTTCCCAAAACCTAAAACTAGAAATACATAGGAAGTTAGTGAAAATTATAAGTCAGAACTCAAATTGCAATTTTCATGCAAACTCTACAAGTTGAGTCCCAAAATCCAATCCCTAGGTGTATTTCCAATTTTGGAACCTGAATTGTAGTTTGCATGAAAATTGCAAGTTAAATACCGACCATTCAAGATCATTTCAGGTTTCAAAACCCAAATTGTAGTTTACATGCAAACTACAAGTCGACTTCTGACTTCCGAAATATGAAGAAGCTAGACCATTTCAAGTTTTAGATTTTATGTTTCAAATTACATGCAATGTGCATGATGACTTCTAACTTTTGAAACCCGATGCTAGGTCAATGCATTTAATGCCACCTACCCACATATGTCACCTACGTGGTAATTAATTTTCCATTTTTCTATTTTAAGGGAGAATTTTTTAGTTTTCTTTTTCACTGACAATTTATACACCGACCTTCCGACACCTCACCTACCTTCGACCATGTTTCTTGTGTGGATTTTGGGAAATTTTCACATTTTTCTCTTCAACCCACTTGGTATTTAGGTAAGTTTTTATGTTTTAATCATTTTTGCAAGGTTTTCAGGATTTATTTTTGGGTTTTTCTTTCCCTTCTTTATGGGCATTATGGTTACCCTTGTTATCTTCATTTTTATATCATTTCTTGGGATTTCCTTCTCGAGTTTTTGGTTTAACTTTTCCATGTCTCTCCCTCCTTCACTAGTTTTTTTTGAAGCTTAAGCTTAAAGGTATCATTTTCTTGAAAAACAAAGGAGGAATTATTATTGAAAGGTCATTTTGGAGGATTTGAGTTGTGGAATAGGTTTCTATTCCCATTGCGAATCAATTCGAAACTCTAAGAATGTAAAACATGATTAACTTCCACCATCAATAGTCAGGGATTGACCAGAACTTCCTAGTTCGAGGTTAAAATCATGCAAATCTAGGGTTGACTCCCAATGGAAGTGCAAGACAGAAGTGTAGATCGGAAGTGTGGGGAGGAAGTGTAGATCAAAAGTGTAGAATGGAAGTGCAGGTTGGAAGTAGAGATCAAAACTGTAGGGTTGCAGTGCAAGGATAAACTTCTACTTTAATTTTTCAGAGATTCTTCTAGTTGTAGATGTCTGAATTGACGTACAAGGGGAAAGCAGAAATGAAGTATAATTTCCAAGGGGTATCTCATCCTTCCAATATTACCTTAAACATTGATAATATCATGGATCTTGACCTAGGACACAATGACTTATTTTATTTTTGGACTAGAATTAGAGATCCATCTAAGAAATGTTGGAAGAAGAGTATCATGATAGTGGAATTTCTCTAGCTATCACATTTATACCATCAATGAAATGTCTATAGTTTTATCTTATAAATGCAACACATTATGATGATAAATATCAAATGTTGTGCCTAAATTTCTCCTAGCTCCGTACTTGAGCAATGGAAAACAAATTTTGAGACTTGTGTCAAGGTTCTTAATAAAGAATACCTATATTAACCTAAGCCTTCGATGTCTCTAGTTCCAAATACTATTACCCGCTCATATTTCATTGAAGAAGTGAATGATATTATAACATTATTGAGCAAAGTTATAGGGCTCCCATCTTCCAAATATTTCCAAGAGTGGATGTATATATATATATATATATTGCCACATCCATAAAAATATTATCTTATTCGATGGGCATAACATATCAACGATGCCATATATATTCAAATGTCGGATGTCCGAACTTCAAGTAATTTTTATATATTATCCTATCTTGCGTATGTAGCTACTGGGGATGAGGAACGATCCATATTTTATGCTAGAGGAAATGAAAAATCATCACAAATTTATGAATTTTATCCTCAACTCACAATAAGGGAAGGATAAAAAATAAGGAGAGTTAGTGATGTTTTCTTTGTTTTTTTCCTATGTGTCTTCGATGAAGAAATATACAAATCAAGAAAATCGAGATAGTGCTTAGAACATGGTTAGGAATTGGGAGGCATTTTCTGAAAATTTCCAATGTTCACATATCCCGGGTTGGGAGGATTCTCATGTTCTCTTTATAAACTGCTAAGCTTTCCTATAGAATAATGGGTTTTGATGGAATTATTTCGATAATCCCTACACCTTCACAAAATCCATCACAATAGGCATAAGGTGGGGGTTCGAATTCCCGGTGGCTTTGGGTAAATATAAATGTGCATCCTCTTAGAAAGAAATTAATTTTGAGGGTGAAATGGGCGGATGACATTAAAGGCCTATCACCCACAGGTAAGGTTTTATTATTGAGATATGGTTCATGGCATTGGGCCAACTTTGTGTTAACATACCTCGAGTTGGAGGAAATATGGATACATTGTAGGGATGAAATCACAATGTGGGAGAGGGACTTTGAAAGGTTAACTCTCAAAGAAGTGGCTAAGTATGCAATTATAGATGGTCCCAAGCACCTTCAAGAGGATGGACAACTCTTGGACCCCTTTTATGATCAAACTAATGTGAAATACCATAATTTCCATTGTTAGATTGGTCACTCCAAGAGTACAATAAATCAAAGGAACGCATAACACATATCTTAAATTGGACCCACTTATGGTTGATATTATTGGGAATTTCCCCAAAAGTTTCAAAGAATCTTCCTATTGCAAAGTAGCACACGTAAAACCACCGGTGGGCCACCCCACCTCTTCAAAAGGAAGGAATTCCACTACTAAACTCACTCCCACACTTCGTAGGATCACCATTATCTATAGAGGTTTATCTTCTTCCTTGAAGGTTCCCTCCACATAATATGTTCCTTCAAAGGTTCCTACTATAGAATTTTTAATATTAGTGTTTCACCACCACGCATAACTCAAATTTTGTAGTCAACTTATTCACCACCTCTCTCTTCCTCCCTATTTTTAGCTCCTCCACCTCTCACTCTCTCTTTACCCACATCTTCCATTTCTCTCACTCCTATCACATCATCCCCTATGATGACCCATGTATTTTCTTCCCTTCCCTCTCTCTAATTCGGGGATGTTTTGGATCTTAGTTCCCCTAAAAGATACCCTTACTCAATAGTTTCTCCCCACCTCCTCTCCAATCATTCCTCCCATTTCATCCACCCCCATGGATGTCCTTTCTACTCCATCCCCACTTTTCACCTCTTCATTTCCACTCATGGTTACTAAAACAATTTCCCTATATCACCTATCTAGTTTACTATTGCAATGACATTACCTATGTGATCCTCTAAACAATTGTCTTCTTCTTCTCTCTATTTGGTTAAATAGTAAAAATCCCAAACAAAAGAATAAAATTCATATTGGATAATATGTCGATCTTAGCATCTTGGATTTTACTCCCCGGTGATAAGTGAAAGAGCCAATGGTTATTTCTCACCATTTGGTAGATCCGAAAAGGGAAATATTCATTTAGATAGAAACTCCATCTGCTAAAAAATCAAAAGAGAATATAACCACAATAGATTATCAAATTTCAAAGTTTTCTCTTGATAAATCCACACATGAAGGCACAAAATAGGATGTTCAGGTTTCCTTTGGCAATCTTTTGGAAAAATTTGATAAAGACAAGGTTATTAAGGATGAGCTAAAAGTAAAAGTGGAAAATTTGACATCCATCTTGCACAGGTTCACACAGCCTACCCCTTCAATTGCTCTAATAATTCTTACAAGTTTTGACACGGGTCCTTCTTCGTAGTTGAGAATATTAGACGAGTGAGGTTGAAAATCGAGGGATTGAATTGAAATCTAGATTCAAGAAAGAGAGAAAGTGATCAAGGATGTTATATCTTCATACAACAAACTTAACTTATGTAAAGATATAGTTACTAAAATTTATGGTATTCTCGAAGAAGAATGTGATAACTTGGAGCTCACACTAGAAGCTTTGTAAGAGTTTTGGAGTGTCAAATATGATCTACTCTTAGGAGAAGGGATCATTAATGACTCCTCAAATTTGTTGGAATAGAATGAAACCATCGATTTTGGTACCCAGGATGTTAGAGGAGGCAATGAACAAGTGAAATGATGCGAGGATTTATTCAATTGATGGCCTCAATGATATCATAGATAAGTTAGACATCATTCATTATAGGTTTCTTAATGAAAATATTGATGCACTCCTAGTAGATCAAATTATTTCTATGTTCAAGAGTTTGGTAGATGAAGATATTGAGGTAAAAAAGTGATTTGGTCTTGATTCTATTCATAGGATGGTATCATACCAAAATTTCTTGAGGGATATCAAGAAAATCATAAATCATATGAAGAATTTACTAAGAAAATTAAATAGAACAGATTGAATCCTTAGAGGTCCTAAATCACTATGCATGTGGACCTGATGATAAAGATGTCTAAGAAATCATCAAACAATTTCTTGACTACAAGAAACAAGAAAGTTTGGTGAAGAAGAAAAGACACACATTGGGAAAAGGGTGGCACCAGCCTAATTGATCTTGGCTTCAATTTTTACACGGTATCAAGCCATGGTCACCATTCGAGTTCTGAAGTTTGACCTAGTACAACCTACACAAATACTTGGCTATTTTTGTGGGAGACTATTTCTCAACTGTAAATGTGTTCTATTTTTAGTATTAATGATTAAGAAGAGTATCTATAATTTCTCAACCTTCTAAATCTTTAAATAAAAGGATGTATTATGTTGTAAGGTATTTTTTTATCATTTGTGTAAGGAGGATCTACAATTTGAGTCCTCATATATAGACTTTAGCCTCAATACTATATATAAAAATAATATTTTTCCTTTATCTACTTCATGTTTTGTGTATTCCAAAGAGCTCATTTTATACTTGTGAATGTTCTTATTTCCTAGTATGTGCTGATCTATCTTACCTAGAAAACTTATTTATTACATTTGTGGAATAATTAAAATCCATTCTCTTAACTTTAAGTTTAATTTTCATAAGATTTCAAAGGTCTTTGAAGAAAAGGAATAGGAAGTTATGCATTTTATTTTATTTTGTTAATGAATTTTGTGTTTGTGAAAGATGGTCTTTTTATTCCTTAAACTATATGTGCATCACCTTTTCTAAGTATTTTCAGTTATTTCTCTTCCTTTTTCTCCAAACAATTGGATGATATATTTTATTTTCTAGCACTGTAGATTTCGTGGTTTAATATTATATTAGATGCACATAGTTTAGAAGGAATCCAACCTTCTTTGTAGGTTCATCCCAAGGATTCAAGGTCCCACACCTTGGGTATGTTTCCATCTTACACCAAATCATCTGATGATTTATCGGTGCATGATCCAAGTGAAAACATTTTTTGGCACACACCGGTGAGACAGACTCTAATATTTGGTACTTCTATTAGCATTTACATTAATCAAAGGTACCTAAAGACTCCATACCTCTATGTTTCTAGATATATTCCACGTGCTTACGTAAATTATTCATAAAATATATTCTTCAAAGAAAGGAAGCCAATGGAAAATATAACTATATTGTCTTCTCAAAGAAGAATAAAAGGTAAAGATTTGTCATAATCTTGTAGGGAACATTCAACACCTCCATTCGAATATTCCCTCCACCAAGGAGAGATCAACCACTCATTGTCATGGTGGTAAGGAATCATAATTTTCCCACCTTCAATGGTGGCAATCCTTTAGTGCTTGCTCAATGTCATGCCATACCCGTGAAGCGGCTTTGAAAAGTTTACCATTCTTTACTGGTTAAACTAGCATCACTCCTATAGAACACATTTAGGATGTTTCCAACATCTTCTTAGTCTAGAATATCACAAAAGATAATTTGGCAATCACACTTCTGACCACTTATCTCAAAGAAAAAGCACTTCAATGGTTTGGAACCCAACACTATACAAAACTAGGAAAAGCTAAGAGAGAAACTCTTTAAAAAAATCGAAGACAAGAGTGATCATTTGTCTCTCATGGAGAAGTTGACTACTATTAAGAGAGATCCTAGGATTTTATGGGATATTTAAATTTATGGTTCCAAAAGACATGAAATAGAATCCCACCACTCGATCAATCCTTCCCGAACAATGCATTCTTGTAATACGGTGTTGCGGTTATGATCCAATCGACGGGTGGAAAAATGTTTTTGGCTACCTATGATATTGTCATATGAGATGAAAATTGCTTCATATAGGCTAGGAAGATAGCTCTAAGGCCACTAATTCCTTTATTTCCATAATTTTCCACTAATCAACCACCCATTTATCCTCTCCCTCTTATTTCCAACTAGCTGACTCAACCCATGCCTTCCCCATCAAATGATCTCTATGAGGTCAAATCCCTACTTCATAATTTTATGAATGAGTTGGTTGCTTAAAAGAAAGTATTATCAATATAATCATCCCTACCAAGCTCCAAATAAACAATATCAACCCATCTGGTAACCTTTCCATAGTAATGCCTAAATTCAAAATCAAATTGTTAATGTCAAGCCTTTGAATACCAAAAACCCCCTTGTTGCTAGCTCTTCCAAAGTCTTTCTTCTAGTAAAAAATAACCTTGTTGAGGACTATGAATGGTGCTACTCATGCTCTTAGCCACACAATCAAACTATATGTCCTAACAGAGTGCTTAGTTAATCACTTATGGTTGAGCATATCTCCACCCACGGAGATACAAGCGGAAGATTCTTAGTAAGAGTATTCAAGTCAACCACAAAGGGTAGGAGAGGAAACCTTGTTGAATTGGAAAGAAGAGGATTTTTTGGATTTAATGTGTAACCTATAACAGTAGCTTATAATACTTGATCAAAGAAGAGGAAAATAAAAGGAAAAATTCCAAAGGTTAATCATGTTTCCACTTCTCAACCTCGTTCACAATAAGTTTTATGTAAAGACACATAAGGTAAATCATCAGGGGCACATGTTAGTCAAGTTACGAGGAAGAAAATTCAACCCAACATTACAATCACAAATTCACACCTTCTAAAAGAGGATGTTGTGGCACCGAGGAATCCATCTAAGGTAGGTAGTATCCCCTTTAGTATTTTTTATTAGATGAATAAGGAAAACCTTAATGTCAATATATGGGGGTGCTTTCTATCCCTTCACATAGGAATGTTTTAAAAGAGGCGTTGAAAAGTTTAAGGAAAAAAGCATGTGTTATCTACTTCTACTAGTTTGTGCCAACTAGAGGGGATAAATGTTGCTAAGTATAGAAAACCACCACCATTATATATATCTTTAGTTATTGGTAAGCATTTGGTGCATAACTATATGATTTACTCTGGTGTCATTAGCCCTGTGTTTCCTAAACATATGGCTAATGTACTGGGTATTCAATATACACCAGTAACAACGGGGTGTTTAATTAGATGGTAATGTTATTCAAACCATTCTAATCATTAGGGATATAAATTTTATTATACATTCCTACCAAATTTTATCAATCATATAGCACATATCAATTATTTATCTTCCACCCTTCTTCGTCATATGCCTCTCTAGGTATTTCACCACTAGCATGGACATGTATTTTTTTTTTTTGGTCTCACATGATTCTCAAAAAAGATGCGGGACTAAGGTTACTATAAGAGAAAATTCAATCTACAAGAATCATGTCTAGATTTATACTCCTAGCACCATCAACATTAATTGCACCATACATGATCAAGAGGAAGATATTGTGGATCATGAGTCTACCATTCCTATGGAATAAATTCGAGAAATGTTTCTTGATGATTGCGGAATGGAACTTCAGTTTCATCCATATGTCCAAGAATTAGAACAAATGGTATTAGGAAATTATTGTATTCATAAGAAAGGAACTATGATACTCAATAATTCCAAATCCCAAGATGATCTTGAAGGATTATGGAAACTCTTCTTTGATTGATCAAGAAGCAAGAATGGGGATGGTCCTGACATCATGTTGATTTCCCAAAAAGGTAAGAAGTGCAGGGAAGAATTATAGATAAGAAGTTTGGGGCAGAATTACGGATCGAAAGTGTAGAGTGGAAGTGTAGAGCGAATCTGTGGGGTTGTAGAGCGGGGATAAACTTACGCTTTCATTTTTCAAAGTTATTTTTATAGGTTCTTTCGGGAAAATGTATGAATTGTTTTCTAAGGGAAAAGAGAAAATAAAGTATATTTTCTAAGGGGTGGATCCTCCTTCTAGTATTACCTCATATGTTGATAATATCGGGGATACTATCAATGCAATGTTAATAATTTGTGCTTACAACCGCAACACATTATGACAATAACTCTCAAATAGTTAGAGATGATTACGGAATATTTTTTATCGATTACTTATTGATTATTTTGAGGATTTCTTGAAGCTTTCGATGTCGAGAAATATGCCTCAATTTCTTCTAGCTCCGCTATTGAGTTTTGGAAAATAAATTTTGATACTTGTGCCAAGGTTTTTAATAAATGGTACCTAAAAAAACCTAATCCTTCAAATCTAGAGTTCCAAAGACTATTCACCTCTCATATTTCATTCAAGAAGTGAATGATATTATCACGTTATTTAGAAAATTTACAGGGCTCCCATCCTTCAAATATTTCTAAGAATGGATGTACTTATATATTTCCATTATCAATAAAAACTATGATCTCATTTGATGGGTAGAACATATCAACAATTCCATACATATTCAAATATCAGATGTCCTAACTTCAGTAAATTTTTATATGACTTACTATTGGTACAACAAAGCTTGTGTGACACAGGAAAAATTAATTGATATTATATTCAGCATAGATTACAAATAATACTGAGGCTAATAAATAGCCATGGAAATAGAAAACTGACTTCCTACAAACCAGGAAGTCACACAACAAAACAACCCGTTAATATCATTACGGGTATAACAAAAATATATTGTTGAAACAATATAACAAACCTATATTATTAATAATGAGTTATAATATAACTCATATTAATAATATTACAATATATAATAATGAGAGCACTATGATATTTCTAACATTCCCCCCCTTAGTGCGAACATGGGGAAAACACCATCTTCAACCAAGCAGCATGCCGCTCCGTAGCCTGCACATGGTCTCGATATCGAATCTGACTGTGGGAACTACATCATCCAGGGACCGTTCAACCTATTAGATGAATACATGAATTGGGACCGTTCAACCAATTCACATCAACCATCAAATCAGTCTAATCAAGAACACTTCCTGCAATAGTATCAATGGTACAAATCATTATCATCTCGGGGGACACACAAGCACTGCACTGCACACAGGAACAGGGATGCTCATCTGTTCTTATTCATCACACAAGACACAAATATGTCACTAAAGTAGTTTGCGGCCTCTGAGGTAGTGACGAACTCGAGGATGCTGACTGTCCTCCTGCCTCCGTTGCCTCCATCCTCCAATAAGAGGATATCAAAACAGATAATCTTCATCACTTGAATAATTGATAGGTTCATTGTCACTTGCAAGATTAGAATAATCATCCCAATCTTCTTCAGCAGCTAAATCCTTTTGTTCCAACTTATCATCTAAGAGATCTTGAGCTCTTTTCTTACAATTCACAAAACCATGTCTTGGTTGTTTACAGTAATGACACAAAAGACGTTTCTTTGATGATACAAACATTTTTTACCTTTATAGAATGATGATTTATTGTTTGCAACCATGACACTTTCTTCTTCTGGTACAGACCTTTTGGTTTTTTCTTCCTCATCAAGCAAAGAGGAAATTAAATTTTCCAAACTGGGATTGATCTTACTAAGAGTAAAAACAATACTCGAATATTCTTTTGGAAAACTATTTAGTAAGATTTCTTTAGCATCTTCTCCATCTACCTCTACTTTTATTCCTGCTAATTGATTTAAAATGGATCGAAACTTACTGATATGTTGAACCATATTGTCATTTTCTCCCATCTTTAGCCCAAAAAGTTTTTGCTTCAGTGCCATTGCTGCACTACCTACTTGAGATCCAAATAACTTGTTCAATGTCACCCAAATGTTATTAGATGACTTGGTTAGATCAATATGATGCAAATATGCATCGGAAAGACCAAGGCCGATAATTGCTATTGCTTTCCGATCCTTACTTTCCCATTTCACTGCTTCATTTGCATCATTTAGTTTTTTAAATTTTCCTTCGACAATGTCCCATAAGTCTTTATCAATCAATTGTAATTGGGTTCATACTTGCCATGTGTGGAAGTATTTACCATCAAATATTTCAATTACATTTATCTTTTCCATTTTGAAACTCCACAAAATCGAGAAACTTGAACCGAACAATAACAAAATCTTTATACTGGTAGAGATACTTGACTTTAATAAAGAAAATATATCAAACTTGGGAGATAACCGACTACATACTTACCAAATTAATTTGCAATCTTCATCCATGCAAACAGATAAAAAAGGATTTCATAACATTTTGGCATGAATGTCAAATAAATCATACCTTTCCACCGAATTAATACAATTCCGCCAATTTCCCACTACACGACCACCACGATGTATGCTTCTGCTGCACCCATTCTGATTAGATACGTTCATTCCAATAATGCAGTCAAGGTTGCCGACTCACCACCGCCAAGTGAAGATACAATGGAGGCCTGAATTCAGGAGGGAAACAGTGATAAAGACGAGAGATCCCAAAAAAATGCCAGTTGGGAGAGAGATCTGTACTTCTGCGCTCAAATAAATTGTCAATCAGGAATATTTGATAGAGCCAAGGATTTTTGGCTCGTTTTCTCAACCGCTTAACACACTGATCTGCACACGCATACTAGATTTAATATAGAATAGACATTGAATGCGTGGACACCAAACTCAGCAAATAAACTTGCAATACGGCTCAAATTTAATGCAAACAACTGAACGCCCTCTCCTTATCTACAACACGCGTCCATCTCCAGGTTTGCAAATAAATAATACTCAGGAAAAATTATGCATGCAGACTTATAAGACTCTCATTCAGATGTTCACAAGTCATGATTCACTTTGACTTGGATGAAATGAAACTCCTTGATATGCCTTTGCTAGTGTTGAAGGCACGTTTGATCAAAACGTTATCCAAACATGAATAGAATATTTACTGTATGATATCTCACTGAAAATCATCAGAAATCTGACAGAAACTTGTACGCATAAATACGCACAGCTTTGTTACACTAATTTCTCCATCGTTGGGGGCAGCATATTCAAAACTCAGCGCAGATGATTGAGTACCGCTTCGATACTAAATATTGGTACAATGAGCTTATGACACGAAAAAAATAATTGATATTATAGTCATCATAGATTACAAATAATATTGAGGCTAATAAATAGCCATGGAAATATAAAACTGACTTCCTACAAACCAGGAAGTCACACAACAAAACAACCCGTTAATATCATTACGGGTATAACAAAAATATATTTTTGAAACAATATAACAAACCTATATTATTAATAATGAGTTATAATATAACTCATATTAATAATATTACAATATATAATAATGAGAGCACTATGATATTTCTAACACTTACTATGTTGTGTATACGATTGTAGAGATGAGGAAACATACAAGTTTTCCGGAGGGTATGAAAAACTAATTATAGATTTATGAATTTTATCCTCAACTCAAAATGAAGGAAGGATCAAAACATTTCAGGGAGAGTTAGTGATTATTTCTTCGCCATTATCCTATGTGTCTTCGCAAAATAACTCTACACCGAAGGACATCGAATCTGCTTGAAAAAAATTAGGACTTGGGAGGTATTTTCTTATAATTTCCAACGTTCATGTATCTCGGGGTGGGAGTATTTTTAAGTGCTCCTTATAAAAACCAAGGTTTCCTACAAATAAATGGTTTTGATAGAATTAGTTCAATAATTGCTACACCTTCACAAAATGAATCACGACAAACATAAGATGGGGGTTTAATTCCCAATGGTTTTGGGAAATATACATGTGCATTCTCTTATAAATTAAAGAATGTCGAGGTGAAATGGCCCGAATCACATTAAAAATGTATCACTCACGGGTAATATTTGATTATTGGTATGTGTTCAGTCGCATTGGCTCAAATTTTGTTCGCATACCTCGGTTAGAGGACATATGGATAAATTACGGGATGAAATAAAAGTGCGGGAGAGGGAATTTGAAAGGTTAACTCTCGAAGAAGTCGCTAACTATGGAATTACAGATGTTCCTGAGGGCCTTCAAGATGATGGAAAAGTCTTGGACCCTGTTTATGATTAAACTAATTCAAAAGACCAGTCATTTCCATGGATTGATTGGTCACTCCAAGAATTCGATGGCTGAAAGGAACACACAACTCATATCCTCAACCGGACCGACCAATGGCTGATATCATTGGGAATTATGCCAAAAGAGTTAGAGAAGATTCCTATTATAGCATCACAAGTATAACTATCGGTGGACCACCCCACCTCTTCAAAGGGAAGGAATTCCACTATCAAACCCACTCCATGCCTCATAGGATAACCATTGTCTCACAGAGGTTTGGGTTCTTCCTCAAAGGTTCCCTCCACATTATTTTATCTTTCCAGGGTTTCTTCTACAAAAATTATTGATATTAGCACTTAAGCACCACACACAACTCAAGTATTACAATCACCTTCTTCACCACCTCTCCCTTCATCCCCATTTCCACCTCCTCTACCTCTCACTCTCTCTTTGTGCACATCTTCCATTTCTTCTCCTCCCATTTCTCCCACTCCCATCTCCTTGTCCCCCACTATGGATAAGTGTTTTCTTCCCTTACCTCTCTCTTATCTCTGGTATTTTTGCTTTGAGTTCCCTTAGGATTTCCCTTTCCTCTACATTTTCTCCCAACCTCCTCTCTCATCATTCTTCTCATTGCATCCACCCTTGCAATTTTCCTTTCCACTCCATGCCCATTTGTCACCTCTTCATTTTTGTTCATCATTACTGTAACAAGTACCCTTATATCACCTATTTATTTTAATATTGTGATGACATTACCTATGTCATCCTCCAAAAAAATTGTCTTCTTCTTCTACTCCTACATGGTTAAATAGGAAAACTCCCAACGGAAGAATAAAATTCCTATTAGAGATGATGTTGATCTTAGCATCTTGGATTTGAATCCCTAGTGATACGCAAAGAGGACAAGGGTTATTTCTCACCTTTTGATCAATCGGACAAGGTAAATTTTCATTGAGATATCAACTCCAACTACTAAAAATCAAAAGAGATTATCACCGTAGTCGATTATCGATTTAAAAAATTTCTCTTAGATAAAGAAAAGGTTACTAAGGATGAGCTAAAAGGAAAAGTGGAATAGTTGATAGCCATATTAGATAGGATCACATAACCTACCCTTTCAACTGCTCTCACGATTCCTAAATTTTTTTACGTAGGTTCCTTCATCATAGTTGAGAAGATTGGAGAGAAAGGTCGAGTAGTTTGGGCTTTGAATGAAATCCATATTCTGAAGGAGAGCGAGTCAAAAAATATGTGGTCAGTACATACAATGAACTTGAATTAGATAAATATGGAGTTACTAAAATGTATGGTAATCTTAAAAAATAATCTGATAATTTGGAGCTCACACCGGAATCTTGGAAGGAGGTTTAGAGCATCAAATCTTATCTACTCTTAGGAGAAGGGATCATTAATGACACCACAATTTTTTTAATATAATGAGCCATGGAGTTACATACCCATGTACAACAGGAGGAAATGACCAAGTTAAATGATGCGAGGATTGAGGAAATTGAGGGACTCAATGATATCATAGATGAGTTCAACATCATTCATTACAGTTCCTTATTTAAAATATCCATGTACTTCCAAAGCAGATCAAATTATTTCTAGGTTCAAGAGTTTGGTTGATGAAGATACGAGGTAACAAATTCATTTGGTCTTGATTCTATTCATAAGTTGGTATCAAGCTAGAATTTCTTGATCCATCTCGAAGAAAGTCACAAATTAGACCAAGAAATTACCTTAAAAATTGAATGGAACAACTAAGTCTATAAAGGTCCTAAACCGCTATTTGTGTAGACCTGATTATAAAGATGTCTAATAAATAATCAAACAATTTCTTGACTACATGCACAAGTTAACTAGTAAAGAAGAAGAAAAACTAACACAGATTATGTAAAGGGTGGCGCTAGCTAAGCTGAGATTGGATACCATTTTTGCATATTATCCAAGCTATGGTCACCATTTGAGTTGCAAGTTTGACCTTATCAAACCTTGAAACTACTTGGTTATTTTTTGAGGAGATTGTCTCTTGAAGGTAAATGCATCATATTTTTAATATGTAATGATTAATAAGAGTAGCTATAATTTCTCAACCTTCTTAATCTATAAATATAAGGATGTTTTATATTGTAAGGTACTTTTTAATCACTTTTGTAAAGAGGTTCTACCATTTTTAGTTCTCATATACGAGGGTTTAGCCTCAATACTATATCTGAGAACCAATATTTTTCCTTCATCTACTTAATGTGTTGTGTATTCCAGTATCTCATTTTATACTATTGAATGTTATTATTTCCTAGTATGTGTTGATCTATCTAACCTTCACACCAATTATCTTTCTTTCTCAAAATTTCAAGTTGTGATTAGAGAAACTTATTCATTACAGGTTGTGGAATAATTAAAATCCCTTCTATTATTTTTTAAGTATATTTTTTCTGAAATTTCAATGTCTTTGAAAAAAGGAATAGGAAGTTTTGCTTGCCATTTTATTTTGTTAAAGTATTTTGTGTTTGTGAAAGATGATATTCTTATTCCTTAAATTATAGGTGCATCACTTTTTCCAAGTATTTTCGAGTTATTCCTATCCCTTTTTCTCCAAATAATTGGATGATATATTTTATTTTCTAGAACTGTAGATTTCACAATATAATATTATATTAGATGTACATAGTTTAGAATGAATTCATCCTTCTCTGTAGGTTCATCCCAAGGAGTCAAGGTTCCACACCTTGGGGATGTTCCCATGTTGTGCGGATCATCGACAATTTAGCGGTATACGATCCAAGTTACAACAATATCAAGATCTATTAGATCATCCTCAAAACATGAAGGAGAATACATTGATTAAGCATCAACATGAGAAGAATCTTGACTTCATATTGATCATTCCTTAGAGACTCTTATTTCTCACATAGAAAAGGAAATATTCCATACTTATTGTGATGATCAACATTATACTCCTTTAGTGAGGATGGTGGAGTCAACCCTCATAGAGGTCATAGTCAATTTCTCATCCATTTTGGTTTTGAGGAAGAAATTGGACTCTTCCATTTGCTCATCCATTATTGTATTGAGAAGTGAAATTGATTCTTCAATTTTCTCCATTTCATCATTCAACATTTCAACATCATTTAAAGAATAAAATTTGGAAAGGATATTATCCATGATTACCCCGAATTCATCCTCTTGAGTCTTGGGTGAAGGATTTTTTTCTTTTACTTCTTCATTGTTCATGGAGTCCTTCGAAATCACTTAACCATCTATCATACAACAAGAATATTCTTCTCTTGAATTTATTATTTCTCCAATGGTTTGTGTCTCGAGTCGAATGAGTTAATGAATGGAGGTTCCACTATCATGTCTTCTTCATCATATTTTAGGGTGATTATTTGATTCTTATTGGAAGGTTAAAGGATATGACATTCATCTAAAGTGCACAAGAATCTTTCAAGGATGAACACTTCATAGTGATTAAAATCACCAAGATCTTCTTTCAATTCTTCTTCCTCAACATTATGAAGTGATTCAATATGTTCATACCTTCTTTACAATGCCAATGCATAATTCCACACTTCATGATAGGCTTTGGGATCATAATTTCCTTCTTCTGCACTCAGAATCCTTTACACATACTCTCTTCTCAAAATATCCATTTCTTCATCTCTATATGCAAGAAAATAATCTAGAGGAAGGGAGATGAAAGACAATGTTATGAGTTTCTTGGTCAACTGTGTGAAGTTGAAAATGTTACCTTTAGTAGATTCTCCACTCTCATGCCATTCATACAATATTTCATATATTTTATGAATCTTCCTCATCCATTTCTTAGATTCTCGATCATTAGAAGTACAATTCCCATTTTCTATCCTCTAACGAGAATGTAGTCTTATTATTTCACCAATAGCCTAAGGTGCACTCGACACATAACCCGAGTGAACTTGAGTGCTCACCTGAAGTGTGTAAGGGTACATGGTTCCTCTTTTATGGAAGCTTGTTCAAGGAGTTAGCATGATCATAAAAATATTCCATATCCATAATATCCATTCAAGAATAAATCATAACATGAACTAGATCTAGATCTTAACCATATGTAAGATTAACTCATACAAGAATATAGATTAACTTTACCATGCAAAAACTAGTCATATATATGTTAACAAAAAATATCCAACCATAAAGATCCATTATATTAATTGTTGTAAAACACAGAAGTTGCATACACACAAAATAATGTCATCATAAGTCATACACGCCCATAAACTTGGAGGATAACTCTATTACGGAACTACCTCTCTAAACCATGCAAATCAATACATATCTATAGGTAGTGGGGACTTTCTATTCACCACATATACATCCTTAAAATAGGCTACATGCTAAGAATATCCATGCACCATTACAAGATAAATACAAGAGCATGCAATATCACTAATAATATATTATCTAATAATATAACTGTAGTCTAATCCTATTAATAGCTCCAAAACTATGCATGTCATTTGATCTTCCACTTGTCCAAAATAGCCTTGCTTCTCTTCCAAGTCTTCATACAGTTGTGTGCTCTGCACTCCATGTCCATATTTAGCCTCGTAATGAAAATGCCTCGAGTCCCGATTTCATGTTTTCCGGGCACATCCTATTTCACTATATTTCTACGCTCACCTACGCACCCAATCCTAATGCACCTTGATTACTAAGGTCGTAATTCATCTACCCAACATCACCCCACACTTTCTTCATTTCTATTCCCGAAAATGGGTAATCATGATCCATCTCTCCATGAATAAATAATAAGGAATGAAATAATATCTACACAAAAATAATGAAATAATACTTGGCACTCCATCCTTCCGTAGGTAGAATTAAATCTAGATATTCATATTTTACATCTATTTGTAACTCATTCTAATCACTCAAAGACCTTATAAGTGTTTTCAAGAATGTCTGCTAGTACCCCATCCAACTCATCCAAATTCATGTTCTCACCTTCATTCTGCAACACCCTAAGAACATTTTTCAGGCTCGAGATCATCCCTTCCATGACATCCATCCACCACATGATGAGTTTTCCAATCTCCTTGATCCTTTCCTTGTGAGGGTCTTGGGTTGTTGTAAGCGCATCATGTTTCTCTTCTACCAAAGTGAGCCTCTCCTCATGCCCAAGTGTCTCATTCTTCATTGCCTTAAGGATCTCATTCTCCTCTTCCATAGTCCTTGTCTTTATTATTATGTCAGGGGCCGTGCACATATTCAATGCCAAATCTACCTTTTTCAATTCATCCTTCAAGGTCTGCAATATAGATTCATAGCTAGTAATCTTGCACGTTATTTTTGCATTGGCATTCTCTTCCTATGCCTTTGCAACATCATTTGGTTTCGAATGCACATTGTAACTTCATCCATCACCATATGAACAAGTGTGCATAAATATTGCATTATATAGGGAAATTTTCTAGCACTTTATCTTCTAGATGCGGCCTTGCCTTCAAAATTTCATCTCTAATTTGTTCTGCCATACTCACTAATGTGCTCACCTTTTCCTCATATTTCTCCTTTTCCTCTGTTAGGCACTTTATCTCGGTATATTTATCTTTTTATCATCCAATAAAGTTTAAATAATTACCACTTTATCTATGTTTCGGCATGTAACCTCTGCAGATACCTTTGTTAAATAATTTCTCACTGCTCATCGACATCCGAATAGGTTTAAGCTGTTACATGATGTGAGTGTGGTGCTTTCTTCATTCTCTGCTAGACACACAATTCTTCACACATGTTGAAATCAGGATCATACATATGATTCTTCATTCTCCATGATAGTTTCTTTCATGACCGAGTGGTCACCATATTTGAATCCATCAATTCTCATCCATACAGGTCCTCGAGATCCAAAGTGCTTTAGAACCTAGTGTGTATGATTTTGGTTAGGTCATTAACATACCCAACTATAGGATTTTCATATGTTTCTTCCTCCTTTCCATAGCACTTACCCTTAGGAATGTGTATGCCTAAATATAGTATTGGTCCTCCTTTAGGTTTTGTATCAATATACTCACCAGATGACTCATCCTTATATTCAGCTACCTCTCGTATCAATGGCACAACTTTTTATCTCCCACTCTTTCAACTCCTTTGTATCCTATTTCAATTCTTCCTCTTAAGGTTCTTCTACATCCTTAGTGTTGACCAGATTTTTGGAGTGTTGTCCTCAAATTTCTCACCTTCATCATCCTTAACAGGATGTACTTGCCTTTTATTTACTTTTAGTTCTACCTTCACGGGAGAAGTCTGAGTGACCTCCTTAGCATCTGTGAAGGTCCCATTGTGCTTGTCTCCATTCCCACTACCTCATATTATTTTTGAAATGGTGGGGTTTCCTCACATGCTCTTTTCTCTCTTATCATGCTCTAAGCCACCAATGTCCTCTTTAAGTTCCTCCTCTTCTTCTTATTCATCAACAAGGGGAAAATTGTACTCTTCATCCTGCATCGTGCCCACATTATTTTTTCCCTTGGGCACCTCAAGGATCTTGAACTCATTCCCTACATATTTTCCATTCTCTAACTTAGGCTTAAGGTAGATATATACCCTATCTTCTCCAATCTTCCGAATTGCTAAGCTCATAGAACTGATATGTATATCATCTGAAATTTATTTCCCAATATATACAAACTCACTCAGGTAGACATATGTCTTCCGGAGTATATAATAGTCACAGTCCACATTTTTTGCATTAAAGATCAACCTACACATGTTTGAGAACTTGTGTACTAATGCCTGAAAGTAGCGCGCAGTGAACGCATAGGGGAACTTTCACCAAGGAATCCACTTTCCATCCTTCATGCCAAAGTGCCGTATGTAATAATGTTATTTAATGACAAAGTGTACATGTTTTTCTAATAGCAAAGGAAGATCCTTAGGTATTCTCCACTCATGCCCAAACATAGTGCACAAGTGCTCATACCAATTTTTGTTCTTTTCTTGTAGGCTTCGATCATGGATCCATCACATGTGTACTTCACAAATCTATCTAGCAAGGGACCTCTTTTCTTCTAGGTATTGCCACATCTTATCCTTTGGCCCATCGGGCACTCCAATCTCTATAAAAACAATAAACAAATTTATTGCACGAGAAACTTATCTTCTCACCTTGGTGCGCCTCTTCAACAATGGTCTCAACAATGAATTTGGCCAAATTTTATACTCCTTTTGTCATCTTCTTTGCAATATGTAACCATGCCTTATTCACCTATGACCAGCATTCTTGATTATTCAACTTAGTGAGAAGGTGCACCACCACCTAAATAACTGGGTACTTTTGTAACTTGGGGATTTCCACCTTGTGCCCTCCTTTCATATAGCCCAATGCATTCCTTATTTCTTCTAAACCCTCCTTATCAGTGAGGTCACTTATAATTTATGTGCCGAAAATCCTCAATCCTGTCGAGTCTCTCAAGTAGGGCGCCTGTAAGCCTCATTCGTCACCCAAAAAAGTAAAATAAGTCCTCATGGACTCTACTCATCAACCATTGATACAACTTTTCTGGTTTTCCAAAGTAAGGGAGTTCATAAAGTTGTAAAAACTCCTACATTTGACAATAATTTTTTCCCTACATCCTCATATATTGTCATATCGTTATCTTTTCTCACAACTATCTTTACTACTAGTAGCTTGTCCAATTCATCTTTGTTATCCTTAGTTCTATGGTTATAGTCACTTACTTTACAGTGCCGAATGTGTGACTCCTAATTGTGGCCCATAAAATCCCCTTCTAGTTCTGCATATATGAAAATCACATTTCGGGGTGTCTTCAACTTCTATTTCGACTTATTTTTATTTTCTACCCCTTGTAGCCACTCCAAGTGCTCACTTAGGTGCCATAGCAACTATAAAAGTGTGTTTTTGTAGTTGATTTAAGCTTTGTAACTCAAAATCCACGTGCCCTAGCTCAAAATCCATGTGCCCTAGCTCAAACTTGAACCCTAACTGTCGATTTTCCTCCCCGCATGCCTTTGTTTCACTCAAACACCTTCTCCAATGGAGCACCAATCAATCTCATGCTCAAATCCATCTAGTTCAATTTTGTATCACAAACTCTTCACACTTCTCACACAACTCGTTATTATCTCACTCTTCAATTTGCTCGAATGCTTCTTAATTGCAAGGTAAAAATGATATCACAACACCACTTTTTATAGTGTTTGTAAAATTTTCTACATTTATTTCTCTCCACCTACCACTGTACTCAACATTAAATGATGTTTCCTTCTTTTTCCACACTGATTTTTCTATGCCCAAGTCATAACCTTCAAGTGCGCCCACTATTTCTAGACCACATACCTCCTTTCACATTCCCTCATGCGCTAAAGTACCTATCCATTACACCTTTCACCAATTATTTTCCACTGCTAGAGCCTACCTCACATTTCATTGTGCATTCATTCGTTCACTCATGTTTTTATTTCAGAGAAATTCTTCTTTATCTGCACCCTTATTCCAAGCACTTGTATAATGTTTCTCTATACATATCCATCTTCCAGAGAATGTTCAAACTCAATCCATTTATCTTTTAGATGCTCCACTCCACACTAAAATAATGTGTGGTCCTCTACACATGAATTCAATAGATAATAATCAGCTTCTGGTAGTGCAAGCACACTTATTACACAAAACACTTAACTAAATTGACAAATCAAAGCAACAATGAAAGGAAAACATTCAAAGGAAATGCATTAAAAGGAAATCTAATCTAAATGGAAATATTACCTTATTATAAACACCAAGAAGACTTATTTATAGTAGGGCTTTAGCCTACTTGCTGAAATAACCAGAAATTGTGTCCCATCTAGTGCTTGTAACTAATTCTGAAAGCACTGAATCAAGTATGTTAGTCACAATATATAGTCCTAACCAATGCACTTTGATATTTCAAGGATGATGCAAGAGCTTAGAGTAATAAAGAATATCCATTTGTCCAACTTCAATATTTTTATCTTTAATATGCCTATCATACCAGATTTCTTCCTGGCTTTTTGTCTTCGACTCCATAATGCTATTACACGTATTTCATTCAATTGCATCAGTTTATAAATTCACTCTTCAAGTTCCTATTCACCAATCAAGCCTCATGTGGGAGCAATACACAAAGAAGATAACATGAATTCCATTACTAAAATAGCCTCCACGCCAAACACCAATTGAAAGGTTGTAGCTTTGTTCAATCTTTTGTAAGTTGTCATGTATGCCCAAAGTATATCGAGAGACTTTATCATCCCGAGTCTTTCCTTCCAACATCACAGATCTTAGTCAATTTACATCCCAATATCCCGTTAAAATCCTCAACAGTTCCATTAGCATGTGGGTGATAGGGTGTTTTTTTATGGTGTGCCACCATAAATTCTACCAATAATATCTTGATGGTCTCATTAAGAAAATGAGTTCCCCTATCACTTGTCAAACTCAATGGGCATCCATACCTATTGATTATGTTCTCCCACAAAAACCTTGTTTTGTATCTACTGTGTAATCCTTTGTAGGTGCTACTTCTTCCCACCTTGTAAGATAATTTGTACAAGTTATAATATAGTGCGATCCAGTCCTACACATGGGTGGGGAAATAGGACCCAAAAATTCAATTTCCCACTTTTCAAAAGGTTCTGCACTAGCAATAGGCCTCAAAGGCATTTCATCTCTATGCCTAGGATTTCCAAGGCACTGAAAATGATCACATGCCCTTACATACTCCTTACAATCATTGTATATTGTCTCCCACCATAGGCCGAGTTGATAAAATCTTGCACGTGGTGACATCTTATACATAATGTCCACCTACAATCCCACCATGAACTTACTCCCTAATAGCTTTACGCTCATGCTCAAGTATAGATTGGTGCAAAACTTCATCCCATCCTAGTTTGTATAAGTCTCCACTTATTAACATGTATGGCGTGGCGCATATAGCAATTTGTTTCTTCTCTAAACTCTTCACCCTTTCGTGCACCACACAAGTATACAATAATACAATAATATATTCTAAATAAGAGGGCACATGGTTCAATCTAAATATTTGTGCATATGGCATTATATCCTCAATGCTCTATGCATCCTTGCTTGAGTTAATCCTTGATAAATGATTTGGTCCAAAATTTCTCTTTCTTGGCTTAACCACCACTGTAAAGTCAATTTCCTGAAATAACATAATACAATGGCATATGCACCCTTTCAAAACGGGCTTGTTCACCAACTACATCCCAAAGGGTGTAGAGAAAGTGCACTTCTTAATTTTTAAGGAGATTATCAATTTCTGGAGCCTCACAAACATAATTTTTAAGTTATCACAATGATATTTCACTAGCCCATAAACTATCCAATCATCCAAGTAAACCTATAAAAATTATGAATGAAGTCTTGGAATGCTTGCACAATAATGCGTGAAAATACTTTGTAGAATTATTCTTCAATCCACAAGGCATAACTATGCATGTAAAACTTCCCACTCGGTGGTGAAATTTTTCTTCTTTTGATCCTCTTTAGCAATCCTCACCTGATGATATCTAGAAAATCCATCAGTGAAAGAGTAGATCTCGCACCCTGCAACACCTTCTAAAATATCCTCTATAAATGGTGTGGGAAAGGGATCTATTACACATGCAACATTCAACTCCCTATAATCCAAAAAAATTGTATCCTTCCATATTTTTTAATGTTTATCACCATAGGGCTAACCCACTCTAACTCCTCAATGGACTTAATGATCCTAGATTTCAACATTTTATCAATCTCTTCCTTTACCTTGACACATAGATTAGGATTCATCCTATAAGGCCTCTTCCTAACCAAGTGTGCACCTTCCTTTAACTTAATCCTCATCTCTCCCAAAGATTGATGTACCCATTTTAACTCATGATATCCTCTAAGAAATAAGTCCCGCAAGTCATGCGCGGCTCTATTATCTTTCCAACCTTTGAGTCAAACTAGTAATCACCAATAATAGCCTCCTTACACTCAACATCTATCCCAATTTTGACCTTCTTAGTTTTCATGGGCTCATGATATGCATACATATTCTCATCTACATTGTTTAAGACCTCGCTCGTACCCACAATATTATCAACATACATATTTTTCACCTCTTCATCATCAATCATGTAAACCATCTTTCCCTTTTCTTTGTCTAGATAGGCACTCCCATGTTGTTCTTCATCTATTTCTTCTTCTTCAAAACATGCCTCCAGATCTGACTCTCCTAGTAATTCCTAAATAAGTTCCTCATCCTTTGCACTATCTCCCATAGTCAAGTGCTTCATAACCTGTAATGCCTCATTCATTGGAGGTTTAATGGAAAAATAGTCAAATGTTTGAATCATACCTATAATCAGATCTTTCCAATTCCCTATTTCTCTATTCAACTCTTCCTAAACATACCATGTGTGTGCGTAACCTCGCAAGGTGAGTCGAAATTGTGCACCCATAGTGAAGGTGGTATGGCCTCCTGCCCCTCTATCTAGAGTTTCTCACACTGTTAAACATGATGTGAATAAAAATCCTTCCCATGAAATTCACATATCTTGGTAGGTGCATTTCTTCAAAGAAATATAGCAGAGAAGGTGATTATGACATCTTGCCACTCCAAAATACCATCTTTTTGTACCATCCACCAGCACATTGTCATCCCACACATGGTATACACTAGCATATTCCTTCTTTCCACTTTTTCTTTTCACTAAGCTTCCATAGCATGTAGAACTACTTCTGAATTCCCTTCACCAATATACTAAGGTATCTTATTAATGTCCAAGTGCCTAGCTATGTGTGGCCTAATGACGTGAGTAATCGTGTTCTTGATCTCACAATCGACCGTTTCATACGTCCCATGTGCCCATTGTCACATGAAACACTTATAGTATCACTTGTGGACTATGCATCATCCCTTTGAATAACTCCTTCCTTTAATGGCTCAAGCACTTCAAGATCTCTAATGGTGAGCACATAAATTTGATGCAAATATTCTTCAATCAAAGGCTCTACATAGGGGACATTTTTTTGTCTCACAAAGGATTAATCACGTGCTCCTTGTTCTAAAAACTGATGTATCCTTTGTTAAAGTGAAGATCAACATTATTTTCATAACACCAAGGGTGCCCAAGTAAATCAGAAAACTACCTACTTCTACAAGTGCCAAGACCTCAAAATCCCCAATAAACTTGGCCCCTTGAATAGTAATAGTAACATCCTTCAAAACTCCAATGGGTGTGGCTTTAGTCTTATTTGCCATAAACAACACATTTGAAGATGGATGTAATGGTGGTCTCCCCATCTGATTCCACACATCCAAACTGAATACATTTACTTTTGCACTGTGTCAATTATTATATTACTCAAAATAGCCACCCATCAATAATAGCATTTAGAGTGATCTCTTTATCATAATCCAGACTTGTGAGGAGGTAAGTTAGCATGTAAAATTTATCTCTCACACTCAACTCCAACGCATAGAATCTTCCCCTTAGCCATTCCCCTAATAAAGGAATGATATTTTCTTGGTGCAACATCTTAAAAACCTCCTTCAAATCATCAACATCCTTTTAAGGAATCTCAACTACTTTTTCCTACTCTAGCTTCCACGACTAGCTCTTATAAGCATTAGTATCTCACCTTGCAAATTTCTAATAACTTCCATAGTTTCTTGATAAACTTCCTTCTGATGAGTAGGGTCTAGATACTTTGCATGCAATACCTCCTCTTTTGTAATAATATGCTTATGCTTTTGGAATTCCCTGGCATGTGTAGCCTCAATGTGTGTAGTAGCTAACACTAGAAAAATATCAAAAATAGGTGCTACCTTAGGTAGCCACTGATCTTTCATAATGCATTAGACTCTAACCATTCATGTACCCTTATCCTACTTGTGCTTCTTGCTCGGTGCTCATACAAATCTGGGCATTCTTCATAATTATGGTTCTTTCCAAAAAAGGAGAAAATAATATTCTAAGGGCATTCGCGCTTATAGTGATCAGGGGATCTACATGTGTAACATGTTCCATGAGGGAACTCACTTCATCCATCGTTGTGACCTTGACCTCTAAATCCTCCATGGTAACCTATACCTCTACCTTTACCACCTCCATCAAAGCGCCCCTCATTATAACTATGATCATGATGCTCACCTTGCTCCTTGGAATTGTTTGTAACACTAGTCTGACAAACACCGTATTAATGGCATCACGAATATAATTAATCAACCTGTAATTCTTGGTATCATGAGTGGTAGACCTAAAAATATTATAGTTATAGGATACATTCTTCCTTAACACTTGTTGCAACAGTGAGAACCTACTTGAATCATGATCCAAGTAACAAATCTCGTAATCCGTAAATATTGTGTGCACGATATACAAGGGAAACTATCCTTAGTATGTCCTTCTACTTCACAATATGTGCACCAAATACCACTATGCGTCTCATGAGATGAATTAGCTGACAATTTTTCTAACTATTTTTCCATAGATGCAATCTGAGCCTCCAAAAATGGGCTAACTCTAGTGTCTATGCTCCAAACTTCCTCAGCGTGCAGAGCTTCCTCAAGCACCTCAAGTGAATCTGTATAAGTCTTGTGTGAGAGCACCCTTATGAAAGGTGTGATCAAACCTCTAATGAACCATTGAGCATGTTAACTCAGGTGAATTTCATAAGAAAACTTTGATAATAAAGTTTTAAAGTAGGCATCATACTCCCTTACACTCTCTATCATGCCCTTCTTGATGTCCTTTACCATGTTGATTCTCTTCTGCTCAAACTTAGGTATATGAAAATCTACTAGGAAAGCATTGCATACTGCGGTATAGTCCACACAATTCTGATTTGGATCATATTTCTTGTACCCAATGTGCACACACCCTTGCAAAGTAGTTGTAAACTGGCTTGTATTACACTCTGGAGTTGTAATCTCCTTAGTATGCCATAGTATATCACACATATGCACGTGCTAACCTACATTTTCAATTCTTTTGTATTCTGGGAGACGAAGAGACATCTCAAAATATAATTGTTGGGGTTTGTATAGACCATGCCCACTAGATCCAACCTATATATATTACCTATTGTGTTCCCTCTACCTCTAGAACCAACAGATCCACTAGACCTTGAACCACCTGACCCTCCTAATCCTCTTCCTATAGTAGGAAACAAACTAGAGGATGTGTTGCCTTGTGTTTCAATAGTTGTGCTAAAATGAACTCTCACGATCTATGAATTCAAACTACTTCCAAATGTAATACCAACGTTCTACTCACCCAAATTCTATACTTGATGACATGCTAGATAATATACCTCAAACCAGACCACCAGATAATTAAGACAATGATTGCATCACCATATATGAATTTTCTATCTCATTAAATCCTTAACTTGATGGTAATTTAACTCTATCTATCGCTACTCTACTGCCTAAACTATCTTTATTATTAATGACTGTCGTAGGAACTGGAAAACCAAGCGCAAGGGATAGGTCACTAGGAGGGATCAAATGTGTGCCCATGGTCCTTGTAGTCTCAATTGGAACACTTTCATTCAAAGTTAAAGAGGGTTCTCTTCCATGCTTACCCAAATGGGGGATTTCTAGATTCTCTAGCTCCATGTCCTCTATGTGAGCTCTAAATCCTTCATGATCCATCTCTCTCCACAATGTTATTTGTTCCATAGCTTCACAATGCTTCTCCAAATACCTCTTACATGCCTAATTAAACTTAAGCCATCTTTCTTTTCTCTACCTTTCTACCGCTATGTCTTCCATCTTTCACCACACTAGCTCTTGCCCCTACGCATGGTGGGGTTTAGCTAGCCATAGGATGTTGTTCCAAATCCAAGGTCATGATCAAGATATTAATCGTTAAAGGAATATCATGTAGATAAGATCCTTTGGGTTCATGCTCAAACTTAAACTTAGTAACCTCTAGATAGGAATAAGTAGAAATTGCGTAGTCCAAGATTTATCTATTCAAAAACCCTCTACCAATGATCTATAGCTCGTTTCCAAATCAGATCAACATCATGTAGAGCCTTGAATTCTTCATGTGTCTAAACAAGTGCTCGATAATTCCAGCTTCTCTTTGATGTGTATGCTACCACCACTCATGTAGATCTATGGGGAATAGGTGAAAAACATCTCATAGAGCTCGAGATATAGATTTTTTTCAACCCACGCACTTGCTGTTAGGAATTAATAGAATCTAATGTGGAATAATTCCTTAGAATCACAATAATAAGAAGTATGAATATAATTACGAAATGAAAAATGAACAAGACGAAGACAATATTTAACGTGCTTCACCCAATGTGGACTAAATCCACCAAGAACACTTGCTCGATTTTATTACAAGCCAACAGTCTTCACAATTACAATAATCGAGATCTTGTTTGGGCTGCGCTCAACAAACCCTCCCAAATTCACACACACTATTCACCTTCTTAAAACACACTCATATAAATCCTATTGTATTTCCATCTATTTATAAGTACATTAATAGGTAGCTGAAGAGGTGGTTTTATAAAACAATGGGTACCGAAAAGCCATGGGCCCAAAAACAGCCCATAACGGTTTCCCATTACCCATGGGTTAATAAACCATCCATGAAAATTTACTTTGGGGCTTCGCCCCTGAACCCCCTTGACCCGCTCACCGGTGAGTGGGACCACCGTAAAATATCCGAGTGTAACACATGGAAGGTGTACCAAACTCTAACATGAAAATAGGCTCCACAAACATAACAATCTCCCACTTGGAGACTAATTTCCACTGAGCAAGCTTCTCAACCCTTCACTATCATCCGCGAAGGCCAACCAAAGTTGAACATAGCTTTATTTTATCCCTTGTGACTACCTTAGTCATCATGTCTGTAGGATTCTAACTGGTATGAATCTTCTCCAACTTCAACTTATCTTCCTCCAAAGTTGTCCTGATGAAGTGATATCTCAACTGTATATGCTTCGTCCTGGAGTGGAAAGCAAAGTTCTTAGCTAGGTGTATAGCACTCTGACTATCACTATGTAGCTTACATTCCTCTTGCTTATACCCCAACTCCTCAAGTAATTGTTGTAACCAAATCATCTCTTTGCTTTCCTCTGTGGCAACAACATATTCAGCCTCCGTGGTTAACAAAGCCACCAGCTTCTATAGTCATGAAATCCAGCTCACTGTTGTCCCACCCGCATAGTATAAATATAACTCGTCGTGTACCTCTTGTTGTCTACATCTCTAGCCATGTCTCGAATCTACATAACCACGTAAAGTGGTGTTTGATCCACTCGTAGCAAAAAAACTATCCCCATGGTCCCTTTCAAATACCGAAGGATCCACTTTATTACTTGTCAATGCTCTTTACCTAGATCATTCTTAAATCTACTCACACTCCCACTTTGCATGGACAATATCAAGCCTAGTGCAAACCATAGCATACATCAAACTGCTAACTATTGATGATTAAGGTACCTTGGACATCTAGTTTCTTTCTTGCTCTGTCTTGGGACACTGCTCCTTTGATAACTTAAAATGGCTTGCCAAAGGAGTCCCAACTGGTTTAGTATCCTGCATGTTAAACCTATCCAATACCTTCTTAATGTACTCTTCCTAAGATAAATTTATCTTCTGTTCCTTCCTATCCCAAGTTATCCTCATACCAAGGATTTTTCTGGCTGCCCCCAAATCCTTCATATCAAAGGATTCACTTAGTTATTTCTTGAGTACTTTTATTTCCTGCATGTTTTTACCTACAACCAACATGTCATCAACATACAAACACAAGATAATATAACTTCCATCCTCAAATTTCTTTGTATACACGCAATGGTCAGAATGACATCTAATATAACCTTGCTCCATCATGAAGCTATCAAAATTCTTATACCATTGACATGGAGCTTGTTTCAGGCCATATAAGCTCTTCTTTAGTTTTCACACCATCTCCTCTTTACCTTTGACTTCATATCCTTCTGGTTGTTGCATATATAGCTCCTCCTCCAAATCACCATGGAGAAATGCGCCTTTACATCTAACTGTTCTAAGTGCAAGTCTTCTCTTACCACTATTCCAAGAATGGGCTTTCGATAGAATTCATTTTTACTACAGGAGAAAAAATCTCATCAAAATCTATACCTTATTTCTTTGTAAACCCTTGACCACCAATCGGGCCTTATATATTTTCTTTCCTTCTTATTCTTCTTTAACTTTGTACACCCACTTGTTCTCGCAATGCTCTTTTACCTTCCGGTAGCTTCACCAAATCCCAAGTCTGGTTCTCCATGAGAGACTTATGCTCCTCATCCATGGCTTGCTCCCACTTCTTACTGGCATCTACTTGCATTGCTTCATCAAATCTCTCTGGCTCTCCACTATTAGTGAGTAATAAATAATAAAGAGAAGGAGAAAAAAAAATTAGGTTCTTTTCTTAACCTAGAAGACCTCCTCACTATAGGAGTTTAGGGTTCCTGTTGAGTAGGTTCCCGAACCGATTCATGGATCACTTTCCCATCCGTAAGATCCTCTACCACTACATATTATTTCTTGGATTCTTCCTATTTTTCTCGCAATATTGCTTATACATGACTTTCTCATTAAAGACCACATCCATAGACCGAATGATTTTCTTGTCCTCAATACTCCAACATTTAAATCCAAAGTCATCACCACCATAACTAATGAAAGTGCATTTTTTTATTTAGCCTCTAGCTTGGTCCTATCATCCTTGTCAATATGAACAAACACCTCACATCCAAAGACTCTAAGAAATGAGTAATCAAATTTCTTACCATACCACGCCTCCTCAGGTATGCCTCCATCCAACGCACTTGAGGGTCCTCTGTTTATCAAGTACACAACTATGCTCATTGCTTCTACCTAGAAATAAAGAGGTAGTCATGCATGTATCCTCATGCTCCTAGCACGTTCCATTATTGTTATGTTCATCCTTTCTGACACTCCATTCTCATTGCAAGGTTCCTGGAACCATCTTTTTCCTGTGGATTCCATTCTTAGAATAATAATCATCAAATTCATTGTTGCAATACTCCCCTCCATTATCTGACCTAAGACATTTTAACTTAAGGATTGTTTCATTCTCTACCAAGGCTTTCCATTTAACAAAAGTATCAAATACATCAAATTTATTTCTAATACAATAAACCCTAAATTTCCTTATTACATCATCAATAAAAGTAACATAATAACTTGAACCCCCAAGAGATGATACCTGAGGCCCCCACACATCAAAATGTACCAGCTCTAACTTACTCTCTTTCTTCATAGGTCCAACCTTGAGAAATCTTACTCACTTCTATTTCCCATATATGCAGTTCTCACAAAAATCCAAACCTATTTCTATATATCTAGGAAAATTCTTCTTTATGATTTCCATGCCCTTATGGCTCATATGACCGAGCCTATAGTGCCATAATGTTGTATCTGCATCCGAAGCCACAAGATTACAATCATTAGTACTATCAGTGGTTAAATACAAGGTTCCAACCTTCTTACCTCTTGCCACCATAAGAGCACCCTTGGTAACCTTCCAAGAGTCAGCTATAAATATCATAGTACAACCATCACTTCCCAATTGCCCTGCCGATATCAAATTTCTTCTTAATGTAGGCACATGTATGACATCCTTTAATAGCCATGTATTCTCATTCTGCATCTTAACTTGAACAAAACCTTTTCCAACTATACTACAAGGCTCATCATCACCAAGAAAAACATGCCCAAAATCCCCTTGAACATAATCAACAAAATAATGCCTATGTGGAGTAGCATGAAAGGAATCCCCTGAATCTAAAACCCAAGATTTAGTAATATTATACAAAGAAAGAATCAAAGCATCCTGCATACATTACCCGATGCCAAGCTTTCCTCCTTGTTTTCTTATTGTTGTTTCTTCTTATCCCAAAGCTCCCAACAAATCCTTCTTCGCATGCCTAGACTTTCCACAATTCCAACATATAATCTTGCTCTTGGATTTTGACCTTGCCCGATCTTTCGATTTTCCATGGTCCTCTATTCTTCCTCTCCCTCTAGTTTCCACTATCAAAGCATTCCCTGAAGTAGAAGATTCCCAGAGATTTTCTTCACATTTCCTCACTTAGAATCACCCCTACAACATCCTCAAACTTCAACTTTGAGTTAGCTGAACCGAGTTGCTTACCGCCATTACCAAGCTATTCCAACTTTCAGGTAAAGAGCACGAGAATTAATAAATCCCTAACTTCTTCATCAAACTCTATTATAACCGAAGCTATCATATTCACAACCATATTAAAATCATTTAAATGATCTGCTACTGAAATATTCTCATACATATTCATATTAAACAACTTTTTCATTAAAAATATCTTGTTAGAGGCGAGGATTTTTCATACAACTTCCTAATGCATCCATTAGATCTTTTGTAATCTTTTCCTTTGAAACATTAAATAATACCGAAGATGCAAGACACAAATGATTGTTGTCCCAAGTGTCTTCCTATCCAAAGAAATCCCATTCCGTGTCTCATCATGCTCGAGGGTTTTTTCACCTTCTCGAGACAATGGAGTATAAATATCCTTTTGATAAAGGTAATCTTCCATCTGCATCTTCTAAAGAGTGAAATTTTTCCCATTGAATTTATCAACCCTAGATCTTCCATCATCTGCCATAGCTCCCACTCAAGCTAAAAAAATTCCCTACAATTCAACACTTCAGCAAAACCAAACCAGCTCGATACCAATTGTTAGGAATTAATATAATCTAATGTGGAATAATTCCTCAGAATCATAATAATAAGAAGTATGAATAGAATTACATAAATGAAAAATGCACAACATGAAGACAATATTTAACGTGGTTCACCCAATGTGGGCTACATCCACCAAGAACACTTGCTTAGATTTTATTACAAGCCAACAGTCTTCACAGTTACAATAATCAGATCTTGTTTGGAGTTGCGCTCAACAAACCCTCCTGAATTCACACTTGAATTCACACACACTATTCACCTTCTTAAAACACACTCATATAAATCCTATTGTATGTCCATCTATTTATAAGTACATCAATAGGTAGCTGAAGAGGTGGTTTTACAAAACAATGGTGCTTGAATGTCAATCCTATTATATGTCCATCTATATATAAGTATATCAATAGGTAGCCAAAGAGGTGGTTTTACAAAACAATGGGTACCAAAAAGCCATGGGCAAAAAATCAGCCCATAATAGTTACCCATTACCCATGGGTTAATAAACCACCCATGAAAATTTGCTTCAAGGGCTTCACCCCCGATCCCCCATCGAGGGGGCTTCATCCCCCCAAACCCCCTTGACCCACTCACTAGTGAGCAGGACCGCCGTAAAAATATCCGAGTGTAACACATGGAAGGTGTACCAAACTCTAACATGAAAACAGGATCCACAAACATAACACTTGCATCAAATTCAATTCCAGTGTTAAATATGTGAGCATACTCTTCCTCTAAATTCTCCAGCTAATCCTCAATAATGGACAAGGTCAACTGATACATCTTCATCATGCAACATCCTATAAACAACTTGAAAGTGGTCTCGACAACAGAACCAAAATGTAGTCTTATTATTTTACTAGTAGTCAAGATGCACTAGCACATCACCGAGGAAGACTCGAGTGCTCACCTAAAGCATGCAAGGGTACCAGTCCCTCTTTTATGGTAGCTTGTTCAAGGAGTTAGCATGATCATACAAATATTCTAGATCCATAATATTCATTCAAGAATAAATAATAACATGAAATAGATCTAGATCTTAACCATATGCAAGATTAACTCATACAAGAATCAAGATTAACTTTACCATGTAAGAACCAATCATAGATATTTCAACAAACAATATCCAACAAAAATATCCATTATATTATTTATTTTAAAACACATAAGTTGTATACATACATAATAATGTCATCATAAGTCATGTGCGCCCATAAACTAGCAGCATAACTCTGTTATGAAATTACCTCTCTAAACTATGCAAATCAATACATATTTATAGGTAGTGGGGACTTTCTGTTCACTTCCTATGCATCCTCGAAATAGGCTACATGTTAATAATAGCCATACACCATTACAAGATAAATAGAAGAGCATGCAAGCTCGATAATAATAGATTATGTAATAAAATAACTGCAATCTAATCCTATTAATAGCTTTAAAACTATGCACATTGTTTGATCTTACACTTGTCCAAAATAGCCTTGCTTTTCTTCTAATTCTTCATAAATTTTCGTTTCTCTACACTCCATTTCCATATTTAGCCTCATATTGAAAATGGCTAAGTCTGGATTTCATGCTTTCCTAGGTGAGCCTTGTTCCACTATATTTATGCATTCCCTACATGCCCTATGTCCACATGCCCAATCCTTATGTGTCTTCTCGTACTTAGGCTACAATTCATTATCCCAACACAAAACTCTTCTTGAGTTGTGGCCATTATGACTTGATGACGAGGTCTTCACAAATAGCAATCCTTTCCATTCTAGAAAGTATTTTCATGGCTACTTTGTAGAGATATCACAAACCTTCTTTCCCTTGAAAAAATTTTATTTTGCAAGAGATGTTCCATAATGATGACTGATTAAATATTTGTAATTCGGATAGTCATCTTCTTCTTTCTCATTTTCACTCATTGATCGAGCTCCAATATTTAAATTTTTTTTTTTTTGTAGGAAATGAACATAACATGGATTTGTTCCTTGACGAAGTCGCCTTCAAAATATGATTTTTTTAAACCTAATTTTTATTTTTTTGGAATATATACTTTTTTGTATTTTGTAGAGATCTATACGGTTGCACGAGGGCAAAAATCTACCCAAAGAGTCACATGAATATTTAGTGAAATAATTTATCGTGTTGCAAATTATGTGTTTCCACCAACGCTCACGGGGTTATACCCCTCCTTATTGTGTATGGAGAAGATCCCATTATTGAATATAAACTATCCTAATTCTATATACTGATGTGGGGTGGCCAAATATGTTGGGGATACAATAGGAAAACTTCACTAAACCTATGGAAAAGTTCTTGTACGGGGTACAAGGGAGGAATTTTTAGTAGTGAGGGGTTAAGGAGAAAAGTTAAGAAAGGGAGGGGTATCATTGTGAGTAGGAAATAACATATTTCACTCATAATAACTAGAGTAGTTCAACACTTAATTAGATAAGATAAATAATGTAATCCATTAGTGAGACTAGAAAATTAAAGACACACATTTCCTTAGATTCATCTATCAAGGATGCAAAGTTCCTCCTTGATCACTACGCTTGCAAAAGTGTAAAAAGAAAGAGAATAGAGGAAACATGAGAAAGTGAAATGGAATAAATGTAGATTTTAATTATTTTATTGGTGATAAAAATATCAACATCTAAATCACAATCCACAATTTCAAAAAATAACTAAATTTTTAGGATCATTTGAAATGGAAGCCATTTTAATTTATAACAATGTGAATTTGCCTTTCACCTACCCCACACATGAATCTTCATGATCTCATTCAGCTTGTGACTTTACATATTCTTAGGAAATGAGAAATTAACTTCCTTTTTATAAATCAAATAGAATTTTACAATTCAACTTTAGAAAGTCACCAAGTCAATGAGACAAAATATCATGATTACGCACAATGAATAATTAGAAAGGGGAGAGAATAGAAAGGAGAAAGAGAGGAGAGGGAAGAAGTTTCCATATATATTGAATAAGCTCCTTTCAATGAAGAACTTATTGATTCATGATTCTTGGTGAATATTTTCCAAAGCGATCCTATCATTCCTTCCATCAGAAATGATCCTTTGATAAGGGTTAGGGCTAGTTATCTTCATTAAAGGAGGAATACCACTTGAATGTTGAGATGGTGTGCGCATTCCTTTGAGAAATAGATAAGGGTTAGGGCTAGAGAATAGATCAGATGGTGTGCGATCGACCGCGAAGAACTCCTTTTTGTCTTGGAAGGACTACCTGCAAGTAAGAATACAAGACCACAAGATTTTAATTAGACAACAAATGAGGGATCTGCCTTAGGCCCAGGAAATATAAAAACTTCCTTTCGAAGGTGGTCAGTTCCCCTTTTAATATGATTCAACACAAATGATAATATAGAAAGCTATTGCAAAATCACGATTTAGGTATCTCATTACAAAGCAATAGAAACTAAACTATCAATAATAAAGCATCACGTTGTTTGTTCTCTACATCGTCGCCGATACGCTCAAAGTGTTGAGTTATAGGGATAAACCAGGCTGGATTTGGGGTTGTTAGGTGGCAAATAGGCGAGCAAAAGGGTTTTGGGGTATAAGTCACAATGACCGATGGCGGTCACTGAGTAACCGACCACGGTTAGAGAACCGCTGCCGGTATAGGATAATCGACACCGGTAGGGTCAGTAATCTAGGTGCTTCTGGGTAGAGATTGGTTGCAAGGTGATTGTGGGGTTATTGAGATTGGGGGATGGCTGAGGGGAATGATGGGAGGATAGGGAAGACTCAGAGTGTGGTAAAATGGCCTTCTGGGCAATATCAGGGTGTGTGGGTGAAGGTTAAATGCAGTAGTGGCTGGTAGTAGATCTAGGAATAAACTTATGATTACTATTAATCAACAGGCTCAAGAAAATGGTGCTTAGAAACATATAACATACTACTTACTTGCCCCTGATGTAGATGCAAGTTTCAGGACTGTGATGATGAAGACAGACCCAAGTTGATGCGCTTCTCTTCCGATGCTCGGATGAGTGTTACTGGCTCTCAAGTTTTCAATTGCAGCATCTTGGGCTTGATGTCCTTCTCTCTGCAATCTCTTCTTGTTTCTTCACTTGTCTCTGCTCGCCAAGCAAAATCTGATTCTCTCGATGATTTCTCCTTCTCCCCCATCAAATGAAAATCCGATCCTTTGTTTTTGGTCGAAGTGGTCATTTACAGGGAACCGATGGCGGTTACGCAACCGACGGCGGCCAGTGAGTAGTAGAACTGGTATCGGTCCGGGTCAAAGCGGCTATTTTTGGTAAAATAGCCAGCCTTTCCTCCTTTTCTTCCGAGGGATTGGTAGCGGGCTTGGTCAAGTCATTATGAAGTTGGTTTTAGGTGCGGATGAGGAGTAATTAGTCATAGGTGTGGAATTGGACCAAGTTATAGGTCTTAATTAGGTTAGTTTAGGGTTAAGACTAGGTCATGATGAGGTGGCGACATGAGGTGGCAGGTATGGTGATGTGGATTTATTAATTATAAGGTAATTAATAAATAATTGTGTAAGGTTTAGGTGGTGAGGTTAGGTTGCGAAATGCGATGCGGGTCACAAGGGGTCGTAAGACACAAATTTGGTGTCTACATTAGCCCCTTATTGTCGTGTAGTTTGTTTTGTAAAGCTGCACGGACAATAATAAGAAGTGGTTACTCCTGTTAAGGGTATAGGTAATCCCCCTCAAATCTATCACAGATTGAGGTAGCGTGAAATCAGGGATAGGGTTGATAAAGGGTAAATGGTGTTGAGATGAGGGTGAGATGGTGGGGTAGGTCCAAAGAAGCAGACGCACGTTGAAATGCAGTAGTGCGACCAGGGTACATGATTTGACTAGCAAACCAGCAATGCATAGGCAAAGGTCGATAGTTTATCCAAACAAGGGTGATATAATCCTGGTATCCAAGGCATAGGAAGTAGCTCCAGGGGTATATAACGGGTAAGGTACAGGAACGTTTAGGCATGTTCGGCAGTACCAAATGGTTGGTTTGGTTGAGATAAACGTCACGGTCTAGGTCTAGGCAAAGTTGGTCGACAGATCAAGTCAAGGACCCTAATCATGCTAAAACACGAACAGGTGAGCTCGATTGAACAAAAAAATTACATGATGGGTGGATAAAGTGTATGTTGTTGATGTTGGGTATTGAAGTATTAAAGTGGTACGGCCTTGGGTCGGGCCAAGTTGTTGGGTGCAGGGCCTTGGGGTCGGGCCAAATGGTTGGGGTGAGGCCTTGGGTCGGGCCAAATGGGTAGGGTAGGCCTGGGTCGGGCCGGGTCCATGGGTGGTGTGGGCCTTGGGTCGGGCCGGAGGTTGGTCAGGTGCCTTGGGTCGGGCCCGGTTGGTAGGTGGGCCTTGGGTCGGGCCGGATGGGTAGGTTACGGCCTTGGGTCGGGCCAAATGGTTTACAGGCCTACGGCCTTGGGCCTTGGGTTAGGGCCTCTGGTCGGCCGGGTCAGGTTACGCCTTGGGGGCCGGATGGGTAGGTCACGGCCTTGGGTCGGGCCAAATAGGTTGGTGGTGGCCTGGTCGGGCCAAATGGTTAGGGTAGGAGCCTTGGGTCGGGCCAATGGTTAGGGTGAGGCCTTGGCCTGGGTCCTTGGGTCGGGCCGGTTGGGTAGGGCCTTACGGCCTTGGGTCGGGCCTGGTCCGGGCCATAGGTTGGGGCGGCCTGGGTCGGGCCAAATGGTTGGGTGGCCTTGGGTCGGGCCAAATGGTTAGGTCAGGCCTTGGGTCGGGCCAAATGGTTAGGGTGAGGCCTTGGGTCGGGCCAAGTTGTTGGTTGCGTCAGGCCGTGGGTCGGGCCAAATGGTTAGAATGTTTGCAGCAAAGGTTGATATAGGCGATGTGGGTGAAAAAGGGCAAATAGTAAATAAGGGCAGAAATTGGGGGAAATTTGGAATAAAACCGATGTCGATTGTATGACCGACCGATATCGGTTAGGGGACCGATACCGGTTCCTTAGGGCACAATAAAACCGATATCGGTTATGGGTGAAAAACCTATAAAAAGAAAAATACGGCCTGTCATTGTCACTTTTGCAATTTGGAAACCAATTTGAGTTGTCTGACGTGGAGAGTTAAGATTGGAGCATTAGTTGCGTGAGGTGGCGCTATTTGACTGGAGGAGTTAGTTGTTAGTGGGCCCGAGTGAGGAGGAGGCAGCAGTTGATTGGTGGAGGACCCAGAAGAGGACATTTGGAGCCATGGCACAACCAGGAGGAGCAGGAGGGGCTGGACCAGCTGGACCACCACCACCCATCCCTCCACGACGACGTGTCGTCGTACGGGTAGGTTCGAAACCCCTCATTGTGTGTATTTTATTGCATTATGCTATATTTGGGGTTTGGGTAGGAATGTACATTTTTTAGGAAATAATTAGAAAATGGAAATGATTTGAAAAAGAGAGAGGGTAGATAGGTGAAATAAGCCAAGGCGGCTGGGTGGGTAGGTTTTTAGGGTATTTGGGTGGGTAAATTGGTAAAAAATGAAAAAATGTAGGTGGGGGGGGGGGGGGGCCGCGCGGGGTTCGGCTCCGGGAAGTTACAGCGACCGATGTCGGTCGCTAAGCGACCGGCATCGGTCGCAAAATTTTAGGGGCAGGGTGTTTTGTGTTGGACCGGCGTCGGTCGGTCGTGGACCGGCGTCGGTGGGAAGGGGACCGCGGTCGGTTATGGGTGACCGCTACCGGTCCTTAGTGATTTTTAGCTATTTTTGTTGGTTTAGGTTATGTTGTTGTTTTTGAGTTTTTGGTGGTGATTTGGGTATGGTTTGGGTTGGGGTGGGGGTGTTGTGGTATTGTTTGGGTGTTTCAGTATAGGTGCGGTCCTGACTTAGGTTTATGTCAATTTGTTGGTGTGGGTTGTGATTTTGTTTTTGAGTTTTTGGATGTGGTTTGGGTATTTGGGCATGGTGTAGGGTGTTTGAGTATGGTGTGGGTTGTTTGTTTGGGTGTGAAGAGGGAGGGGGAATAGCGTAGAAGTTTTTAGGGGAAGATAGATGGGCGTAGACGTGTGGTATGGAGTCGGGTTGTGGTCGGGGGGATAAAAAAGGGGTATAGAGGGTATAAGTAGATGTTGTGATAAAGAGTAGGGCTAATACTGTGGGTTGGTTTTGTAGGCACGTCAGCAGCTGACGATGCGGGATAGGATGCCCCCGCTGTTGGTACGGATGCGGCCACACGTATCCGCAGCACACTGGGGTATCATGCGCGAGGTGGGACTCGGCGGAGTCCAGCGGTACAGAGCGATCGATAGGGATCATAGTTTGATGGTCGCCCTCATCGAGAGATGGGATCCGGCGACCAATGTGTTCCATCTCCCGACTGGGGAGATGACTATCACATTGGAGGATGTGTATCGTATCCTTCGACTGCCGATTGAGGGAGAGGCAGTCTTTCAGGTGGACGCAGAGACTGCCATGGACAGCATCCTACAGGTTTTCGGATGCAGCCGCGCTATTGATGTATCATAGCGTGAGCATCGGTATGGGGATATGTACCATGCGCATCGCCATGAGACACGGCTTGCCGTGTTGATGATGATCGGGATCACCTGCTTTGCCCTCCCGGACTCAGAGGGAGGCCGCTTTCCACGGGCGCTGATGGGGGTTCTACACGAGATGGTGGAGGAGCACACCTGTTATGCTTGGGCACCAGTATACCTGGTACAGTTGTATCGAGAGCTGTGGGGCTATCGCCGGATGAGGCGATTCGGGATTTGTTCGACGTTTTTGCTGCATTGTTGGGCATATGAGCACATCATATGCCTTAGACTAGTAGGGCTGCCCCAAAGCAGCCTGTGGCCACAGTCATATATAGATACGGCTTTCGAGGTGGTTGGGGTCGTGGGCCACCACGAGCAAGTTGCAGGCAGGCGGGACGTCGCTTATTACAGGCATTTATTAGAGGGCCTGACAGCGCAGATATCATATGGAGACCTTACAGAGGTCATCACCCGTGCAGAGGAGCCCGATTACAGTTGCGCTTGATCCAGTACACTTTCTGGATAGCAGGACGGAGGCCGGGAGAGTATGAGAGGATACCCCTAGAGAGGGTACGCAGGCAGATGGGGCTACGACAGGACGAGCCACCTCCCTTCCCTCAGTACCGGAGGGATGATGTAGAGGCCCCACTGCCTGCACCACAGCCCTTGGACCCAGATTGGGTTGCTGAGAGGCCAGCAGATGACACTGTAGATGATGCTGGTTATACGGGAGCATATATGGTTTGGTGGGCTGGTCAGAGAGCAGCGAGGATAGCACAGCCTGCACAGCCAGACTTGGCAGCGGTGACAGCAGAGCGAGATCAGCTCAGGGGCCAGGTACAGTTATTACAGGGGCAGCTTGCTGCTGCACAGGCACAGATAGGTGTTTTACAGGGGCAGCTAGCCCAGTGCTCAGCACAGTACACACAGCACCACCACCAGAATGCACACACAGCACGTACCACAGCACAAGTGCATGTACAGTACCACCACCAAGCAATAGCGCATGCCACACCCCAGCAGCACAGTACCACCACCACAAAGAAAGCACAGCCACAACCCCAGCATGTATAGTGTACCACCACAGCCACAGGCACCACCAAATGCGCACCAAAGACAGCATAGGGGGGCACTGGTAGTAGGTGTCAGGGGACCAGCCCCAGTACCTACGGTGGCTCGAGAGCGTTACATGGAGGCTAGAGCGGAGGCCCGATACTATCAGGATATTCTTGATGGTACCGGGGCTGATTATCAGCCCTATGCGGCACATAGAGCAGAGACCTCTCGGAGCCAGAGGTCTCAGGGAGGTGCAGCCACAGCTGGTGGGTCCGTCACAGGCAGGAGGCGAGAGGTAGGACAGGGACCAGCAGGCAGACAGGCAGAGGGAGGTGGAGAGAGCTGAGGGGTCCCTGCACATTTTGTATATTGGACATGGGCACCGGTCTGCGAACCGGTTGTGTTGATAGAGGCCTGCGTGCCTATTTATTCATTTATTCATTCATTTATTTATTATACCGGCCTGCGAGCCGAGTACGGGTTGTACAGTTGATACCGGCCTGCGAGCCGAGTATGTTTTTGATATGAGAGACCGGCCTGCGAGCCGAGTTGAGTTTATTGACGGTTATTGCGGCCTGCGTGCCGGCTTTGTTATATTATGAGATTACGAGAGCCCCGATGCAGGGCACATTGTATTTTTGAAACTTTGTATATATATAGATATGATGTTTTGACCCACATGCTGTGCGTAAAAAGCGTTAAATGTTTTGTCGATGGTTTGTGATATGTGATATATGATGAGTTTGATTGACATGGTGTTATATATTAATGATGTTGATGTCTTTTGTTGATGGGATGTATATAGATATAAATGATGAGTTTAATTGACATGTTATATTATGAAATGTTGTATGTTTGGTCGCTGGTGTGTGAATATTAAATGGTTGTAGCTGTTGATTTGGATCCAAATGGTGTATAGAGTAATGGTTTTTGATATTGGTTATTGATGGCTTGTTTGTTTTGTAATATAGAGAAATGATGTTAATGAAATTGTAATGAGATGTGGATTTAATGAAAAATATGGATAATGGTGTTGTTCATGCAGGAAAAAGGGACGGGCGCCACAAAAATTTCCAAAAATGAAGAGACGACTTAGGTTTAAGCAACAAGGGGTAACTTGACCGATATCGGTTATGTAACCGATGTCGGTAGATATATGACCGGTATCGGTTAAGTAACCGATATCGGTTATGCAAGAATTGTTTTCCTAAAAATAGAACTGCTGGGTTGGCAACTTAAGTTCTTATTTTTAGAGCCATGCAAGAAGTTAAATACGCGAACGCGACGCTTTTTGACGACTGAGACAGGGAATTGCATGAGAGATTTGAGTGAGAAGGAGAAAAGAGACAGGGAAAGTGAATGTGATCTGAGATTCAGAAGGCAGAAAGGCAAATTTGAAAAGGGTGGTGATCATGGCAGAACAAGGAGAAGCATCCAGCAGGCAGGGACGAGAGGGAAGACGAGTGCCACCTCAAGCTGCTGCAACCCAAGAGGTAAACGGTTTGGTTGTAATTTGATTTTTGCATGTTTTCTGAATAGGATGAGAGAAGTGTAAGTGGTTAGATATGAGAAAGAAAACGTGATAGCAAGGGTTGGGGATGGTATGAGTGCTACGGGGCAGGTAAACAGGGTGGGCCTGTATGTTTTTAGGTAGAAATAGGAGTAAACGGGCTTCATAAATATCGAAGGTGTATGTTTGAAGCAGGGTAGGTATATTTTGACAGTGACCGGTATCGTTTATAAGTAACCGGTATCGGTTAGCCAACCGGTATCGGTTATGCATAACCGCTATCGGTTACTGTAAGGGTTTCCAGATTTTGAGAAAAAACCCGTAGAGATTTGTTCTTTTGAATAATTATGTGTCGTTTTGATGTATGCAGGCAGAAGCAAGGTTAAGGATGAATGATACTGTGCCAGCGTTGTTGTCACTAATCCGAGCGGATGTAACACCAAATTGAATGGGCATTGATAAATCGGTTGGGGTTAAGTGGAATCCGCTATTATTCAAGAATCGCGCGTAACCATGCTTATGTGTTGCAGCGCGCTGATTGAGAGATGGAATCCGAAAAGAATACCTTCTATCTACCAACAGGGAGATGATAAGTGACTTTGGAAGATGTGTTCCGTATTTTGAGACTCCCAATGATAGGAAAAATAGTGTATCAAAGCGTTGCCCAATACAAGGCGGCAGCGATAACAGCAAAGATTTTGGGGACGCCCGCACGAGATTTGACACAGCGAGGTTTATCATTTACGTATGGTACAATGTATGCAACACATCCTGAGGAAACAAGGTTGGCCATGCTATTAATGATAGCAGTGGGGTATTATGCATTGCCGAGGGTGGAAGGTGGAAGATTTCCCAAAGCATTGATGAGTGTTATTTGGGAAATGATAGAAATGAGCGTGACATTCGCATGGGCACCCGCCTATCTGGCAGAGTTATATAGGGGTTTATGGGCATGCAAGCGAAAACACAGGACGACACTGGATTGTTCGTACTTATTACATTGTTGGGCCTATGAGCATATTGTTTGTGTGCATCCAATAGGCCGACCCATTGAGTCGGGAGAGAGAGGAGTGCAAAGGTTGGGATTCAGATGATGGGTCCAGACAGAACAAGAAGCGAGATCCCAGGCCGTGATAGATGACATTGAGTATTATAGACAGGTATGGGAAATGGTGACTGTTGCGGATATTTGTTGGAGGCCGTACGGGAACTATATGGTGACAGAGCACATAGCTGAGGAGTTGAGGGGTGTAGAGCGATTGAGGTGGATCGCAGGGCATAGGCCGGGTGAGTACGAGAGGATTCCTCTAGATCACGTGCGGCGACAATTTGGGTTCGTTCAGGATATTCCTATGACATATAGACCATACATGAGGATCGACGCCGAGGCAACGCATTCTCACCTCCCCGGCCTACACCTCCAGAAGGGCCAGAAGAGATAGCAGCCGATCGTAGGGTTATGGATGCGGGAACGACGGAGGCCTATAGAGTATGGTGGGTAGCAGAGCTGCGAGGTGCACGTGAGTGCCCTGACATAGCTGTGATTACAGCGGAGAGAGATCGTCTGACAGGATTTGGCTCGCCAGCTTCAAACACAGGTGAATGAGACAATGGGAATGTTAGAGGCTTCACAGCTACGAGTGGAGAGACTGGAGGCAAGATTCCTCCACGCGAGAGGACGTATTCGTATGTTACAGGAGATGTTGGCGGATCAATGGGAGGAACCAATGGCAGTGGCACCTTTGAGGATGGAGAGGCCAGCTGAGAGGCATCGACGATCACGATCACCACCTGATTCGGGAGGAGGTGCAAGAGTCTAAGTGGATTTTATAGGAATATTAGAATAAATAAGGATGCCGACTTGCGAGTCGATGATAGAGAAGATGTATTTGGTTAACATCTAAAATAAAACTAAAGATGTATGTCTTTTTGAGTGATGATAATAATAAGAATGGTTGTGTTTTAAATGTTGTTTTTGTTTGTTTTGAAAAAGGATAAAGATGAATGTTGGCAAATAGAAATACACAAAAAATATTTATATTGACAACACATGAGAGGGTATGGTAGGGGATGGTCGAGCTAACCTTGGGAGACCCCATGTCTCCTAAGTGCTGCCTACATAGCCCATTGCACAAAGCAAGGAGGGGCCTCAGACCGATGTAGTTCTCCCTTAGGAGCAGGGAGAGGTGAATTCAGGCAATTTGGTTGTGGTTAGGCAATTTTGTTGGTTAGTAAAAATTTGATGTTGGTAGGGTAATGTTGTTGGTGTTGGTAGGGTAATGTTGTTGGTGTAGGTATGGGTGAAGCGAAAGTTAGCATACCCAAGTAGTAGGGAATCGTGTCCTGATTAAGGTCAACACACAATCCTAGAGCCGAGCAAAAGAGGCAAGAGTGTCCCGTAATTGAGAAGAGCTAAACAAACCACATATTAATGTAGGATGAGCTTGAATCCCTAGGTACCTTGCATAGGTGAGAAGTCGATAGGTGAAAAGAGTGGTATAATCACAATATATCGGATATACGTCACGTCCCTTGAGTTTTGTTGTTTTGACAAATGGTGAGGTGAGGTGGTTGATGTGGGCGAGGGTGCAGAGAACTTATTATAAGATGATGATTCTGACAAAAGAAAACCAAACCTAAATAGACAAGTCCATGACTCAAAAGTGCTTTGAAGTACTGCTTTTATTTTTATTTTTCTGGATATAGACTGATCGATGCGGGAAGTCTACATGGGATATGTATTTTGTTGTTCTTGAGGTCTTCACGAAAGCTGATCAATGCGAGAAGCTTCTGATAAAGGCTAACTGTGTATAGCTGTCCTTCAAGGGAGCAGTCTATTTATAGTAGCAGATGCGGTGTTTATGTATAGTTGTCCTTCGGGGGAGCAGTCTATATATAATAAGAGCAATAGTTTGGCATATAGCTGTCCTTCAAGGGAGCAGTCTATTGTATAAGTTAGAGGTCTAGATGTCCGTTGGGCATGAAGCATCTAGTTTTTTTGTAAGAAGTTTGACTCAAGAAAATCCCATAAGTGTGTAATTAAGAATGTGTCATTTTGATACTTTGAAGTCATGGACTAGACTAAAAAGGGGAAGGCATCTTTTAAGGGGAGGTGATAATCAAACCATGTGAGCTTGATTGGATTTTGAGATGTAAGAAACAAAGTGTATGCGGTGGTAAATGAGCTCAAGGGACGAGCGTAAGGTAGATAAGAAGTGATATAACACTAATTTCAACAGTAGAATGGTCGAAGATGCAAGGCATTAAGGGCTCAGCTCAGTTTACCATTAAGCTGAAGCTAAACGATAAGTGCCTGATCCATAAGTGTGAGTGATAATGTAAGGCCCAATCCAATTAGGAGCAAATTTTCCACGTTTACTCTTTTCTAGTTTGGTTACATGTTGATTCTCTTTGAGGACAAGATCGCCAACCTTAAAAGTACGCTCATGAAGCCGTTTATCATAAGCACGCTTGATGCGTTTTTGGTAGATTTGAAGGTGATCAAGAGCCGTAAGACGACGCTCATCAAGAAGCTCTAATTGGGCTAACCGCTCTTGGCGGAAATCATCGTTGGTGAGAATATCCTGAAGAGATATTCTGAGGGAGGGTATTTGTACTTCGAGAGGCAAGACAGCCTCGGTACCATATACCAAAGAAAATGGTGTGGCATTAGTGGAGGTACGAATGCTAGTACGATAAGCCCAAAGGGCAAAGGGAATGTGATCATGCCAGTTTCTTCCGACTCATTGACAACTTTCATGAGGATTTTGGTTAGGGTTTTATTAGAAGATTCACTTTCACCATTGGCCTCATGGATAGTAAGGTGATGAGAAACTAAGTTTGATACCAAAGTTGTCACAAAGGTCTTGTAACAACTTATTTTTAAAGATTTACCATTATCTGTTATTAGGCGATGAGGAATACCAAAACGACAGATAATGTGATGGTTAACGAATTCGACAATTTTTTTTTTTTTTGATTGAAATGAGTGGAATGGCCTCCACCCATTTTGTGTAATATTCGGTTGCTGTGATTATCCAACGGTGACGTTGTGAAGAAGGTGGGTGAATCTCACCAATAAGGTCTAAACCCCATTGTGAGAAAGGCCAAAGATCTCGTGCGACCTGTAGCGGATGGCTAGGAGTATGTTGAAGGTTGGCATGTTGTTGACACATAACACAACGCTTAACATATTCGTAGCAGTCGTTATTAAGAGTAGGCCAATAATAACCTAGGCGAAGGATTCATTTGGCCATGGCAAGGCCACTAAAATGTCCACCACAAATGCCGTCATGGACTTGTTGGATGGTATAGGTGACCTCCGCGCCGGTTAGACATCGAAGGAGGATGCCATCAAAGCCACGTTTATAGAGGAGTCCCCCCATGACAACATAACGAGAAACACTTTTAAGAAAAGCACGTTTTCCATTACTAGTAAGGTCAGGTGGGAGAACAGAGGTTGTAAGGTAGTCATGAAATTGGTGGTACCAGTATCCTTGCGAATTAGTAGACACAGTATTTATCATACAAACTACCGGGCTGAGTAGATGGGGCAAAAGTTGTTGGACCAAGACGAAAATGTCAGAGTCAGTTGATGAAGCTGGAATTTGCGAGGCTAAGCAAGCCATAGTATCCGCAAATTTGTTAGTGGAGCGGGGAATGGTCTGGATAGAATAACGAGTAAATGAGGTCAAAAGTGAATCCACGTAATGTTTGTACTTTTGAAGTTCCTCATTCTTACATTGGTAGATGCCCATAACTTGATTGACTACCAATTGAGAGTCGCCAAAAATATTAATAGATTTGACACCTAAGTGTAACGCAACCTGGAGACCCAAAACAAGGGCCTCGTATTCTCGCTGTATTATTAGTGCAGGGGAAATCAAGCCGGAATGAAAGAGGCATAGGTTCAGCGTCAAGAGGGATGAGAACAACGCCGGCTCCTCCACCGCACTGGCATTTAGATCCATCGAAGAAGAGGGTCATTTGATACGACTCTTCCCTGAGTGAAAGAGTGGCGATGAGTTCGTCAGGGAAATTAAAATTGGTGAATTGTTCCCCAGGTAAAGGGGCCTCCGCAAGTTGGTCTGCAATAGTTTGTCCTTTGATTGACTTCTGTTGTACAAACTCAAGGTCGAGGTCGGCGAGGAGCATAAGCCATCGGGCGATGCGTTGGTTTAGATGTGGTTTGGCATACATATAATGAATGGGGTCCGTGTTGGTGATGACAAAAGTTTTGTGATTCAGGAGGTAATGTCGAGTTTGGTGGCTACGAATGATAGGGCTAGGCACAATTTTTCTACATGTGTATACCTAGTCTCGTAATCCACGAGAGTACGACTTATATAATAAACGGCTTGTTCTCGACGTGCCGAGTCCCGATGTGCGAGCATAGCTCCTATAGCATGGTCAGTGGCAGAAAGGTAAAGGTAGAAAGGACGATCATCCTGAGGTGGAATAAGCACGGGTGGCTGCAAGAGATAGGATTTGAGAGCTTCAAAGGCTTGGTGACACTCTTCACTCCATTGAAAGGCAATGTTCTTTTTAAGAAGGTGATGGAAAGGGTGACATCGATCCGAGAGTTGGGAGATGAAACGCCGGATGGATTGAAGTTTACCCTGCAAACTACGTAATTGTTTGAGGTTTTTGGGTGGGGGCATTTCTAGGATAGCTTTGACTTTAGATGGATCGACCTCAATGCCACGCAAAGAGACGATAAAGCCAAGAAGTTTTCCCGAAAGAACACCAAAGACACATTTCTTTGGTTGAAGCCGAACAAATATTGCAACAGGCGATCGAAAATAATGGTTAAAACATCGAGATGTTCACTACGATGTTTAGATTTGCCAAGAAGATCATCGACATAATCCTCAAGGATAGTGTGCATAATGTCATGAAAAATGTAAGTCATAGCCCGCTGATAGGTAGCACCAGCATTCTTAAGGCCAAATGGCATGACACGATAATAGAAGGTTCCCCAAGGAGTTATGAAAGCAGTTTTATGTTGATCGGCCGGGGCTACCAAAATTTGATTGTATCCCGAAAAGCCATCCATGAGAGAAAGCATTTCATGGCCCGCAGTGAGATCAACAAGTTGATCAATACTTGGGAGGGGGAAGTCATCCTTGGGGCAAGCGAGGTTAAGGTCTCAGAAATCCATGCATATCCGAAGTCCCCCCGTCGCTTTAGTGACAGGTACGATGTTAGAAATCCATTGAGGATAGTCAATAGGCAAGATGAAGGAAACAGAAAGAAGTCGTTGAAGCTCTTCTTTGACCAAGAGGGCGATGCGTGGATGCATCTTTCTCAGTTTTTGTTTGACTGGTTTGGAATCGGGGTTTAGGGTGATGTTATGGACAGCAATGGTAGGATCAATTCCTGGCATGTCAGCGTAGGACCAAGCGAAAATCTTGGTTGCGGGTACGAGAAAGGTAGTAAAGGCGGCTTGTTCTGATGTGTTAAGGGATTGTCCGATCTTCACAATGTGAGGATCCTCCTCTGTGTGGATGTTGATTTCTATAGTCGACTCATTCAACATGGTTTGAGTTTCAGACGGTAAGGCGTTGAATATAGGAGTCGTCCGCCCCAAGGTAAGTGAGGATGGAGTCGTCATCCTGGCACTCAACAACATTAATCGAAGGTGAATCCTCTTCGATCATGTCTGGATACAGAAGGGGAAGAGAAGATGGATCCTCATTATCGCGTTGATAAGTGAGAGGACCTATGAAGATAGCATTTATGAAAAAAAAAAGTTAGGAGGGATAGATTCAGGGTCTATCGACTCTGGGTGATGATGGCAAAGTGGGTGATGATGGTTTGGTAGGGGTGACGTCATCTTCTTCCAGGATACAGCTGACACGAGGTGTCTCCTGTGTAGGTGTTTCAGGAAAACCGAGACCACTGCGATCATTGTGTTTGCGTGTAGTCACGGGAATGAGTGTATGTCGGCCTTGTTCGTAAAGACCAAAACCAAAGCCTTTCCAAGCACAGCGAGTCAAGAAGGTGAGGGTGAAACGATGATTTGTCAAGTATTGAAAATCGGATTGGAAGGGAACCACACCAAGAGGAGGTTCAGGGGTAATGGAGGATGCGTCAACACCCCCATACGTTAGGTTGGTGCGGCAATGGGGTGGTCCGTAAGAGATTACCTCCCCCACGCGACGGTCGTAGGTGGGATGTGCATGTAATTGTCCGTACTCCTGCGGGGTATGGAAAGAACTAACGTTATATAGGCGGTACTCCCCCAGCGTAAGGCGTTGAAAAACATCTACTAAGGGGTCGGAGGTTGGGATGTTATCTGCAGGAAAGGAAGTAATATTTGTAATGGCGGTTTCATTGGTTGAAGGTGTAGGTGCATCGGAAGTGGATGGCTGGGTTGGATGAATGGGTGTCTTGACTGGTACAAGCACATCATTAGGGCGATACAACATATTGCAAGTTTTGAAGGGGGGAGGATCAGCTTTTACGGTGTAGGACTTCCCCTCGTACTCAAATTTTATGCATCTATGTAAGGTGGAGGGAACGCATCCCATAGCCCGGATCCAAGGGCGGCCTAACAACATGTTGTATTGGAACTCTCCCTCAAGGACATAGAAGAGTTCGGGTAAAGTACGTGGTCCTACACGAATGTTAAGGATCACGGTGCCTAAAGTAGAAGTAATAGCATCATTGAATGATCGCAACATGATGGGGTTGGCACACATGCAACTAGAAGGGATATTCATTTGTTGGAAGGATTTTGAAGAGATGATGTTTAGGCTAGCGCCCCCGTCAATCATAACACGACGTACCCGAATATCCCGAACGTACGCTGAGATGAAAAGAGCAGGGTCAGGATCTTCGGCACCAAAGTCGATAATTTCATCTTCGGAGAAACTGACAGCAGCGGCTTGCTGTACAGAGACAGAAGTGGTTGGGGAGATAGATTGTTTGGTGAGCGAAGCAACATGATTGGGTGTTAGAATAGAGGTAACAGGCAAGGTTTCATTAGGTAAAACCTCTATCCCTTGAAGGATCTCAACGAGAGCTTGTCGATGAGATTCAGAAGTCTGAATGAGATCATACAATGTCATTTTTACAGTGATTGGTGAAGTCAGTTGTTTGATCATAGTTCGATGGGCAATGCCATTAGAGACGGGATAGGTGGGTCCGCGAATAACCACTTTAGGTGGTGGTGCAATCGGATGGTGGACGGAGAAAGAGATGCCGCAGCGTGTTTTCTTTCGCTTTCCCATTGTTTTTCTGCCCTCGAGTAGCAACACTAATCATATTGATCTCGTGAATACGAGAGGAGGAAGATGGTAGGGATAGGTCATGGTTTTCGAGAGGTGGGGCTGTAATAATGATAGATCTTGGTGAGGCGGGGACAGTGGTATAGGAGAGGGAATTGAAGCTAAAGGTCTCTCTCTTCGTAAGTTGTCTTTCTTAACTTTTCTATCTGAGAGAGGTGACGGATGAAGTATGGTTTTCAACGCTTTGCATCCCTCTACGTCATGTCCTGGTGTGCGGTGGTAAGCGCAGATTTTAGACTCATCGTAACCTATAGGTCGAGGTTTAGATGGATCATAAGGTCTAAGTGGGGGTAGGGAAATGGTCGCATTCTCCACCAACATAGCAAGGATTTTGGCGTAAGACCCTTTGAGTGGGTCAAAGTCAGAGGAAAATGAGGCTATTGACTGGGTCGATTCTGGTGATGACGTGGTGTGGTTGGTTTGTATGGGGGGTGGTTTAGCCAAGGAGTTTTGGTAATGGGTTTTAACTAACCGTGGTTTCTTTGACGTAGAGGCTATGTTTAGCTGGTTGGATGATGAGGCCACAGATGATGTGGTATCAAAAAACAACCACGGAGAAATAGGAGTGACCGAAAACAAATCTTTTGATGATGGAATTTGTTTATGGTTGATAGGTGGACAGGATACGCGGGGTGACGGTGTTGCTATATACCCTTGGATTTCGTATGGGTGCGTAAGGCGTAGGTCGCTTTAAAGAAAACGCAGGAGGTATGATATATTGATGTAAGGTAGAGGGATGGGGTCCCAATATGGAAGGTAGGTGTGACGATGAGGTTTTAGTTGTGTTAAGGCATAGATTGAGGAGATTGAGTCTGTCTCCTAATGGGATGGATGGCTTTATTTTTAGATAAATGCCCGCTTAGGTGGGTGTGTTAGACTAGGTATGGGTGAGGTCCCAAGCGTAGGGGAAGATTTGGCTAAGTTAATAGAAGTGGACAAGGTATTTGGTAGAGATGAGGGGGGTGAAGATGAGAACATGGGCATTTTAAGCTTCTATAAACACTTCGGGTATATGGTGGAGGCATCAGATCGGTCATTTGCATTTGAGTAGAATATGGCGTACTCAAACGTTCCCATAGACCTCGTCTATCTTCTGGTGGAATGACAAATCCTCACGTGTGAATAGGAACTTTTGTATGGAAGAAAGGTGGGTTGTGATTCCGGTCCACTGTGGGTGTGATACAAGGGGTATATGAGGCACTGTATCAATGGGCGTTAAGAGGTCAACCGGTTGCTGAAAAGATTTAGGTGATGAAGGACTAATAGGTAGGAGGGCGTGTTTGAGAGGATCTATCATGTTTAAAGAATGTGGTGATGTCGGTTCAAGAGGTTTCTCGTCTAAGGATGACAAAAGAAGTGGCGAGCCTTCCTCTTGTACAACAAGAATGGTAGAAGGAGACGTTTGGGAAATAGATAAATTAGATAACATCCGCTCACAGTCTTGCAAGGATGTGGTATAAGAAGGCTCATTTGTGAGAAGGGAACTCTGGGCAGCTAATTCCTTGATGGGTAAAGGAACGGCAAGGATTTCAGTTTGTCTTGATGGCGAGGAAGGGGGTTCGGTTTCCTGCGTTAGTGAAGAGGCTTGATTGAGAATTTGTTCGATAGAGGTCTTTGGCTGGGAATCGAAGACTGCATGGATCTCATGAACACTCTCCTCGGCTAAGATATCTTGGTTTAGATTACTGTTAGAAGAATGATTCGGGAATGGTTTGTTGAATATTTTCAAATTTCGGTTAGCAGGGGCGTTAGGATTATCGAGGGCTATATCCCCCGCATCAACCATTTCCTGCACTATGTTTTTCAACATCTTGCAGTTCTCATGACTGTGTCCCTTCACGCGGTGGAAGTTCTGTGTCATTTTCTTTGTACCAGAAGGTATGGCGCGAGTGGAATCAAACCCGGAATGAGGTTTAACAGGAGGTAAGGTAATGGCTCCTGCTTTGAGCAATTTTTCCAATATCACACCATATGTTTCTCCCAAGGGAGTGTAGTTGATGGGTTCTGCTTTATACTTATAGGTGGTTTTTGGCGGGGTATTAGATGGTGGTTGGGATTTGACCATCACCGCGTGCACGGCCCCTTTTGATTTCGAAGCAGTCGATGGGTGAGGATTGGTGGTGTTAGGTTTGTTGGTGGAATCTTGGGTTCGGAAAGTGGGGTTTTTGTTGCGCAACCGCAATTTCTCTTCCTCTAAGGCTCGAATCTCTAGTTTTCGAGCCATAGTAAAGGCCTCGTCAAATGTACGGAAAGTTTGAATTTGGAGGGTAGGAGAGATGTGCTTAGCGCAGGCCCACGTAAACAGTTCGATAAGTTCGGTTTGAGGCAAGGCATACGTAAGTTGGTTGATAAGGCCCCGCCATCGTCCAACGAAATCTGCGATAGATTCGTCTTCAAATTGTCGGATGGCATAGAGGTCGGTGATAGATACTTTCTTGGCAATGTTAATGGAGAAATGATCCAAGAAAGATTGGGCTAGCTGGTTAAAAGAGAAGATTGAGTGCTAGGTTAAAGCACTGTACCACTCCAAGGCGGGTCCTGATAAGGACATGGGAAAGGTGCGGAGTAGTAAAGCGTCGTCGTGAGCAATCAGATAGCAGGCATGTCTAAATGATCGCAAGTGTTGTTGAGGGTCCTCCTTACTGTTAAAATGGGTAAATTTTGGTAATTCCCATTGAGGAGGATATGAATGAAGGGGGACTGAAGGGTGGATAGGCTCCCGACAAACTTGCTCGTATGTCAAGGTGCTACGACTTCCTGAAACAAGCCTCTGTTTTGCATTTTGTCCATCATTTGTTTAATTAAATCAGTAGTTGGATGAGATGATGGTGTGGTTGTGGTAAACGGAGGAAAATTGGGCCAAGGGCCACCGCTAGACAATGGTGGGGTTAAATGTTGATAAGGTATGGAGGACGACTGTGTTGAGGCAACCGAATAGGGATGTCCTATATAAGCTGTTGAGGTTACCGGATATGTGTGTGGAAATGAAAAGGTGGGCGGAGCTTGAGAAGGAAAGCTCGTGTGGATAGGTGGCAGAGAGCAAGTCATGAACGAAAAATAGTCTGCAAGAGAGACGAGGTAGGAGCAGTCGGTGGTAATGACATGTTGGGCCCAAGATTAACCAAAGGAAAGCCAATCTGTGCCGTATGGACCCCTGAAGCTGCTGAGGTAGACGATGGGACTAAGGATGCGGAAGGCAAAGCGGAGTTATCAGGTGGAGAAGGGGCTAAATGAGCAGCTATACTGATAGGCATGCCAACAAGGAGTTGACCGTCAGGTGTACGGTCAAGGGCATGAGACAAATAGTATTGTACAGCACTAGGATTAGCATCCAGAAATTTGGCAAATTCTTTATCTCCCACAGGAATTTTAGGAACCTCGCTGGTATCCGTAGGATTCCCCACAGAATGTGAAGGGGGTGATTCAGCAAAGGAACAGAGCAAGCATGTGAAACCATGGCGGCGGCTTGCTTTCGAGTGATAACAACCATGGACAGGAGTTCACAGTAGGGTTTCAATCTAGCAAGAACAAAAAGACATCGGATCGGTGAAATTGGTAGGTTGCTGGTTTGTCAAGAACCTGAAAAGACAGTAACCGATATCGGTCTAGATAACCGATGTCGGTTAGACTATAGCCGACGTCGGTCAGTTAACCGATGTCGTGTAATAAGACTATAAGAAAATATAAGAAGCTGATTTGATTGTTAACAACGCTCAATATATTTATCAAATTGTTCTAAGGTAATCACAGAAGACAGTGTATAACAAAGAAAACAGAACTGAAAACAAACAAGATGCACACGCAAATCCAGAGACTAACCCTAGGGTTAATTTTAATTATTGTGGGCTTATGCCTTTAGACGCGGAATGATGTCAATCCTAAACAAAAGACTTAGGGGAAATGTCAAGTTTGTTTTGGCTTATAAGGTTACCTCAATCGGGCGGAGGAATACCGCGGAAAAGGGGGGATGTTTTGAGTTGTTGTGTTAATTGTGAAGTGATTCGGTATGTGTTGTGCAGTGAAAGTAAGATTAATTTCCTGTCAATACCGTGGAAATCACCCCCACGTGTACGACCTGTTACTTAGTCTATGTTCACTAGAATTGAAAACAACAAGCAAGAATGTAATGCACGTGTTTTAAACCCAAATCGAAAATGATATTCGATGAAGCAAATGAGATGACTTTCACTAATGCGAAACTAGGAAAGCAAGACAAATTCTTTACTAAATATATAACAAAAACAGCAACAGCAAGTATGCTTCCTAAAATGAAAATAAGCAAGAGAAACAGAAACCCGAAATGGGTCCCACCGGGCGTGCCAAAATGTTTCGCACGGAATGTTTCAGCTCTGCAGAATAGACTTGCTTCTATCCTATCATTCCTTTGAGAAACAGATAAGGGTTAGGGCTAGGAGGAATACCTGTTGAATGTTGAGATGGTGTGCGCGTACCGTAGAGAAAGATCAGATCGACTGCGAAGAACTCCTTTTTGTCTTGGAAGGACTACCTACAAGTAAGAATACAAGACCACAAGATTTTAATTAGACAACAAATGAGGGATCTGCCTTAGGCCCAGGAAATATAAAAACTTCCTTTCGAAGGTGGTCAGTTCCCCTTTTAATATGATTCAACACAAATGATAATATAGAAAGCTATTGCAAAATCATGATTTAGGTATCTCGTTACAAAGCAATAGAAACTAAACTATCAATAATAAAGCGTCACGTTGTTTGTTCGGTTACTGGTCGTTGATACGTTCAGGTTGAGTTATAGGGATAAACCAGGCTGGATTTGGGGTTGTTAGGTGGCAAATAGGCGAGCAAAAGGGTTTTGGGGTATAAGTCACAGTGACCGATGGCGGTCACTGAGTAACCGACCACGGTTAGAGAACCGCTGCCGGTATAGGATAATCGACACCGGTAGGGTCAGTGATCTAGGTGCTTCTGGGTAGAGATTGGTTGCAAGGTGATTGTGGGGTTATTGAGATTGGGGGATGGCTGAGGGGAATGATGGGAGGATAGGGAAGACTCAGAGTGTGGTAAAATGGCCTTCTGGGCAATATCAGGGTGTGTGGGTGAAGGTTAAATGCAGTAGTGGCTGGTAGTAGATCTAGGAATAAACTTATGATTACTATTAATCAACAGGCTCAAGAAAATGGTGCTTAGAAACATATAACATACTACTTACTTGCCCCTGATGCAGATGCAAGTTTCAGGACTGTGATGATGAAGACAGGACCCAAGTTGGATGCAGTTTCCTCTTCTGATGCTCGGATGAGTGTTACTGGGCTCTGGTTATTCAGTTGCAGTCTTGGGCTTGATGTCCTTCTCTGTAATCTCTTCTTGTTTCTTCACTTGTCTCTGCTCGGCCAAGCAAAATCTGGATTCTCTCGATGATTTCTCCTTCTCTCCCGATCAAATGAAAATCCGATCCTTTGTTTTTGGTTGGAAGTGGTCATTTACAGGGAACCGATGGCGGTTACGCAACCGACGGCGGTCGAGTAGGAACCGGTATCGGTCGGGTCAAAGCGGGCTATTTTTGGTAAAATAGCCAGCTTTCCCTCCTTTTCTTCCGAGGGATTGGTAGTGGGCTTGGTCAAGTCATTATGAAGTTGGTTTTAGGTGCGGATGAGGAGTAATTAGTCATAGGTGTGGAATTGGACCAAGTTATAGGTCTTAATTAGGTTAGTTAAGGGTTAAGACTAGGTCATGATGAGGTGGCGACATGAGGTGGCAGGTATGGTGATGTGGATTTATTAATTATAAGGTAATTAATAAATATTTGTGTAAGGTTTAGGTGGTGAGGTTAGGTTGCGAAATGTCACAAGGGTAAGGTTTAGGTGATGTGAGGTTAGGTCCCAAGTGCGACCTCATTACATATCTCAAAAGCATGGTTTCCAAAATATTCCAACTCGCGATATTGCATCCATAATAATTACATATCTCACATATATGATGCGGATCAAACATTAGACAAAATCTCATTAGCTGATGTAAACATATTTTTTTCTCACGGTAGCATGATATTCGAAGGATCTCATCTTTGAAACTAGTGGGAACACCTCATCCAAGTGAATTACCTCTTTTGCAAACTTCTCCTTTATTGTCTTTAATTCAAACAAACTCGCAAGAATGTACTTGATGAGAGAAATGATATCCTTGGAAACAATGCCTTTCCTTGTTCAATGATTTTTTCAATCCAATTCTCGTTATCCTTCCCATGCATCATGTAACCTTTTGATTTCTTGATCATCTTAAGATCTACACTATTGATTAGAAGAATGTATTCTACTAGATGAAAAGATGTTGAATCGGGTTCCAATAAGGGTTTAATGTAAACACTGAGAGCTTTGACTTATTCCTCTAAGTGAACAATTGTTTTCCTATATTATTCATTCTCGAGTGAAGAGGTGGGAAGAGGATTCCTTGAATAGGTGAGAATTACCCCTTTGTGAAGCTTGACCGAATGATATGTGGATCATATCATATTCTAATGGAGTTATATCCTCACTAATATTTTCATTCCTAAGCCTAAAAACTTCAACATACTTATTACCGAGGCACCACTTAAAAAACGAGATGTTTTCTAGGCCTTCTTTATTTACTTGTATTTCAAGGTTCCTAAGATTACTTCGAGGTTGGGCATAATAGCATGCTATGCTTTCCTTGGATATCTTTCAATCATTTCTTGAATCCATGGAAATGTCTCTTCAAAATTTGATATGATGTTCTTGCAGGAGCATTCTCAAGAGTTTTTGTTGAATCAACTCTTGACCATCATGAGGAGCTCTTCTATTTGATAAGATATATATGGAAGTTTCTAAAGAGATGAAGGTTGTAATGGGTAACTCTTTATTTACTTAGTAGGTACAAAGTGAGATCTTCAATGGAATTTTCCTATTTATGAGATCTCCGAAATATGAAATCACTCCACCTCAAGCTTGTTATCTCATTTTTTCAATGATTTACCTCAACTAACTCCCCTCATATAACTTAGCTCAACTCACCTTGAACAACTCTCTAATCTCACTTAACCATCTCACCTTGACTATCTCATCAAGCTCAACTCAACTCACTCATCTCACCCAACTTAACCACCTCTCTATCTCATCGATCTCAATTTCACCAACTCAATGGAGGCATATGGATGGATCTAACCTGATTTATGAGTTATGATGACCCATGGAGCTCTTGACTCTTTTTTTAATCTCTTCAGACTACACAATGTCCATGGGTTTTACCTATTGCACCATGTGATGTTCTACCTATTAGTGTAGGTTATTATTTATCCTTTGATTTATATATTAGGGTAATTCTTACACTTGTGTTAGCCCTATACTTGTTGGGATATATTTCTTAGGTGTACTAGTTATGCGGAGTTAGTTTACTAATATTTTGGAGTTAACTTAACTACCAATATCAGTTAGTGGGAGTTCTTTACCTCTAATCTAGGTAGTATTTTCACTTCCCTCCTCCTATATATACATTCTTCTTATTGAGTAATGTGATCTAATTCAATTCTAATGTATTGAGAAAAATGGATTATTATGAATTTCCAAATATGATATTTTAGCTCTTATGTTTTGCAAATCTAATGTGGTGTGTTATTATTATCTGAGATCTTGGAAGCATGGAAAAATATTATTATCATTTCTTTCATGGTATCAGAGTGATAGATTATGTAGGAATCCATCTGTAAGTTTTTTCACAAGCAAGAGTTTATTTGTTTTCATATATTTTGGAATTTGTTACCACTTTATTACAGCGTCCATTTTTATGCAAAACGGAGGGCTCTGTTGGATTTGGAAGGTAGAAAACCCCATAAACAACTGTAAACTTGGCTATTGAAGAAAAAAAAGTTTATTAAAGTTTGTTATGGTTTTGTAGAGGTACACATTAATTCATACAAATCCGCTTGGAAATCCATGCCAAGGAAGAAATGTTTTTGAGGAATTAAAAGTCCAAAAAAATGATTTCTAGGTTTTTCTAGGTTTTTTACATTTGGAATTGGGTTTTCTTTCTTACGCTTTACGGTTTAAGGATCTGGAAATTTTAGAAATCTGTGGTGGTGAAGAAATTTGTCTTTGAGGAATTAGAAAGTCTAGAAAAATAGTTTCTGGGTTTTTACATTCGAATTTGGGTTTTTTTCTTCCACTTTATAGAGTACCTATGTTGGTTGTAAATGTAACTTGATGAAAAGCAAAATTCGGGAAAGAAGTCCCTCCTCTTTATGGGAGAGGTTCCCTTATTAAACACAAAAACAAAAAGAAAATCTACTTATTTACAAATGTACAAACTATCAATATTTCAATGAGGATTTTTATGATTTAGATGTCTTCATCTCATAATATTTACAATACAAAAGAAAAGAATATAAAATAATTAATAGCTCATAGAACTCTTAAAAATATATATCTCTTATATATATATATATATATATATATATATATATCATAAGCTTCCCATAATGAAAAAGAAGTGATCTTTCATCAAGATTCGAAAGTTCTCTAGATATATATATATATATATATATATATATATCGAGTAATACCTTACTTATGCATGCATGAGTAATAAAGCCTGAATCATACACATTTGAATATAGGACATATATGCAATAGACACAAAGTTCTAAGCATAACATCAACTGAAAGACACAAAGTTTCTTATTCAAATATATATATAACCCACATGAATTAGATAGAAAGAAAAATAGAGAACACAAGAAAGGATGAGAGTAGAACTTCTTCTATATTACTTGCCAATTCAATATCTTTACATCAAAACATCAAAATCCAACCCCTTTCAAAAGACAAGGGTAGTCCCTTAAATAAACTCCTAGGTGATTACAAAAGATTCTTTTTAGTTTCTTTCTTTTAATCGAAGAATTACTATCCAATTAAGTGTTATAACATCAAGTTGTCTTTTACATCAATAATACATGACTAGATACATTGGTTAAGAGAAAATATTAAGAACTCGGGGTTCGAACATTTGAAGGAGTGGTTGTGACACTCTTTTCTTTGAGAACTTGATTTTTGAATCTTGTCAATGCTTCAGCTATGTCCATGACTTGAGGGATGGTGGTATTTGCATTCACATGATTCTAGTTACCTAAACAAATTTCCATTTCCTTCCCAAATTCTGCATTCTCTAGAAATTCCATATTGGCCTCAATGATGGTTGCTTGAAGTGTACATATCTCCCTCATTTTATCCTTGGACATAGTATCTTGTTTAAACAAATTTTCTTTAACAAATGTTCTGAACTGGGACTTGATCTCTTGAACTATGAATCTGTCACCCAAATTTTCTTTAAGGAGTTGGCAGTGAATATCTTGAAAGGAAGATATAACATAGGATTTAAAATATTCACCTTTCTACAACATATTCGTGAGTACACCAATGGCTTCTTTAAGGACCTTTATCTTCCAATCAATGTTGAATACCCGTTGCTTAGAGAGATTCAGGGAAAATTTTAGTGGCGAATATTCGTAATATGGTGAATATTCCATTTTTGAAAATTTTGAAAAGGCAAATTTTTGGCATGGGTCAGTGACCTGTTCGCCTAAAAATTACACTTTAATTTTTTTTAGGGGTCGGCTTCGCCTACCCTTGAAAAATATCCCCTATATAAACCTAGATTATTCGCCAGGTAGAACACTTCTACTTCACATTTTTCAATAATATGATATATCCTGTATTATAGACGCGCGACAAGGGGGTAAGTTATTGACGCGCGACAAGGAGGGTTTGTAGATAAGGAGATACTGCAGATATTGACGCATAGTAGATGCATGAAAAAGAGTTTGTTGACGAGCGACATGGAGATTTTTTCGATGAGCAAGAAAAGGGCAGAGGCTACAGACGTGCGACAACATCCTCAGTGACGTGCGACAGCACCCTCAGTGACGTGCGACAGCGCCCTCAGTGACGCGCGACATCCCCCTCAGTGACGCGTGGCATCCCCCTCAGTGACGCGCGACATCCCCCTCAGTGACGCGCGACATCGCCCTCAGTGACGCGCGACATCGCCCTCAGTGACGCGCGACATCCCCCTCAGTGACGCGCGACATCCCCCTCAGTGACGCGCGACATCCCCCTCAGTGACGCGCGACATCCCCCTCAGTGACGCGCGACATCCCCCTCGGTGGCGCGTGACATCGCCCTTCTGACGCCGCGTGACACCCTCTCAGGCGCGCGTCGGATCCTCGATGACAAAGAGTTTGTTGATGAGCGACACCGAGATTTTTCAATGAGAAAGCGAGAGGGAGATAGCTGCAGAGATGAGATGTTGCGGACGCCGGAGATTTTGACGTCGCAGCGTCAAAAAAATTCATTGGCGCGCATCAACGGACCACGTTACGTCGGTCGATCGACGCACGCCATGGCGGGTGCGCATGAAGTACATTGGCGCTGCGTCGTGATTGAGGGTGTTGTCGGCGGCACCCTACCGGTGGCGTGCGTCGATAGACGCCGATGGCGGCGAGCGTCATTATGGTTTTGGCCTTGACGTCAGCATGACAATCGCTGAAATCTCCCATGACGGCGTGCGGCAGCAAAATCTCCCATCGCGCGTCTGACCTTGTCAGCCGCAGCACTTGACAATCAGTGAAATTTTTTCATACAACCCCCAAAAAATTCGCCTTCCCGCGAAACCGGTTCCAAGGATATTCGCCAGGTATTCTCCACCTTCGATTTCCAAGAGGTCTCTTAAAATGAACCCTGGAGAGATTAAATTTTACGTCATAAAATAATTTATTTTCTAAAATAACTTTGAACATATGTGTCACTAATCAACTCAGTAGATCTTGAATGCATTCACTCCATAATTTCAATTATATCTCTAAACCACTTTGAGTGTTGTAGTAAACTTCAGTTGTATCACAGTGACTTTATCATATGAATTGTATGCTTCTTCGATGAAGTTTAATCCTGTGATTATCATATCATCAACCAAGGCTTCCATTGCCTTCCCATAAGTAGCATGCTTATGGATGTCTTTGATAACTTGAACTTCATCATTAGTTAGAACAATAGGTGGTGGAATTGAAGCTAGTGGAGCTGGATCAAGTACACGAACCACCACTAATATGGACCGAGATAAAATTTGAAAGGATTTGATTCTATTCCTCCAGTTGATCATGTGTTTGCTTTCCTTTCTCAACCCTTTCAATTACCTTTGACATTGTCTCCTTCAAATTGTGCACTTCACTCTTAGGTGTAGATTCTCCTATGGGAATTCTTGTTAATTCCAAATCACTCACAGACAGATCTCTTTCATCCTTGTCAATCTTAGGTTTAGAAATTTCCATAAACTACTGACCTTGAGAATCAAATACTAACCTAGATGTGATTTTGGCCTTCTTTGTGGATGAGGAAGGAGTAGTACCTAGAAGGGTTTCCACAACATCAAACTTTGGAGAAATAATATGAGATGTAGCTTTTATTTTCTTACTCTCCACTAATGGTTACACTCAAGAAAAAGAAGAACTAGAATCGAGAGGAAGTAAGAGGCCCAAGTGCAAGTGTTTCCAAAGTGCACTTAAATTTTGTACAACTAATACTTCAAAGACATATGTTTTAACTTTAGAAGTAGGTACTTCCTTGACAGGAGTTTATTTGGTAGAAGGTCCTGAGACAACCACTGCTCCTACCTATGAATTATGATCTTTTTGCAGATCATCTTCTTCCTCTTATTTTTTCATACTACCTCCCTCAAGGTTACTTTCTTCATGTCCTCCTGCTTATTTTTTATCATGATCATCCTTATAGAGATCTATGACCTATTCTCTTTCATATAATGTTTCCAATTGTTTTGGGAAGGAAAATTGACCACTTTCTCCCTCCATAACTTCTTCTATTTTTTCATCCTTATCTTTCCCCTTTTTGGTGTACACCAAAGTTGAAGATTTAGGGGGAGAAGAAACAGTTGTGCTTGTTCATCGGGGTTTTACGTAGAAACTTCCTTTTGAAGAGTAGAGGCCTCCTAAGAGGAAGACTGTGATCTACTTTCTCTAAACATCTTCATTTTCCTATCAAACCAAACCTTGGTTCTAATCAAGACATGATTTATGAGCTCCTTCAAATCATCCCTTTCCTTAGTGAACCAATCGATATTTTCAATAGGATTATGCCTTATAGACCTTTCATATTAAAGAGACTATAGATCTTGATCATCATCTTATAGTCAATTTGGTACCTTGTATACCTCAAAATCCTTGATTTTCTGGAGAGACAATCTATCATAATACCTTCTTTTGGATTCATAATTATCAAAACAGTCAACCTAGTAATCTTCACTATCAGAAAGATGATGAAAACCCATTTTGAAATTATTAGCAATAAAACCTTTGATGTCAAAGCAAGTCCTTGGCTTGAAATAATGGAGTGTGAGGGGGGAAATTGTCATGTCAACATTTTGGGCATCCAAAGCAGTCCTACAGGTGTAGTTACCCAATGTGATTGGAAATTGGATGCCTGCAATCTTCTTGTCTCTGCAAGTTTTGTGAAGCTTATCCAACTACCTACAAACTTCAACTAGGGCCATTTTATCACTACAATACATTGGAAGTTTCAAGGGTGTTCCTTCAAAACCAGCTAACTAGATGTAAGAGAACTTTCTGAATTGAATGAAGTAGCTCCCATAGATAGCAATCAATTGTTTGGCCTCTTCGAGAATATTTGAGTTGTGTTACCCTCTAACAATCTAAAAATGTACATGGTGAAAGCATCATTCACCCTTCTGAAATGATGATTGTTGTTATTGAAATTTAGTTTTGGGTAACACTTATATAAAGAGCATCCTTTTTTTCCTCATTAGGATAAATTCCCAACAACTCCATGTATGCCACAATAGTGTACATCAAATAAGAAGTCATACAGAAATTTTTGGTCCTTTGAACATTGGCAAGTTGTTGAGTGATACTATCGCAAATTATCTCTCCCCAATTTAGGATTTTTTTCCTTCATATATGATGTTGATATAAGGAAGCATCCAAAATTGGAACTCATTAGTTGAGGGCAGCCCCATTATTCTACCAAGAAGGGTAATGATATCTAACAACTCCTCTTTGAAATCAATTATGTACATGGTTTTGGGCAGTCTTGAGGCTCCTTTCTTTGGGTTTTTAAACCAAGACTTGGCCACCCTACTCTTATATTGTTCACTGTCTTGATCAAACAAGTTGGGCTTGAGATTTGGTGAGAGTATTTGAATCCTCCACCATAGGGATTTTTAAGGAAGCACTAATGCAATTAGCATCTAACTGTGTAATAACCTATCCTTGAGAATCAGTGATATCTTTTGTGTCTAGATTGAATCAAGAACAACAAACTAGCACAATGTCAACACATTGAACAGAAATAGGAAAACCCCTCGCGTGAGCTATCCCACTTTCTTTGATTAAGTGAGCAATAGGAGTAGGATTCTGGCAGTCAAGTCATGCCAAAAATCATCAAGGTCGAGATGTTGAGCATCACTATCTCCTATTTCAAGTACAGTTGTTTCCAAAGAATAAATATATTCTTATCATTTATAATGGATCTTCATGATAGCAAAAAATTGAACAATTAGCAGGACAATGGGAAGTAGCGAAAGAACAACAATTGCTTCTAAAATTCTCGCAGCAACCTTCTTGAGTCCTTAAATTTCAGCTTTCAGGTGAACTATGACTGCTTCTGAAACCAAAATGCACTTGGGATTTTGAAAAATACTAGAAAATGCTCTACATGGCTACAAATAGTGGAGAGGGTGAAAAAATGGAAAATGGCAACCAATTATGAGAAGTATGGTAAAATAGCCAGTTTCCCTATGTATTTATACACATTCTATTTTGAATAGGTCAACAGAGTGCATTGAATGTGAAAATTAATGCATTGTGGGAGGCGAGATAAACTTTGGACACAATACACTAACCTGAGACTATGGAATGCAAATATGGCAGAATATTTGAGCACAACTATCCCATGTGACGTTGGGACACTTGGGACACAAAAAGCTAAAATACCCACCGTAAGAAGGAGGCTCTGTGTATGATGCGGTAAATGTGTGTTTGTGGGTTACAACTGATTCGGAAGAACTTGGGACACTTGGGACATGAAAAGCTAAAATACCCGCAATGCAATTAAATCGGGTAAGTCAAAAAATGTTTTCACATCCAACCCTTATGACAGTGGGACATGATTTTTCCATAAAGCTTAAATACTTACAGTATGAAGGAAGCTCGTTTAATTTTGGGGAACATAGGGTCCAATGGAACATGGGACACACAGGACAACAAAACCTGAAATACCCATAGTGCAAAGAGAAAGCCTCAAATTTCCTAAGTATTGAAACTTCATCCTTTGACATTATACTTCATAAAGGAAAACAAAACTTGACAATGATTAATCTCATCAAAAAAATTGAAAAGTCTCTAAAAAACCTACAAAACTTTTAAGGGGTTCTTTCTAGGGAGGAACTATCTTGACACAAAAGGAGAAGACAAGACAAAGGACCCTATAATATTTGGTTTTAAGACAAGTGCCTTATCTATTGGGTAATGGATTCATGAATGAGTTAATATAGAAGAAACACACATATAGGCAAACAAGGAACCACAAATCAAAACCAAAAACAAGGACTATACAAGACTATACAAAGGACTGCCTAGTCACCTAGGACTGAAACAACTTCAAATATTGCCCACTATATGGAAATGGAAGAGAGGTTCCATCCATATAGCTCAAATAAAAAGAATTTTCACCAATAAAGTGTCTAATTTTGAAAGGACCCACCAGAGAGAATTGAACTTACCATGACTTCCTCGAGGTTCTCACCTCTTGTCCCAGTAGGACAATGTCTCCAACCTAAAAGTCCCTAGACCTAGCTTTCTTATCAAATAGTTTCTTCACCTTTTGTTGATGTGCAGTAATTATGTCCACTACCTTCAACATGTCTTCATCCAACTTCTGCATATACATGATTCTTTTCTCCAAGGCACTGGTGAAATTTGAATCCTCAATAGCTTTCATTAATTACAAGGCTGGAAGTTCCAATGTTACTGGTAGCTGAGCTTTTGTTCCATACACCACCTAGAATGGAGACATCCCAATTTCTCTTTTAGGAGTGATCCTATCTACCCAAAGGGCATCATAAATCTTTTTGTGCCAATTCCTCTGAGATTCATTCACAAGCTTTCGAATGATAGTCACCAAGTTTTTATTTGTTGATTTTCCTGTCCATTCCCTTGTGGGTAATAATCAGAGGAATGTGCAAGGGAAATCCCATATCCATAGCAGAATTCCATCAATTCATAAGAAGAGAAATTAGGGGCATTGTCAGTGATAATTTTGTTTAGTACTCCAAACCTAATCAAGATGTTCTCCTTAATAAAATTTCATACCACTTCAAAGGTTGTACTTTTTACCAGAATGGCTTCTACCCACTTCATAAAGTAGTCGATGCTTGATTAGAACCTAAGTATTCCCAAAGCACTTGAGTTGGGATTGAGAGTTCCTATGAAATCTATCCCCCACTATGTTGAAAGGGATATTCAATTACTACTGGTTTGAGTGGTAAGGTGGCTAGTTTGGGTCTATTAAAAAAATTTGACATGCTTCACATTTCATGACCCACTTTGTTACATCCTTGAATAGTTTGGCCAATAGTATCCTACACGCAATATTTTACGATAAATCATAGCGAGATAAAAATTTCCACTACAATATTTATCATGAAACACCATGAGCAACCTCTTATTTTACTCTTTATCTGCACATTGAAGAAACCTTCCATCAATCCCTCTCCTTAATAATGAGCTGTCCCAGTACATATTGTGTAGATCTTAGTTTAACATCTCTCTTCTCCTTAGCATTCATATGGGATGGACATTCTCCATATGTTAGATAGTGGGCAATATCTGCATACCACGCATCAGTTGAGATAAGGAAAAGGACAGTGGGGATATCAGCATCTTCTTCTTTTGAGATATCACCTTTGGCACTATTAGCAATCATTTCACAGAGACCCTTGCCTTGAATAGTTTGGTTGGCCTAATATCCAAATCATACTCTTGTACCTTTGCCACCCAATTTCCCCTTTTAGTCCCAAATTCTGTTGTGTGAGAATTGAGGATATAGAAGTGGAATTGTTTGACTACCTTAACTAAAAAAATCATGCTTCTCTATTTGTGTATATTTCAATTCATGAGATTTCAAAACATAACTCATGAAAGCAATGGGAAGCTCACATCCTTCAGGATTCTTTTGTGTCAGAATGGTTGCCAAGTATTCTCAATGGCATAGCAATAGATTATGAAATCCTTTTCAAAGTTTGGATAGGAAAGAACTAGTGTTCTAGCAATATCTCTTTTGATATTTTCAAAAGATTCCTTCCCTTCTGGTGTCCGAAAAAGGATTATTTTCCTTTCATCATCGAGATATACTCATAGTTAATTCTGTAAATCAGGGATAAATCTTCTTAGAAAATTTATTTTTCCAAAGAAAGAATGCACACCTTTTTTGCTTATAGGGAGGGGAATCTTCTGAATAGCCTGGACTCTCTCTGGGTCTATCTTGGTCCCTTCTTTGGAAACAATATGTCCAAGAAATTTTCCCTCTCGTAACACCAAATATGGACTTATTTGGATTTAGGGATATCCCATGCTTCCTGCACTTCTAGAGAACAACCTCAAGATGTTGGAAATGATCCTCCCTCTTCTTGGAGAAAACAGTCAAGTCATCAAGATATATTACAATGCACTTTCCCTTTAAATCACCAAAATCTAAATCCATTTCCCTTTGAAAAGTGGCACCAGCATTGATGAGACCAAATGACATCCTTCTATACGCAAAAGTACCCCAAGGAGTTGTGAAAGTTGTCTTGTGTTGATCTAGGACATCTACTTCAATCTGATTATACCTTGAGAAACCATCCAACATAGATAACATCTCGAGCTAGTGACATCTTGCAAGATTTGATCCATCATGGGGAGTGGATAGTTATCCTTGAGGGAAGCTTGGTTTAAGTTTTGAAAATCCACACAAATACAGATCTCTCCACTCTTCTTCCTTATAGGCACAATGTTGGTTATCTAGGTTGAATGATGAATAGGAAAATTATCCTTGCATTCAACAACTTCTGAATCTCTGGTGAATGGTATCTACAATTTTGGGATTGTATTGCCTTTTATTTTGACTAAAATGATTAATTCCTGGCTTTAGAGGAATGTAGTGTTGCATTTCCCTTGGTCTGAAATACTTTAAATCATCATATGAATAAGCCAACACATCAACATATTTTTTAACAATTCAATCATTCTATTCTTTTCTTCTCGAGTGCAACATTTACCAATATTAACAAGCTTAGGCTCTTCTTCACTTCCAATGTTAACTTTCTCATGCTCTGTTGATTGATGAGCTCCATGTGATACTTTTGACTTGATATACCTATCATGTTTGTCAAACAAATCCTCTAGGATTACCAGTCCTCTAGGTATCTTGTTACCTTTCAGTCTTATACAACCATCCTTATCAGATTCTTCTTTGACTCCTTCTTTAGGTATAGAATATGGTATAGACTCATGAGGAGTAGCCTCACTTCCTTCAAAATACAATTGACTAAAGTTGTCCTTAAGCTCAAGAAAAGAGAGCAAGTGTTGATCATCATTGAATACCTGCCAATTATTGACATTATCTAACACACTTGGTCCTGTGTATAATCTCGATTGTAAACTTCTCTTGAGAAAAGTTAGGGTCAGGGATCAACAATGATTCTGATGTAACTAAGGCATCAACTCTAGTGTTATTTTCTCTAGGCACAACCTCAATGGAGAAGGCATCCAATAACTCAATTGAATCCCATACCAAATTTCTGTAATGCTTGAGCCTTTTATTTTTTACCTAAAACACTCCTCTGACTTGTTTGAAAATAAGTTTTGCATCTCCTCATGCACAAAGGTTCTTTATTCCCATTTCTCTTGCCATTTCCAAACCTAAAAGAAGAGCTTCATATTTCACTGTATTATTTGTATTTTCAAATTACAGCTTATAAGAGAAAGGGTAAGACTTCTTTTCAAGAGAAAACAGAACCACACCTGCTCTAGAACCAAATTGAAGAAACTACCATCAAATTCAAGAATCCAAACACCATTAGGATCATCTATCACACCCCTGAGAGCCTTCATCTCATCTTTTGACATGATCATGTAATTACCATGACCAATGTCTTCGTAGATAATTTTTGCTTTAGGGTCATCCGTTTTCTACACAATATACTCAGTTTTCTTTCCCATAACAACTTCTTCATATTTCCATTAATCGAGATGAGAACATGTGACCAATTCATTTGAATTTCTCCTCCCACTTCTTTACAGAAATTTCTACTCAGCAACATACCATAGGACGGAGGAATTTATGCTACTAAAATGGTAGCTTTAACCCTTTTCTATAGGAAAGAAGAAAAATCTACTTATGCATCCTTGATCCTTCCTACAAGTGGCACCTCCTTACTTTCCATAGAATAACATGAACCAAATGTGTGTGTCAAATTCAAGCCTAAAGCATGAGCAACTTTATTAGGAATCACATGAATCGATAACACAATTACTAAGCCTATGACTAGCTATAAGTAGTGTGACATAGAAGGGCTCAATCTTTTCAGTTGTAGAAGGTGTTGCAACCATCAAATTTTTTGAGGTGACAAGGTGGGAGTAGGCAATAGGCCTTTGGAAGTAGTAGATGATGAGTTAGGTTTGGATTTGACAAACTTGACTACCTGGGAAAGGCATCAGGGTGAGTTTGATAGAATTCAGCTTCAGAAATTTGAATCTTGGTTTTCTTGATGTGATCAATTATGTCAAAAGATCTAGAGGTAGATGGGGCATCTACACTAGAAGAGGTGGAAGCCTTAGGCTTATCATTTTTGGCGGTTGAGGTTGTTTTTGACATAGAGGTTGAAGTTATATTATCTTTAGGTGTAAAAGATGAAGAGGTAGAAGTGTTACTTACCTTTTGAGTGGAAATGGTAGGGATAGGGGCTCCTCTTTTAGCAACAATGGAATAGTGATCGAAACCTCTTTGGATTTCTTTGTAGGTTGGGTCACCTCCTTCTTTTTGTTCATTTGTTCTCTAGTCATAACAACATATGATTCATTGTTCATATCTGATCACTACTTCATCATAATTATCTTCATCATCAACCCCTTCGGTGGTAAGGAAATTAACTTGAGAATCACTTGCTTCTTCTGGAACCTCTTCTGCTTCTTCCTTAGGCTCCTCATACTCCTCAGCCTCTACTTCATCTTTAGGCTCTTGAACCTCACACATTGCATTGACTGGAACCTTAAGAGGAGGTGCTTCAATTGCTAGTTTAGGCTGAGTAGAAGGAAAACGATTTTAGGGTTGAAAATTTCTCCTCGGGATATCTTTATAAGGAGTGTTTTGAGCCAATTGCTTCTTGATTGTTATAAGATCATTCACCAATTTTTGTACCAGTTGATCAGAATTGGTTCCTGAAGAAGAATTTTTAGCTTTAGGAGGTTCCTTTTTTAATTCCTAGACATTATGAGATCATCTTCGACACTTATGGCCAAACATTGATCATCATCCAAAGTGGAAATATTATCCCTTCTCAATGTGTATCTTACCTCTAGAAATTTTACATTCAGGAAGAAACATTTCTGAATTTGATCCACATGATGAGTGGCTACTGGAATTTTATTCACCAGTTTGTTAAATCTTTCCACAAACTCTCACATGGGCTCATATGGTTCTTTCTTTATCTGAGAAATCTGGGCAAGGAGAGCATGCACATCCTCAACGGGTTTGAACTAATTTTCAAACTGAGTCCTCATGGTATCCCAATTAGTGATAGCATCAACCGAGAGATGATAGAACTAGTTTGTAGCATTTTCCTGGAGTGTTTCTACAAAGATCCTGATAGAGACATCTTCATGCTCAACTCTAAGAACTCCACAAGCCACGATGAATGCAACAATGTGTTCATCCAGGTGCACCTTCCCATCTCCTCTGAATCTAGGAAAATTATTTCTATTCCCTTTTGGGAGATCATGCAATGGTTGAGCAAGAGCCAAAGGTCCAACCCATTGTCCCCAAGGTAGAGGTTCTTCCATTCTTGGAAAAATGGTTTATAAGGGATTATAACTCTAGCCAACATGAAATGTTCGATGATAGGGTTTGATCATGTTTAAAATCAACGTTCTCTACAACTCTATCTTTAGTCCTGGAGGAGTTCTTGTGGATCTTGTTCTTATATTCCTTCTTTCTAGAGTCAGAAGGAAGCCTTGTTGTTCAAGTAATTAAAAATCTAGATCTTCAATACCATGTGCTCTCTGGCTTCGTGTGTATCTTCTATCTACCAGTGTGTTGTTGTTGTTGGTATGATTGAAGTTGTTTTGGTGGGATGCACAAAATGTGCCCCATGGTGGGAAAAAAATGGTTGTAAAATATAACTTGAGGACAAGCAATAGTTAGGGGAAAACAATCCCTCCTCTTTATGGGAGAGGTTCCCTTATTGAACACAAAAACAAAAAAGAAAATCTACTTATTTACAAATGTACAAACTATCAATATTTTAATGAGGATTTTGATGTTTTAGATGTCTTCATCTCATAATATTTCCAATACATAAGAAAAGAATATAGAATAATTAATAGCTCGGGAATGAAGAAAGCAACACTTTTAGATATATAGATCTCAGAGTAATACCTTACTTATGCATGCATGAGTAATAAATCCTGAATCATACACATTTGAATACAAGACATATATGCAATAGACACAAATTTCTAAACATAACATCAACTAAAAGACACAAAGTTTCTTATTCAAATATATATATATATATATATATATATATATATATATATAACCCACATGAATTAGATAGAAATAAGGAAAAGATAGAACACATGAAAGGATGAGAGTGGAACTTTCTTACATTACTTGCACATTCAAGTAACTTCACATCAAAACATCAAAATCCAACCCCTTTCAAAAGACAAGGGAGCCCCTTAAATAACCTCTTGGGTGGTTACAAAAGAGTCTTTTCAGTTTATTTCTTTTAATCCAAGGATTAATATCCAATTAAGCCTTATAACATCAAGTTGTCTTTTACTTCAATATTACATGACTAGATACATCGATTAAAAGAAAAGATTAAGAATTGGGGGTTGGAACATTTGAAGGAGTGGTTGTGACACTCTTTTCTTTGAGCACTTGATTTCTGAATATTTTCAATGCTTCAACTATGTCCATGCCTCAAGGGATGGTGGTATTTGTAGTCACGTGAGTCCAGCTTCCTAAACACTTCTCCATTTCCTTCCCAAATTCTACATTCTCTAGAAATTCCTTATTGGCCTCAGTGATGGTTGCTTGAAGTGTACATATCTCCCTCATTTTATCCTTAGACGTATCTTTTTAAATAAATTTTCTTTAACAAATGTTCTGAATCGGGACTTGACCTCTTCAACCATGAATCATCACCCAAATTTTCTTTGAGGAGTTGGCAGTGAATATCTTGAAAGGAAGATATAACAAAAGCTTCACCTTTCTGTAACATATTCCTGAGTTCACCAATGGCTTCTTCAAGGACCTTTATCTTCCAATCAATGTTGAATACCCACTTCTTAGAAAAATTAAATTTTTCCTCATCAAATACTTTATTTTCCAAAAGAACCTATACATCTGTGTCACTCATCATGAGAGATCTTGAATGCATTCACTCCACAATTTCAATTCTCTCTCTAAACCACTGAGTGTTGTAGTGAACTTCAGTTGTATCACAGTGACTCTATCATATGACTTGTATGCTTCTTCAATGAATTTTAATCTTGTGATTATCATATCATCAACCAAGGCTTCCATTTCCTTCCCATAAGTAGCATGCTTATGGATTTCTTTGATAACTTGAACTTCATCATCATTTAGAATAGCAATTGGTGGAATTGAAGCTAGTGGAGCTAGATCAAGTACCTTATCCTCTACTAACAGGGACCGAATGAAATTTTATAGGATTTTATTTTTTTCCTCCAGTTGATCTTATGTTTCCTTTTCTTTCTCAACCCTTTCAATTACTTTTGACACTATCTCATTCAAATTGTGTACTTCACTCTCAGATGTAGATTCTCCTAGGGGAATTCTTGTTAATTCCAAATCACTCACAGACAGATCTCTTTCATCCTTGTCAATCTTAGGTTTAGAAATTTCCATAAACTGCTGACCTTGAGAATCAGATACTAACCTAGATGTGATTTTGGCATTCTTTGTGGATGAGGAAGGAGTAGTACCTAGAAGGGTTTCCAAAACATCAAACTTTGGAGCAAAAATATGAGATGTAGCTTTTATTTTCTTACTCTCCACCAATGGTTGCACCCAAGCAAAAGAAGAACTAGAAATAGAGGGAGAAAGAGACCCAAGTGCAAGTGTGCCCATTGCACTTAAATTTTGTATAGCTGATACTTCCAAGACAGATGTTTCAACTTTAGAAGTAGGTACTTCCTTGACAGGATTTTATTTGGTAGAAGGTTCTAAGACAACCACTTTGCTCCTACCTTTGAAGTATGATCTTTTATTGGTCATCTTCTTCCTCCTCTTTTCCGTAACACCTACCTCAAGGTTACTTTCTTCATGTCCTCTTGATTCTTTTTAAAATTCATCATCATTACAGAGATCTATGACCTGTTCAATTTCAGATATTGTTTCCAATTATTTTGGGGAGGACAATTTTCCACTTTCTCCCTCCATCACTTCTTCTATTTTTTCATCCTTCTTAGCTTTCCCCTTTTTGGTGTACACCAAAGTTGAAGATTCGGGGGAGGAGGAACAGATTGTGCTTGTGCCTCAGGGGTTGCTATAGAAACTTCCTTTTGAAGAGTAGAGGCCTCCTAAGAGGAAGACCGTGATCTACTTGCTTTGAACATCTTCATTTTCCTATCAAACCAAACCTTGGTTCTAATCAAGACAGATTTATGAGATCCTTCAAATCATCCCTTTCCTTAGTGAACCAATCGATATTTTCAATAGGAGTATGCCTGATAGACCTTTCATATTCAAGAGACTACAGATCTTGATCATCATCTTGTAGTCCATCTGGTACCTTGTATACCTCAAAATCCTTGATTTGCTGGAGAGACAATCTTCCATAATACCTTCTTTTGGCTTCATAATTATCAAAATCAGTCACCCCAGTAATCTTCACTATCAACAAGATGATGAAAACCCATTATGAAATTATTAGCAATAAAACCTTTGATGTCAAAGCAAGTCCTTGGCTTGAAATAATGAAGTGTGAGAGGCTAAAATTGTCCTATCAACATTTTGGGCATCCAAAGCGAGTCTACAGTGTAGTTATCCAATGTGATTGGAAATTGGATACCTACAATATTCTTATATCTACAAGTTCTATGAATCTTATCCTCCCGCCTACAGACTTCAACTAGGACTAGTTTAACACTATAATACATTGGAAGTTTCAAGGGTGTTCCTTGAAGACTAGCTAAAATGGATGTCACGAGAAATTTCGAATGTAATGAAGTAGCTCGCATAGATAGCAATCAATTGTTTGGCCTCTTCTGAGAATCTTTGAGATGTTTTACCCTCTAGAAATCAAACAATGTACATGGTGAAATAATCATTCACCCTATTAAAATTATGATTACTATTATTCAAAGTGAGTTATGGGAAATACTCATGTACGGGAGCATCCATTTTATCCTCATTAGGAGAAATGCCCAACCACTCCCTGTATGCCGCAATAGTGTACATCAAATAAGAAGTCATATAGAAATTTTTGGTCCTTTAAACATTGGCAAGTTGTTCAGTGAGACTATCACAAATTATCTCTCCCCAATTTAGGATTTATTTGCCTTCACATATGATGTTGATATAAGAGAGACCCAAAATTGGAACTCATTAGTTGAGTGCAACACCATTATTCTAGCAAGAAGGGTAATGATATTTGACAACTTCTCTTTGAAATCCATTATGTACATGGTTTTGGGCAGTCTTTAGGCTCCTTTCTTTGGTTTTTTAAACCAAGACTTGCCACCCCGCTCTTTTTTATTTTTTAATTTCTTGATCAAATAGAAGGTGGGCGATCTTTGATGAGAGTATTTGAATCCTCCACCACAGGGATTTTGAAGACAAACAGTAATAATGTGATTAGCGTCTAACGGGAAATAACCTATCCTTGAGAATCAGTGATATCTTTTATGTATGGATTGAAGCAAGAACCATAAGCTAGCACAAGTGTCGGCACATCGAGCAGATATAGGAAAAACCCCGTGTGAGCTATCCCACTTTCTTTGATTAAGCGAGCAATAGGAGTAAGATTTTGGCAGTCAAGTCATGCCCAAAAATCATCAAGGTCAAGATGTTGAGCGTCACTATCTCCTATTTCAGGTACAGTTGTTTCCAAAGAAGAAATATGTTTATGCCCTTTATAATGGATCTTCATGATAGCGAAAAATTGAACAATTAGCTAGACAACGGGAAGTAGGGCAAGAACAACAATTGCTTCTAAAATTTTGTAGCAAGCTTCTTGAGTCTTTGAATTTCAGATTTCAGGTAAACTATGGCTACTTCTGAAACCAAAATGCACTTAGGATTTTGAAAAAGGCTAAAAATTCTCTGCCACTACTACAAATAGTAGATAGGGTAAATGAAATGTAAAATGGTAACCAATTATGAGAAATATGGTAAAACTACAAGTTGCCCTATGTATTTATACACATTTAGTTTTGAATAGGTCAATAGAGTGAATTAAATGTGAAAATTAGTGCAAGTGCAAGGGAAGGATAAACTTTGGACACAATGTGCTGACTTGAGACTATGGAATGGGGATATGGCGAGAAGATTTGAGCACAACTAGCCCAAGTGATACTAGGACACTTAGGACATGGAAAGACAAAATACCCATTGATAAGAAGGAGGCTTTGTGTATGATGCGAAAATATGGGTTTGTGGGTTATAACTAGCTCAAAAGCACTTGGGACACTTGGGACATGGAAAGCCAAAATACCTCGTAATGCACTCAAATCGGGTAAGTAGGAAAACATTTGCAAATTAACCCTTGGTACATTGGGATGTGAGTTCTCCACAAAGCTGAAATACCCGTAGTATGAAGGAAGCTAACTTCATTTTGGGGAAAATAGAAATTTGGGGATTAGAGGGTCGAAAGGAACATGGGACACGCAAGATAGAAAAACTGAAATACTTGCAAAGGTCAAAGAGAAATCCTCAAAATTTCGTAGTGTTGAAATTTCATCCTTTGACATTATACTTCACAAAGGCAAAAAAAACTTAACAATGATTAATCTCATCAAAAATTTTGAAATGTCTCTAAAAAAAGCACAAATTTTTGAATGGGTGACAATAACCTATGTGGAGAGGATTTGAATATTTGTGGATCCCTTTACAAATCCATGCCCGGGGAGGCAAAATGTCTAGAAATTCTTTCTCAAGTTATTATGGGTTTTTTTGTGTTCGGTAAAGGGGTTTTTTTCTTCAAATTTTCAGCTTTACTATGTGCCAAGGATTTGAGGACTCTTAAAGTCCATGCTACCTCTAGGATCTTGGAAATCGTACTAGTGAGATAGAAAATCTAAAAAAACATTTTCTATGTTTTTCACTTTCGGTAATGGGTTTTTTTTTCTTCTTCCATTTTAGATCTTAAATTGGAAAGTTTTTTCCAACAAAATTAATCGAAGAAAGTGAAGGCAAAAGACATTTTATGTTTTTTAAAAATAAATATTAGAGCATAAACTTCAAAAGCTTGTATCTTTTGATTGGTAACTTGGATTTGAGTGTCATTTTTGTAAAAGTTCTTGTTTTTTCGTGCTTGTTCCATTAGAACTATTTATTTTGAGAAAAAAACCAAAAATTGTAAAATGTCATTATTGTAACATGCACTCAATTATAAAGTGCCAACATTTATATCTCTCTTTGTTTTTTGAGAGATTTTATATCTGTATCTTCGACACTTTTTGGCATGCTGCAAGTCTCTCTTGTGGGGAGCTATTCTCGTAAATCCCAGTGTTATTTTTCGGTGTTTGAGTAGTTTTTTTGACATGTAATGCCCCGTACTTTCATTTCTATGTTTAAAGGAATGATAGGACAAATGGTTTTATCCTTTGTTGTTGGCACCTTTGTGTGTCAAAAATTTAGATGGAAACTTGATGTGAACCCAGCTAATCTGGAGTTTATCTTAAGGATGAACTATTTTGTTAAAGCGACATTACGTCATTTGTAATATAGGATGTCATGCAATTTCTGGTGTAAATTTAAGCCTTGAAAGTGATTTACGATGTTTTCATTTATCTCTATTAAATTGTGAGCATAATAGTTTTTAACTATGTATGTTAAGACTTTTACAGCTAGATAGTTTGCTTAACGACCAAAATTGGGACTCGAATAAGATTTTATTTCGACTTATAATTGATTTTGAGCCAACCATTCAGTAGTTTGTGTCACCAGATGGCTAACACTAGCATGGTTGTATTTTCTTGGGTGAATGACTACGGTCGTTAGTCAATAACTTAATTATTTGAATTAAGGGGAAACAATTCCCATAAAGCTTGCATGAGCAACTTTATTGATCAATGCTAACATTATAACATATATATATATATATATATATATATATTACAAAAAGGGAATTTGCAAAGTCTGAAGTAGATAAATAACTACTACGAGAGATTTATTAACTTTGTGTAATCAAGGAAGGGACAATCTAATCTTATGAAATGATTCTAAAACCTAACATGCAAACATACTGTTTGGGAAGCTATGTTAGGACATCACCTTAGCTATTTGGAAAGGATGTATAAATATAATTATTTGATTGAGTCCTTAAACGCAAAAGAGATGGGGATCAGAAATTGCTATTTGCATAAGTTTTTAATTGGTCTTTTAAAAACTATATACAATCTTAAGTTTCAAAATTTAATCAAGTGGTGAGTTGGCACCCCACCGCCAATACATGGTACTAGAATTCTTTATTGTATTATTTATTGAACCCGTCAACCAGAGTTAGAGGGAAATACTATGGGTTAACTAAATTTAAATTTACTTGCATGGCGTGAGGAGGGAATTTTGCTACAAAGATGGAAGCCAAAATGGCTGGTTAGATAAACTGGCAGCAAGCTCCACCAACCACTGCATTAATGGCATTTAACATGCAATAAACTTGCACCTTCCTCGGGAAGTGCATGGACAAAATTGGGGAAAAGAGGTAGTTTTTAGTATCAATTCATTGCATGGCTGGAAACTTGTAGTAGCTCTGCGCACAAGGAAGAAGTTCAACTGTGTGTTGTTGTGAGTTTGCATGGAGAAAACATCAGTTGAATCTTTGGAATAGCAAGTTCCCAGACTCATTAAATATTACGAAAAACATTGTAAGCTGGGGGATGAAGGAATTTACTTCCAAGTTTGAGATCTTCTGAAGAATCATGAAAGCTTTGCAAGGAAAGAGAGGAAGGTGTAATAGGCATGATATGCCCTAACCCAGTCATAATTTCTTACTCTATTTAGTTATTTCACAAATAGAACTTTACTTGGATTGAAATTTGTGTTCTTAATCCTTGGTGATGTGAAATTGATTTAATCCTTACTTCTGTAGAATTTGTTTGATCTTTGAGTGTGATGAATGTTGTTGGAAACAAAGTAAAGTTTTTCGAGTTTCAATGTGATTTATTATTGTGATGAAACAACGTATTTCTTGGGATGAATGAGAAGTTGCAGTTGTATTCATCATTGGGTTTTGGCATGATTCTTCTAGTGTGTTTTGAATTCTTATTTCAATACTACAATTCAATAAGGAATTAAACTGCAGAAAACCTTGTCTTTATGGTTACCCATTTCTTCTCGATTATATAATATTAACAAGATGATGCAAATACTAGAAGTCAATGTTGAGAAGTTCTGCGGTAGACGACTCTCCCTGTCCTGGTAATCGTTAGATTTACTTAACTGGGTTGATTATTTTAGGAAATAAACTCCTGTGGAGTCGTGTAGGTCTTGTTGAAGGTATCTATGCTTAGTCAAACAGTTCTTATTTGGAGTAAGTAATTATGTTGAGGAATTATTATTTCCTTAAAAGCAAAATCTACCTCACTGTGCACTCAGATACTTCGTTAGCCCTCTTACAATAGGGAAAAATTAGTTGTGCTCCTGTTACAAATCTTGTATGATTTTCATGGAGTTAATTTATTAACTATCAACACCTAATTTTCTTAAAGCTTGGCTGTTCTACTAACAACACCATGCTGAACTCGAGGGTAAAGTTGATTTTGACTAAGAACTTTCTCTCCCTTGAAAGAATTCTTGTACGTTGTTGTCCATTAGGAAACAATCCTAAAAAGTGAGTTGTTCTCCTAGAAGCTTATGCATAAGGTCTTGCAGTTGAAAAAGTGTTGAACAATTCTTTGTATTGGGTACGTCTTATCTCAATGTATGAGCTAGTTATTTTAGTTGTGTTTGATTTCTTAAATCCTTACGTGTTTGAATGTGTTGGCTGGGTTTATTGATAACCTTCTTCTTGGATTCAAAAATTTGTAGTAAAGGTTGTTGGTTATTTGTCACTAGTAATGACCTACCATTAGCAATTTCTAGAAGGTTTGGGAAATGATTTGGAACAGTTTCATGAGTCTAGCTGATTTCTTGATGAGCTGTTCAGTTTTACCTTAAGCTAGTTTTATGTCTCTTATGTTTGGACTTGAGTCATCATGCATGATAGGATATTAAAGTTGATCAAAATAGAAACCCTCTTGACTCCTGGAGTGTTAAAAATTGGGAGTTATTACTCCTTTGTTGTAATCGATGCAGAGCAAAGCTCGATTGATTTGATGACCTTACTTTGATAATTAATTGAAAAATAGGATGTGTTGAGTTTCAGTTGAAATCCACTTAAGGTCATAATATTTTAAGTATCATACTCCTCTTAAGGATATGACAGATGCTATCTAACTAAGATCTTATGAAGTGCTAGATCCTTGATGGGCGTAAGTTCATGTAAATGATTGAGTGTTATTTTAGTTTACCGAAAAACTTGACTCCTTAAATCTTATCTAGCTGTATTTCATTCTCCCTTGAGGATTACGGAGAATTCTCTTGACATTTAAAAGTTCTTCATTGATTCCTTTGGGGTTGTGTCATGAATTATTTGGTGTGCTCTAACCTTGTTCAGTGAAATGGGTTGGTAGATATTTTTCATTATTCTAATAGAGTCTTTGACTCAGTGAGGAATAAGGAAACCCTTCATTTTGAATTTTGTGAAGAGAAAACTCATACGAATACGAATGCCCAGTTTGGGATAATAGGTTAAATTTCAGTCATGTTATCATGACTCCCTTTCGTTAAAACATCTTGAAATGCTTTGGCAATTAATCGGTATTGATATGTTGATAACCAGGTTGAGGAAAAGAAATTATGTTCTCTTTCCTAGTCTTGGAATATTTAATAAATGCTTAAGTTGAGGAAAGTATTGGTTATGTAACCTATTACTTGAATTTTACCTGTTAGCTAAAAGGCAGGATGCCTTGAATTCTCTCTCTCTCTCTCTCTCTCTCTCTCTCTCTCTCTCTCTCTCTCTCTCTCACCCTTAAAGTTAAATCTAATATCATAATTTTAACTAATTACGCTTGATGCCTTAGTTTTAATACATGGACTTTAGTAGACCTTATGGGTGTATGGAATCCTTGTTGGATCATTAAGAATATTTGAGAGATTGCTTGGAATGTGATTCTTGTTATACTTATGGTTACTTAATTAATGAGTAAAAGTGATTCCAGGCATGCAAGTATGGGATTGCATGAGTGGAATCTTGATACTCTTATGAGTAGTCTTTTGATCTCTTATGAATATCTGATACATTATAATTTAGGTGACTGCTCTGAGTGACTGAAATAGTTGTATTGAAACGTAAGTTTGAAAGTGATTTCTTTCTTGGCTCATGAAAGTGCTTGCTCTTGACATGTTATAAAAATAATTGTTATCTTCTTAAGTTCTGCAACATTGATTCATAAAAATAATATGAGTTCTTGTTGATGGTGAATCACAAAGACCCCTGAATGTCTGCAACTCGATGGGTTGAGACTCTCAGTGTGATTACATAACATGGAGCTTTTCCCAAGTGTGGGACCTTGTGAATCGGAAAGCTCTCCGGATGAAGGCCGATTCCTATTCCTCTGTTTAGATGCACACATAAAAATGCGAAGGTTTACTCAAAACCTAATTTAACTTGCCAAGGAGACAGGGTAAGAAGATGCATAAAAATAAACCTAAACTAACAAAGGTGATGCACCGAGGAATGAAGAAACATCTATCTTCCCAATAAACATAAACCATTAAAATGTAATGCAAGATCATGCACAGATAACCAGATTTGTAGTGAAAGATCAAGAGGATGTAAATGAACACAGAGAGGGTTGAGAATCATCCATAGATATGCATTATTTTCTCCAAAGATTGATACAATACACTACAAAATGCCAAGAGGCAAATTTGCATTACAGGTTTTATATGGGAGGTTTTAAACCCACAAATTCACTGCCAAAGAGAAGAAGGAGGGGCAAAACAAGAATGTCCAACCTTTAGAAAGAAGCTCCTCCTTACAATTTATAGGAATAATGAGAGAGAAAAGATAGTGGAATTCCAAATCTACCCCCAACCACCTCCAAGTTGCATTTAATTCATCTCATTATGGTGGTAGGTGAGAACCCTAAGCGGACCCAAGAAATGGCGAATTGTATTTTGCATTTTTAAGAAATTTTTCTCACCTAATTAAAGATATCCAATTGTAGTTGGATAGAGGACCTCGTAAGCTTTCCAAAAATTTCAACCTTGCATGAATCTGAGCTCCCTATGAAAAGTTATGGCCATCCCGAATATCTTTGTTAGGGTTTGCTTCTGTCAGTGTCAATGCTCAAAATGTTATGCCTCCTAAAGATGTGCCTTGGCACATCCATCATTATGTCGACATACTCTTACATGTGCCACAGGTATTGAAAATGTGGTGTCGACACTTCATGTTGTGTGCCTCCACTGCGCGCCTTAGGTACGAATTTTCGCATGTCAACACTTCTTGTTGTGCGCCTCTAGCCTGCGCCTTGGGCATGAATTTTCACATGTCGACACTTCCTACTCTGCACCTCCAACCTGCACCTGGGCACAAATTTTCGCATGTCGACACTTTGTGTTGTGCGCCTCCAACCTATGCCTTGGGCACAAATTTTTGCATGTCGACACTTTGTGTTGTGCACCTCCAACCTGTGCCTTGGGCACGAATTTTTGCATGTCGACACTATGTTGTGCGCCCCCAGCCTGTGCCTTGGGCACGAATTTTGTCATGTCGACACTTTGTGTTGTGCACCTCCAACCTGCACCTTGGGCATGAATTTTTGCATGTTGGCACTTTTGTGACACAATAAATATTGGGCTTTAAGTTTATTTGATTTCCATATTCTTCTGTTTGTCTATATTTACATGGGGGGAGATATATACAACAGTTCCTTTATGAAATAATTAAGTAAAGTATGTTGTTATGATGAGTTGAGGCTTATCATGCTCAGTTCATGTGAACTAACTTGTGCTAACAATTTTGCAGATAAATGCTGAGAAAGGAGGGTGATGTAATTAGTTTTGTATATTATTCTGATCGAGGAAAGTTAAAGATATGAATGACTGGAAATGTTCTTAAATGGAGTACTTCTTCTTAGAAATGGGAAAGGCCTTGTTATTTAATGTCTTTGTATTATTCAATAAAATGGAAGACTTTGGTCATTCTTATAGACATGAATTGTACTTATCTCTTGAAGGAAATTAAGAAATATTTTGTTGTTGCAATATATTGTTTTATAAGAGATTGAATGGCAATGATGAGTTACTGAACCGGAAATTTATCAAGATAGGTTATTAGTATCTTTGTCACTATTGTACTAAGCGTTAATCTTAAATGCATAATAATTACTAGCACACAACTTATGTGTGAATGCTAGGGAATATATAAGGAACTATGAGTGGAATGTTTCCTAAGAATAACATGATCTAATGAACCATACGTTAAGCATACTTGGAAATAGTTAAGGTTGCTAATGGATAACTACCTAATTATAAAATGCAATTTATCAACTTACTTGTAAAGTTGTGATTAAGTTCTCCAAAGGTTTTGTATAGGGTGTACTCAACTAGCCAAGGATATCTAGAAATATGATTTTCTAATCTTAAAAGGTAGTTGTTAAGTAAGCAGCTGGATTATCATGAACCATAGTAAGGTTATGATAATCAAGTACTTCTGTGTTATGATTGTTTTAGAAACTCAGGTCATTCTAGCTCATGACAAAGAAATGAGAATGCAATATTGTTTTCTAAGTGAAATCAACATTAAAGTCCTATACAAGGATGACACATAGAAGCAACAAGAGGAAGGGCTATGGTAGTCTAATATGAAATTATATTGAGTATGGTCCCACTATTTGGGAATTGAATAATTGTGATAAACTGTGTTATGAAATATTTTGATTAAGAAGATGAAAATTTTTTATTTAGGGGTTGTCACTTGATGCATCATTATGAGCACATAAGCATGTAAGTTTAAAAAAGAAATATGCATACTAAGTTTAAAAGAACAGGCATTGGAACCTCATCCCAGTCAATATTGTAGTTATCTCTATGAAGAATTAGAGAGTGACAGGGAAAGATAAATGGGCAAGTGGTTCATTAAACCTATCATGTTGGACACCCCAGATATATCTTACTTGTTGGAGATAGTAAAATAAATGAACATTCTTTACTAAGTTGTAATTAAGGAAGGTAATGTGCTTAAACTGGAAGGACGGTTGGCATTAATAGCCTATGGCACTTAATTCAAAGAATGAATCATACCTAGATTTATAAAAGTACATATCCCTAGAATATGAAATAAAGAACTTGAGCCTAAATGATAAAGCTTGGGACAATTTCGAAACTACAATAATGATCATAGACCTTGATAGTATCATTTCTATAAATGGTTAACTTGGATATGAGATAATGAAAGGTAATTAATGTTATAGAGATTGGGGAGGGTCCTGAGATCAACTTAATCCAGACCTTAGGTATGACCCATTCATGGAGAAAGTGTCATAAAATCCAACTATTCATTAATGACAATAATTACCTTAAAAACATAGAACACTATACACCAATGCAGGATTCTAGGTGGGAGAACTCATTGCGTATGCTACATAGTAGTATCCCTATGATGATGATTATCACCATTTAGATACTGTTGTATAGCAGCTGTAATGAGTTGTCTCATCAAGAGACTGGATAGTAGTATGGTGTTGCCCTAAGTACAAACCTTGATAGAGTTACAAGACAGATTGAACCTCCTGGTACGCACCCTTATATCAACCTATGATGGCTACGGGAAGAGATGTGGGTGAGTAACAAGGTGAATTGTTACAAGAATACTTTCTTTCCATAGGCATCACAGGATGACATAGAGGTATGTCCTCATGTGGGTTAAACTGGTTTGTACCTTATTCTAGGCTTGTAGCTATTTACATCTAAGTTGTGAATCCATATAACTAAATAAGTGATTAAGGTGAAACGACAATTTCCTAATGACGAGTGTGCTGTCATGGAATAGAGCATGGTATACATGACTTAGAAACTTTGCGCAAAGTGGTGTAAGTTGTTGATTACATGGTTGAGCTTTCCCTTTAATCTAAGTTTTCGATGCCTGGATTTCCTAGGTGGAACCCGGGTAGACACTTAGGAGCATTCTCTTATATATCAAACCTTGAAAAAGGAGAACCAAAGGACACAGTTCATGTATGGGCTCGTACAGAGCTTTGAGGGAGAATGAGTAGGTTCAGTATTCTCTCATATAGCTGCACATGGTTCATGACAGTTATCGGAAATGGATTTCTTTAAGGTTTATGTAGATTTAAATATATGGGTATTTAAATCAGCTGCATAAAGTATATATATATAAAAAAATTCTAGAGACAAAGTGACAAAAGTGGATGTTACATGACAACTCATATAGATTTGTAGCATTACTCTTCCCATTCAAAGCGGTATGGGAGGGTGTGGTGTTAATACTCGCTTATTTGGGTTTCATGTTCTTGCCTTGTTAGCTTGGCTTTTATTACATCATAGAACTCCAATTTCTTTGAATCTCATGTCCTTTCCTTATTTCCTTGGTTTCTTCTTGGATCATGGCACACCTATTTATAATAGTTGATCTTTCTTCTTTTGAATTTGTGTCCTTGGATTTTCTTGGATCGTCGCACTCCAATTTATTTGGATCTTATGTCCTTACCTTTTTGCCTTGGTTATTATTCTTAGATTTTGGCACATCTATTTGTAGTAGTTGATTGATTATGTTTGGTGTTTTTTTACACTTTCGACATTAATCCATTGACGGTATCCATGGATAAATCTATTACGGTGAAGCCAAGTGTCATTTTTTTAGTTTTATGATTGAGCGGTGGATTTAGACCACAATGCATACCAAACTTGTTTAGCATTGTACAATTTTTGGAGCAGAGCTTCTTGGGATATCTTGCAATGGGATTTTTTTCTCTCTAATTTGTTATTATTGGTTTTGGTACCTTGTGGTGTCCCTTTTCCCTAGTTATTATACGTGAGTACCTCATTAAGCCTTATTTTTGGGATCCACCTTCTTGTTTGCGCACCTAAGCTATACTTACGGGGTGTTAGTGTAGGTTATTATTTAGTTTTTAGGATAATTATTACACTTGTGTTAGCCCTACACTTGTTGGGTTAGCTTGCTTAGGTGTACTCTTTATGTGGGGTTAGATTAATAGTTGTGTTGAGTTAGTTTCTCAATTATGTGGAGTTAGCTTACTATTCTTGTGGGGTTAACTTAACTACCTGTATCAATTAATGGGAGTTCTTCACCACTAATCTAGGTAGTAGTTGCACTTCCCTCCTCCTATATGTACATCATTATTATTGAGTAATGTGATCTAATTCAATTCTAATGTATTGAGAATAATGTATTATGATGAATTTCCATATATGATATTTTAGATCTTTTTTAAAATCTAATGTGGTGTACTATTATCATCTGAGATCTTCGCACTTTGAACAATTTTCTTATCCTTCCTTTCACCGCCTTACTCTTGGACACAAATTTTATCGGGATGATGCTTGAAAAGCCTTATGAAAAGATTAAATTCATTTTTTAATCTATGCAACCACCTTTCAACCCTTTTAATATATCAAAAAGTAGCTAGATGAATGAAAATGGAGCCAACTGCAACTTTCTACACCGAAACGAAGACTTTTTATTTTTAGCAAGTGGAACCAAGACTTGCTATTTTGGGATATTTCACCTATTTTGTTCAAATTTGAACTTATTAATCCTCTAGCATACTCAATTCAACTATTTTGATGATTCCTTTCTATTTTTAGCAAGTTTTTATTTTTGGGAAAAATATTGCTTTTTGCTTTTTCTACTTTTTTGGGGAAAGATTTCCTAGTTTGTAGTTTTCATTGTTCTCTAAGTGCATTGATCTGAGGGCCTTATTAGTTTTGGTAAGTTTATATTTTTATTAAACTAGGGTACTAGGTAATTACTCTTTTTGAAACAGCACTTATACACCGTGAATTGTAACGAAAATGTCGTCACCGAATTAGGTTCGCTTACAGGGACTCTCTGCTCAAAATTTCAATTTGATCCTCCCACTAGAATGCTTGGAAAATAAAAATGCATCATCTAGGGAATTAAAATAGGGTTTTTGACATTAAAAAATTAGGGCATCATCCATTATGCTCTTACAACCTTATTGACAGTTCCTGAATTGAAGAACAACTTTGAAAATCTCATTTGAATTCGTTCAACGGTTTACAAGATATTATTTTTTCTTATTTTCAATGTATATGGCTTCCTTGGATGAATTTTGACTGATTTTCTAGTAAATTTTTGGGTTCTAGGATGCTTTAAGAAGAAAAAATTTATTCTTGGTGAAAAAATGATGTGGGTAGGATTTATTTTATGTTTTTATAACTTCTGGGATAACTTTTGGTTCACAGGAAGCAAGAAGCAGGTTAAAACACTTAACCAAATTTTTAGTTTTAAAACTTCATAGCATGGGGATAATTTTATTTTCCCCTTGGGATAGGGACAAGAGGTACATATAAATATGATTTAATTTGATCTTGAAAAGTTTCAATAATTGATTGCACGATGAGGGAAGGGGAAAAACTAGCACTTAGCACCCGAGAGCTAAGACTAGGTCACATGAGGAATCATAAAAATTCTTATATGGGAAAAATTTTACTATCCCCTATATCCATATGGGATAGGGACATGAGGATAGAAAAATATTCCTTGATATGGAGATGTCAAGTGGCAAGGTTTGATTCGATGCGATGGGGGAAAGGGCTAGTTTTAGCGATGGAGCTTGTTTTTGGTCATATGAAAATCCAAAGTAAGAGAAAGAGTGGTGTGCATTTTATTTTCCCATATGTTCTCAAGGGAAAGGTATAGAAGGGACAAAAAAATGTTCCCTTCCCTGGTGATGACAAGTAGCACAACTTCATGGCACGACGGGAGGGGCCGGAGATAGGTGAGAAGATCCTTCAGAGTGCTTAGCAAGGTCATCGAAGGACCAAAGAGAAAAGATGGGGTGGGGAACATTTTCATGTCACCTCTACCCCTATGCGATAAGGATATAAGGGACAATAAAATGCACCTCAACTTGGTGTTGACATGTTTCCTCTTTCAAAATTAGTGAAGTATTGAAAGCTTACCTTGAGGGAGACCTTGAAGATGATGTTTCTCGAGCTCCAAGAGGCCTTTTTCAATGAACCCTTATATGAGTTTGACTCCTAAAAGACATAAAATATCAATGGTATTGGTGAAAAGATAAAATTATTCTTGAAACCCCATCAAATGGCTCTTTTTTTCTTGGGACAGTAAGGTATGTCTTCTGAAACTAAGCTTCCCTAAGAAGTACTTGAGCATTTTGAAAAATATGAAAGTTCAATCATGTAGACGGTTGAATTATATTTCTAATTACTACTTTCTTCACTCCCAAATCATTATGGAGCTCCGAAATCTTCTGTTAAAGCTTAGCTACCTTTTTAGAACGCAGGATCCTTGACCCTCAAAACCCTCTTTCACTATGTTTGTTCCTAAACCTCTGAAACCTTCCTAAATATTCCTATATTGGTTCCATTTTAGTATTAACTCCTTGAAACCAATCCCGATGGTTTTGAGATTGTTTATCTGTCTCGGAAGATGCACACATGTCCCAAAATGGCTAAACATTGTCTTTCTAGGCTTGCTATAAAATTCACCGCTGAAAGCACTTTACTGAAAGAAGTGAATGACTTTATCACCATGTTTCAAACACTTAGGGAGAGTTTTTACAACACATATGAGGGCCTGTAAGGTTAATATATACATGACACAAGGGGAAGACTGATCTGGAGAGGTGTTCAGGAGGGTTGTCAATCAAATTTTTGACACTAGGGTTAAGTAACATCATGTTTCAAGTTTGAATTTTTCCCTTGCAAAAACACATGAAAAATTTATGGCCTACTAAATCTAAAGCCAAACAAGAAAAAAAAATGTGCATAGGTTCGGTGTTTATGTCATCATGTTGATTGGAAGTATAGAATTGGAAAAATCAAGGCTTGAAAAATGGACCAATAAGATGTTGACATGTGGCTAAGAAATAATGCAAATGGGTTTGTTTGGTTTTGGTATGCATCTTGATGGTCAAGTGTGGTGCCCACACCATTTATTTTTCGGAATCCCATCAACCAGGGGTTCCACTTTTTGTAAGGAAGGGGACCCTACCACCTATCTTTACACCAAGAGGTGTTCCTAAAGTGATGGGAAAGGAATGTAGTGGCGCGCATTGATTGAAAAAACTTTTTATTTGCCAACTAATATTTAATGGTTAAAATAATATATTTTTAATTCCGACCCATTGTTTAATAAATAAAATAAATATATATGATTATGTATTTATAAAAGGAAATGTAAGTTATTTTAAAAGTGTGAAAGATAACAAGTGTGAATAATTGTGTGGGGATATTACTCATGGAAGTAAATTCGGGATAGTTAGTGCCTATATTATTTTTAGTTTTTATTTATTTACTTTTATATTTTTACATGTAAGTAAATAGAATTATTTTTAGTGGAAGATAATTAGTGCCAATAAATAATAAGTTAGTATAATTGTGAATCTATATTTTTATAAATTTTAAAAGTATTTTTACTTTTCAATGTATTTTTAATTTTAGGTTAGTTTTATTTTAGTTTTTAATTTTAAATGTATTTTTACTTTTAGATTAGTTTTAATTTAATTTTTACTTTTAGATGTGTTTTATAAATAAAACATATAAATAAATGTTTTATATTTGTAATTAATATTTAATAAATAAAATTATTTATTAAAATAAATACAAAATATATTTAGTTCACAACAAACATTAAAACTATTAAATTAAAAACAAATATTTGAATTAATTAATTAATTAAATATATTTAAAAATAAATGTATTTTATATTTTCTTCATTTTTAAATGATGGTTTACACAATATATTTAGTTCATAACAAACATTAAAAATTAAAAACTAGCATAGATATCTTAAATACATCTATCTAAAAGACACCGAGAGATATCAATCTCAAGGTTCCTATCTAACTTATGTGAGAATACCAATATAGGCACCTCGATATTGATATCTCTCAATGTCATTTAGAGAGTTGTATTTAATATATCTATGCTAGTCATATTCTTATGGAATAAATTTCTATATAAACGCTTCACGCTCCTTTCCACAACCAATGTGGGACTAAAATTCCATGTATTTTCAAAACTTAGCGATCAGACTATGTGCAGAGAGTTCAAGCCACCACATGGTAGCCTTTAAGCACCCAATAGAGGGAATATCATTCAACACATTTCCCAACACACCTTCCAACTAGAACTCCAACCTCTAATGTGGCATATAAAGTACCCAAACCACCAAGGCAATAAAGTGTTGAGCCCACCAAAGCCATGTTCAATGGATTACATGGTCCTTATGGTCGATTTAAATGGGAAGGAGTTTTCAATGTAAACCTTGTTTCATGTTAACTCCCAACACATGTCGGACAGTTGTTTCATATCTTACTACAAATGGGGAAGAAAGAAAAATTTTAGCCTTTTTATCCCCAATAATTTGGGATATATCAACCATGCTCAACATTTTTGGATTGTAAAAGGTCTGCTAAAAGGTAATACTCTTTTTAACAAATAATGTTGTATTTTATTCCAAAATAGGAAAAAGGAGAGGCACTTACGGGAGGATTGAACCCCACACATGGTGAAAAATAATTAAGTGTCTAACCATTATGCCATGGTTATGTAAGTACTATAAAATGCACTAATTGTTATTTGAGTGAGGGTAATTTTATTTTTTATTAATGTTTTGTCCCTTTGTAGAGGGAGAAGAGTAGGAAAATGGTGTCGAGTGGATATTTTTATCCTAAGAGCTCCTAGAGATAGATATTATTTATAGATTGAGAGCCCCATATTGGGAGACGATTGATGTAAAAGGAATATTTTACATCATTTTAATCAATCAATTTGGACTTTGGCGGACCTAGAGACATAGTCCTTGTTGGATAAATTATATTATAAAATTGTAGCATAATGTTCTTTTTTATTTTAGTTACTTGATATTTTTAATCATTATTAATTTGATTTTAAATTATTAAGCCAATTTTTACATATTTATGGGAAATTATGGGAAATTGAGAAAATTAAAGTTTCCTATTCGAAAATGATGAACTAGTGAGCATATGCATAAAATAATCATTTTTTAAATCAAATTTAGTATCAATGAATCCAATTTTAACGTAAAATATTAGAAATTGAGAAAATTATTAAAATATTTGAAAACTTGAGAAATTGATGATTTAGTTTAAAACACCCATTTTTGGATCATTCTCGACTACATTGGTCGGGTGTTGTCTCTTAAGACTCTTGAAATAAAAATTTCTAACTTCAATGAGTGTTTTTTCACAATCAATGACACTTGTTAATGTCTCGATCTAGACTTACATCTTGATATCAATTCCACCTATAAAAATTCTCATGGTTTCTCCTAGGTCTCGATGTTTTCTCGCAGCTGAATAAACACAACACTATTAAAAACCTCAATTTGTTTTAGTGTTAGGTTGTCAATGCTGATATTTAGCAATCAAAAGTACATGTGTACTACTACATACTTCTAGATGAATCATTCTTCTACTCAAACATTTTGATCTAGAATAGTTGACTGCAAAAATGTTTTCATATAATATAAAAGGTGAAATGAGAATGGGTTCTTCTTTTTGGTTTGTAAGATACATGATAAGAAGATAATTTTCATAGGATATAGTTGGTGAAATGAAAAAGTATGTTTGTTTTTGGTTTCCAGTATTTATGTTAATTCATCGGGTCAAACTCTTGGAAATTATTCACTAAGCATGTGTTCTTGTCATACACGTGTATAGAAGCATCTTGTAATAGGTTATGTTTGGAAAAATTAAATTACCTCATATTGATATGGGAGTGAATTATGCTTAAATTTGATTTTTTTTTCATGGTTAACATTTTTGCTAGAAATCTTGCAAAAATTGTAAACTATATCATCAAAATTCCAATAAAACATGCGGTTATTGTGTGATGTGTTTTCAATCATTTTTTTATTACCAAGAAAGCATGTTGTTTTAGTGGATGGATGTGTTTTATTTATGCAAGAAGGAATGCCTTATAGTCAATCTAACACTTGGAGATGGTAAAGAGATCATTTATTGGTTGTTCTTTACACCAAGATTTCTCAACATAGCTTGTATTGTAATTGGATCTTTAGAACTACGTATGGGTCCACCAATCTCAACATACTCTTATTGTTAATTTCCAATATACATGTTCAATCATTTTCTCAAACACTTATTCCATTGCATCCAACATGTCGGGATAGGAAACTTACACGTAGATAGGCATCAAGAACCTCCTTGATATAAGAAAAATGTTCTTTTTTATTCCAACTTCATACACATGTAAAATTATCACTATTTTTCTTCTAAACGAACTGTTGAGACTGAAACATGTAATTCAATCCCTCTTATTTCCCCCACAACACGTATATGGAAAAAAATGGTGGATGTTTGGTAGGTGTTTGAATCATAATTCCTTCCTAGACATTTCTTAATCTTTTATTAGCTTCAAGAATATGGAGTTCTCTACTAATAGTTGTAACCATTTGAAGGTGGAAGATTTCTTGGCACCACTAACCTACACAAATATGTTAGTAAGTAATTACATAGAAATTTAAATCTATACTTTAAAAAAATCTTTAAATTTTAATCAAATAAAATGCATTACACATCTAGTCTTAAGTCAATATACCTTAGAAATTCAATCCAATACACCACTATAATTGACTCTATTCTTGACAAGAGAAATATTTTCTCGTAGGTTCGAACTCACAAATCTTCCATAGAGTCTTGTTTGATGGCCTACCTTGTTATTTGATCAAATGAATATTTTTACAAAACCAAATGTGAATAGTGGAGCATCTTCTTATGTATTTCTTAATCTTCAAATAACCAAACATTTTATTTTTTCATAGGATATTGTCAAATCCAAGTTCCAAAGAACTACTATTGACACAATGGGATACTAAAGGTTTTCACCATCAATGACTAGGAAGGAAAATTATTTTTTCCTCTACATAATGACATAATTATTAGTATGTTCCCTCTTCATTATATTTTTCCACAATAACTACAAAAGCATGCTCGCATCACAAAGTAAAACTTGAGTCAAATTTAATAAATTCACACCTTATCATTTAATAATTTATAAAAATCATGTACCTTGTTGCACTAGATTAGATACATGGTCAAAGTTAGTTAATGTTGTCATATGATCTAAAGATAAAATTTGTAATGCTCATGGAACTTGATACGTTTAGAATGGAATTAAAGGTATACAACTCCATTTTTCTACCCAAACATATGATTCATAGCCATTCCAAACAAAATCAATGCATGTTATACAAAATAATGTCATGAACATGATATGAATAGTCTAAGAACCTGTGTTTGAGCTGAAATGAGAGCTGTAACTCACATGATTCTATAACTATCATATAATCTTCATATTTTCCAAATTTTGTTCCTCTATCAACCAGAAATATCTATGAACTATCAAAATTTCTTGAGATCCATGACCCATCTTCTTGTTAAATGATTCAAAAATATTTTTGCACAAATAAAATTACCATTTCCTTTAAACTTCAACTCTCCTCTTCAAGGGATATTTTCACACATTCTCACACCCAATCATGTTCTCCTTTACTATGTCCTTTTTCGGTGAAAATATAGATATGTTTTACATCTGTGGTTACATGAATATTTCTTAGCCAATAAATTATTTGTGCATTCTTAAATTGTGATGTGTAGTTGTTTGACCAAATATAATGTTGATTTAAAATAATGTTCGTTTCAGCCAACCTCACATAGAATAATTGATAACACCCTTGCACATATTTTGTAAAATGTGTTCGATCATTATTTATGAAATGGTACTCTCTTAATATTTTTCAATCTTTCTTAGTACTATTAGGAGATTACATGCATGTTATATGCATGAAAATAGAACCTTTTAATGAGTCATAGTGTTGTGATTAAACCTCCAATTTTTTCTATAATGAGTAACTATCTGCAAAATAAACTATAAAACAATAGTACCAAGTGGGAATGTTTCCTTATTCAACTTGAATTGTTCATTCAACCATCAACCTCTATGTATGTGTCTTACTATAAACAATTCCCTTTCTAAATTTGACCATATATTTTGATAAAGGTAATTATTTGCTAACAAGCTCACACCTTTAAGATTACTTTTCATCCTTTAATTGATATGTCATAGATTTGTACTTGTTAATACTAACTAATTATTTTCATATTGCATGTGTACTCTCCTCATGGATATAACTTTTCCATTTTTGCAAGGTACCACATATGTTGCAAGTTCCATCCAAACATGCTTTATTATTAAAAAAATCAATGGATCTTATGGTAGGAATAAATTCCCTAGATAATTTTGGTAGTACATTTAAACCAAACTCCTGTAAAATGATGTTTGTATGCAAAACACAATCTACATAATGAAAAACATCATAATGGATTGGAAATTCAATGTGATGCCTACAACAACAATTGGTGTGTGAGTGATTTATTTTCACATAAAATGGTTTGTTCATTTCAAAAAGATTTAACTAATTAATCCTAGGGTCTTCATTGTAAATCTCATCCTAATTAATTTCATTCACATAACAAACAATTGACATATTTGAGTATCATTTATTTTCTCAAAGTAATTATTCTAAATTTCTATAGTTTTTCCTCTCACATTTCAAAAAAACATTTTGTTAGCCATTGATTTTAAAATATTTTCAATTATTTTAATTAAGTAATCATTATTAAGGTTATTTTCATTATTTGGTGGTTCGATGTAAGTTTTTAGAATTAACAATTGGATTCTTGAGTAAAGGTTCATTATCATTAGTCAAATCAATGTCATTATTTAATTCAATACCAATGCTAATTTCAATATATATTATTCTCTTTGTTATCATTATATATTTCATCAACATTATTTATAAATCAACATGGGTAAGTGCAGCAAGTTGGGGGCCAAAAGGGGGTCATAAGTGGACATTTTATTGCAATTAACAACAAAATCTAAACTTGTAGTGATTATTAGCAATCCATGTACTCAAAATTAGAAAAATTATATAAATATGAATCATAGAATTCAAAATATAGTTTCGAACTACTAACATTTTTAACAAATGGACAAGTTTAGCTATATTAAACACTCAAAATTCAATAACTTGGTTTTTTTAATACCATAATATTGTAGTCGGTTTGCCCACGATTTGCATGAGAAAAAATTGATATTTTTTTCCTTTGGTGAAATGCTAGATCTTGTTGTCTATATTGGGATAGATTTTATTTTTTTTTTTAGAAATATTTCTTTTTTAATGATTTTTTCCATAAAAGTGGTCTAAAAACATAAAGAAAATGGAGCACTTTTCGTTTACCCACCATAACTTCATCAAAAAATATCGAAATCAAATACTTTTTTTTGAACGTGTATAGAATTTTTCCATAGTTGGGATGGTATAGGTTTTATCACATTATGACAAGTGAAACAAAAGTTTTAGTCTTAAACATAGACATGAACATTCACGGGAAAAATTTCTTAAAGACCTACTATTAGTAAAAATTATAAAATGATATTTATCATATTCTATTCACTTTAAAATCAATATTTATACAAAGCTAATAGTCTCCCCTACGCAATGGTACCATTTTTGTGACATGTTTTCAATTTTTCAGCATGGTTCAAGTCCGTGGAAGAGAAAATTTGATTTTTTTCTTTTTTTAATGTAAAATTCAAGATTTGATGTCCACTTTTTGGTCCCCCAACTTGTTGCACTTACCCTCATATTAGATAACATTTGGTGCATTCGAGTTAGTAGATGCATATTACCCTCCACAAATTCCTTACATTCACTTCAATTGCTTTATTCTAATCAATTATAATTGCTTTGGTGTCTTGTTTATCATCTTTGTCTTATCCTTATATCACTTTGTATCCCCAATGATGAGCACAACATAGATAGTGTTGGTGGGGAAAACTTAAAATCATGCATGAATGTGTAGAAAGATCCAGAGTAGACATTTTGGGGATAGAACTCTCAAAAACACTAAAATAGCATGTTGTTGAGTGTGAGCTATATTAAATTAGACTAATGTGTACGTAATATACTACATATACATTATTTATTATCTTAAACCAATTCAAATGCCCCATGGCCTAGAATTGTTTTGGATACCCAAGCCTAAGGCATGGGCCTACTAAAACATAGGAAACCATGTGTTTTGATTGAATATAGTAAAATTCATCTTCCGCCGTGATAAATCTTACAAATGATCCAAAAAAATTAGTAAAATATGACTAAGAATTCAAGAAAACTCTCCTCTTTCTAAATATATTATTTTAAAAATATATATACTATTATAAGGTTTTTCCATCCCTATTATTTTTCAAATTATCTCTTTGTACTTCTATTTGGTGTAATTATACATGTCTTCTTTTCTTTGTGTATATTTTTGTGTTCATCCAAATTGAATAAAAATTATACAGTCTAAACTAGGACTAATTCTATATGCATTCAAAATATCTAAATTTTGATATTTATGAGGTGGTTAGGGGGACTTTTCGATCCATTATTTATCAATTTTTAAAGTCTTTTTATATGGGAAATCAGTTTTAAAAACTTACTAAAAATTGTATCACAAACTAGATGATCTTATCTAACTTTACACCAAAGGGTTCTAAAAAGATGAAAAATTATATTGGAATACAACTTCGATTCTTATATGGTTTCATGTATATACTTGTGTTATCCGTTGTCTTCACTATTCCTCCTTATCCACTCTAAGGTTTCCCTTTTGGTCTTATCATAGTTTTAGGTGGTTGTTTTCCTGTTGATAAGGCCACATGGGGTTCATTAGCTAGGAAATATAGTAACACGTGAGTTCAGATTGAGGTAATTAAAATAAATAAAAGTAAAGTCAATACACCAAGAGACATGAGGGGCTGAAAGGGTTTAATTTATTAATATTTTGAATCAGGTATTGGGGGTAGGTTAGAGAGGTGGGCCAAAAGAAAGGGAGGTTTAATTTTAATATAAAAATAAAACATTTGAACCCTAGTTTTTAAAACTAAATACCTTAAAATTGTAATTTAATGAGTGTGGTCATAAAGTTAAATTATAATCTCTTTTTGAATAAAGAAATCTCAATTAAGATATTTTTAACCAAGAAATAATAAGATGGTAGAAAACTAGGATTGAGTATGCTTTTCAACACAAGTGATATTATTTCACCATCTTAATTATTTGAAGAACTATTGATAAATGATTAAAGCTTAACATTTATAAGGTAATTGGTAATAGGTATTGAATGACTTCAAACTATCTTTCGAGAGAAAATGCATATTACAAAAAAAAAATGAGTGAGAAATATGATATATTTTCTTTTTAATTTATCAGGGTAGAAATAAAAAGGGGTAAATAAAATTGTCATGGAAAATTGGGTAAGTGAGGTATATGGAAGAAATAGGGGTATTTTCACTCTAATAATATAGCATGAGGGGTATTATCAATTGAATAATTATATGTAAAAACTATAATAAAGGGTATTCTTTAATACCCTTCGAACTAATGTGTTATACCATACTTTTACTAAGTGACGTCCCCGTGGATAAGGTGATGAGTTTCCTATAAATGGAAAAATCTTGATGCAGGGGCATCATCAAAGGACATAAAAAAATGAACATTTTCATCCAAACATGGTTATGGAAGTCATGAGAAGAGGTTTAGGAGACAAAATCTAGTGCAAGGTGGAGGTACAATGCTTGAAAATCCAAATTTATGTTTTCCCTCCAATTTTGTAATTCAAATTCTAAAGGCATGTAAAAGATTAAAAATGTCTTGTAAAGGGGATAAATAGCTTTTAATGAATTTAAATGTGGGTATTAGATGTATAGGAATGTTACAAGAGTCTTGGGAGTGAGTTAGAGTTTTTGAAGTGTTGAAAAGTTGTAAAACATGCCTCCTTGGTGTAGTAAGGTCATGTGAAGAGTCTTTATGGATCTTGAAAGTTGGCTAGGTTGCATATGAGTTACATTAAAAAGAGATGATTCAAGTGAGAAATTTAGTTAGAGGAGTAGATTGAGTGGAGAGAATATCTCTCTCGAGGAGAATGAAGAAGGAACAGAGAAGAAAAGGAAGATATGAAGAAAGAACATGATTTGTGGAGGAGAGAGAGACTGTAATTTTGACTAAGGAATAAAGAAAGTGGATTTTAGATATAAGTTACATATTTTTCATGTATGAGTGTTATATTATCTATGTATTCCTTTATTTTAAATTATTTTTAGCATGAAATAACATTTCATGTGGTTGTTAGTTAATGCAATAAATATAAGAAGACCATACTCTATTCTAGTATGCTTAAGAATTATGATTGTACAAAAGTAAACATGATTGTGTTAGTATTTACAGAAGTTATTTGATGAATTTTTTTTTACCTCTCATGATGACAATTGAATTAAGTGTTGTTTTATGCCCTTGAATTCCACTACATGATCTAGAGGTTTATTCCATCATTGTTCCTTTTGCATGTTTGAATTTCCTTGGAAAAGTAAATTATGACTGTGTTTAATAGTTTGGAGAATTCTAAGTATTGTTTTATCATTGCATGTCATACTTAGGATGAGAGGATTTAGGGATTAATTCAACAAGTAATGAAGTTTTCCTTTAGATAAAGATATAATTTTTCAAATATAAGGAGTAAGGGTTTCCTCAACCTGTTTTAACGTGTTACGGGAGTCTTTTTATTTATTCATGACATTATACTTATGATTATGAGCTACATCACTAGCACAAGAAATTAATATGAGGTATAAAAATACCTTATTCTCAAGTCTCAATATTTGAAAACAATGACCTTTCATTTTATAATATTTTTATGCTTCCTGGGTTGCTTGTAGAGGGCGCTTAGGGTTTTGGAGTATATGTGTGATAAAAACCTAAATGAGGAATCTTTCTTTGAAAATTGGAAGAAATAAATATGACATGGTCCTTAAATATATTCATAAGGAATTTTAGTTTTCCAGTGGAGGAATTTTGATATATCCCTGAAATTTTTTTATCCCAAATGGTTAACAATCCTAAGACCTAAAAGAAAACCTAGAATCTTGAATTTGGGACACAATTGACAAAGGAACACCTAATGAAACTTTTCATATACAGGGAATGGGAAAATGGGTGTCTATAAATCTCATCATTTTTGACAGGGGTTCTTCGTCAAATTTTGGATAAGCCATGAGCATAAGAATAAAACCAATGAAGTTAGTAAGTAACCACAAAGAGTTAGATCAAGCCGTGATGGATAAAGGAAAGTCATGAAATAAGGAATGAAGCCGTGGATAAAGAAAGAAGCCATGCATAAATAAATAAAGCCATAGAAGACTAAGAAGCCACGAAATACATGAAAAAGACGCATTACACTACGGGAAGTCATGAAAGACAACATGAAGTCATGTGGAATGAAGACAAATCGATCTAGTATGTGACAGAAGTTTGTGACAGAGCACAAATCAAAAGAAGTGATTTTTGTATATTATTATTTATTGTAATTAACCTTTTGTAAATGGAGGCGTCACAAGAAATGTATGTGTGAGTGCCATTTTTGAGAGAATTAATAGCATATGAGATGTATGAGAGAGAGAATGAAATGAATATGAATGTAAAAGAGACTAATGTACTGATTATTGAAATATGAATAAAGATTTATGTTTGCGAGTAAATTCGGTTATGTGTATTTACATTCTTTCTATTCACAAGTTAGAGTAGAGTACTTTTCCCACATACATCCCTAATATAGGTCAAACTTCCTAAGTCTCACATTGTTGTCGGGATTTAGGGTCAACATTTGGTGTCTAAGCCTAGGTTTCTATTGTTATGTGGATTTCAGAAAACATTCACCACCAAGATATTGGAAACTTTCTTTGGAAGAAATTGAAGATTGGTGGGAAGTGCAAATTCAGAATTTTTTTAAAGGAGAAGACAGAGATTAAAAATTTCTTACAAGTTAGAAGAATTACAAGTTCTTAGAGAATACAAAGAAGATTTTTGGTCACATTTTCCTCATCTTCTCTGTGGCCTTGCTTACTAGCACATGCTAAAAGAACAGAGTGGTCAAGATTACATTTGAGAGGACCTTTTCGAATGGAATGCAAAGTGAGAATAACTATACTAAACCATCTTGATGAACCTCAGACAAGAGCTATTGACTACTGGTACGAGACTACTTTATATTGATACATAATTACTTGGGCTATACAAGGGTGGCCAAGATTTGATCACAAGAAAGGTGAAGTACTAAGTGGAGGAAGAGGTTGATTTTTTAAATTAGTTCCATTTTTAATTAAGGTTTTTAGGGTAGATAAGGGATTCATCAAAGTGCGTCAAAGTTCCTTTAGGGTACAGGCATATTGGGATGGTGCATGTAAAGGGGGTGATCCAAGAGACATGACTTATCAGAATTAATGGGGTGTTGGTTGGGGTGGAAGAAATAGAATGACATGGGGAAAAGAAAAATGAAAAAAATAGAACATTAAGAGAATTAAAAATAATTAGTGAATTGAAAAGAAAACCTAAAATGAGGATAATGGAAGAGAGAGAAATGTTAGTCACGAGAGAAGAAGGAATTAGAAAATAAGGTAGAAAAAAAAATTTGGAAAGAGAGGAAAGAGAAAAGAAGATAAAGGAAAGGAAAGAGAAATTGAATAAACCTCAAAAGAAAGAAAAGAAAGAAACACCCACTTCAAGTGGATGCCACCATTGGCTACCCCCGAAAAGGGAGGCGGCCTTAATTCTAGCTATAATACCCATCCCGGTGGAGACCAACTTAAGTTAGCTACACCATAGAATCCAATAAGAAGGATATCTATAGATAATCCTATTCAGCAATCAATATCTAGGATAGCTATTTTGATGGCTCGTTACAATAGTTAGTAGGAAGTTTGGAGCCAAAATTTAAGCAAGTGGGAGAAGACGAGAATTAGGAAGAAGGGATTATAGAATATCCTTTACTAATCAAATAAAAGGGAGAGGAAGAAGAAATTAATTAACGCAATAGAAGGATTAGTTGAAGAATTTTGAGAAAAGATATGTATAACATATAAGAAGGAAGAAGGAAAAGTTGATAGAAAGAAGAATTAAATAAGAGAGGTGAGGAAACAAAGGAGAAAGAGAAACAAGAAAAATAGGATGAGAAGAAAAATAAGAAAAGAAGAAGTGATGAAGGGTTAGAGGATAATCTTAGATTTAGAAATAGTAAAGGAAGAAAGATATGTGTAGAAAGGAATAGTTATGAAGAGTCGCCAATTAAAGACGCTCCCCAACCACCAAAAATCCCAAAGGAGATGAACCCCCTAGAACATTCCCCATTCCATGTTCCACTTGAAACACCTATTCATAAGATAGAAAAGGGAGAAATCTTAGAAGAAAGATATCACAAATTACAAGAAGAGAGTTAGAAGAGATAGGAAATTGTGAGAGAATTTAGAGAATTATTAGGAGAACTATATTTTGATATTGAGTTATCAAGAGATAAAGGAAAAATACTAACTTAGTAAAATTGCAGAGCCAATCAAGGAAGGGGAAACCAGTGAAACCACAGGAAACTAATCCATCCCAAAGACATTCTCAACCAGTTAGAAGGATGGCTCAAAATGTCAAATTATCAATGTTTGATTTAGACACAAATGATGTTGTGGAACATTTGTTCTTATTAGAGACTCTCTAGAAGAATATAAACATCATAGATAATTTTTTCAAACTAGGTGAATGTGTCATTACTCTGAGGGAAGATGCATTGAGATGGTATATGAAAAAAATGCTTAAAAAAAATACTAGGATGCTATTGAAAAGGAATTTAGGATAGACTTCCACTTTCTAGAAGAGCCATCGAGAGGGTGAGAAAGATGAGAGACCTAGTTCAAGGAGAAAAGGATACAATTAAATATTTTATCCATCAAATTGAAACTACTACCAGGAAGTTAGAAGAGACCCTCATGGATAAATGAAGGATCAAATGGTTCACTTTACGACTTCTTACCCGAATTCGAGGAACACTAGATGGATGATAGTTCAAGACACTTGCAGAGGAAATAGAGATGGAAATCAAACTAAAGTCCCAGCCATGGAAGATAGGAGGAGAAACATCCTTAAAAACTTAAGCTGGAAAGAGTACAACTAGAACTAGAAAAATTGAAACTTCAACAAGAAATCCAGAAGAATGAAGGACTTAGGAATAGTTCACCACCAAGGAGTCACTTGAAACCTAATATTTTGTACATAGTATGTTGTAATGAAGGGCATAGTAGAATAGAATGTCCTAACTTAGAGTTTGCAAAAAGAGTAACCGCAATCAGACAACACTCCTCCCAAAGAGCATCTTCTAGTAATATTTCAGCATCAGAAAGAACATGGTGTGGTATTTGCAGACTCTGGGATCAACACATGTAAGATACATGTCCCTTATTAGAAGTAGCACCCCAACCAACTAATTGATGTATTACACTACATGTGGTTCATATAATCATTATCACCATACTTGTCCCTCTGTAGAGGCTCTGGAACATCTAAAATATTACAATACTAGAAGAACAATGGTCGCAAGATAGACTAAAACACCAAACCCTCCCCTACAATGCAACAGATGATTACTGCACCTCCACCACCTACACAACCAGAATAAATGCACCTCAAGTACCCAAACCAATAAGGAGGACAACCACGCTCAAAAGGAGGCTATCGGGGTAACAACTATAGCCCAAACTATCAAAGATATAATGATGGAGGATACCATGGAGGTTACAGAGGAAGATATAGGAGAGGTTATAGATGTGGTTATCAAGGAGGATACAGAGGTAGATATGACAAATATCAAGGGGCAAGAGGTTACCAAGGTTACAATGATGGAGGTTACCATGGAGGATATAGAGATAATCAAAGAGGTGGATATCAAGATAGAAGACCAATGAACTGCTATAAGTGTGGTCAAGATGGACACCTTTCCAGGGAACTTAAAAGAACCATATCCTTGCATATTTTTTCATGAAAATTGGCACGATGCTTTCGCTTTTCTTAAAGTCACGCGGTTCTATAGGATTAGAGGAACTAAGTCAAAAGCTTTGGGTAGTGATGCTCATAAACATGTGTAACATATTACCAAAATTACTTGGGATGAAGATACAATAGAAAAGGATAACGCCACGAGAGAATCATGCTCATAAAATAGATCAACAAAAGAAGATAAGAAAGAAGAAACAAAAGAGAGCTATCTGAGAAGGAAGACAACCAAAGTAGGCAAGAGCATGGAAGAACCTAAATACATGGTAGCATTAACTACCAGAAGTGCCGCAAGAAATGAAGTTGTACCTAAAAAGAAAAAAATAATCAAGTTACCACAAGAAGAAAGTTCCTCCAGTGAAGAAGAATGGAACCCTAAAGAAATTAGACCAGACCTCTATATGAAAGAAAAGGAGAAAACTACTTTTTAGAAGAAGATATCCTTTCCTTGAAGGAAATAGCTAAATTGATAATCAACCATGGGCTGGTGGAAAAATTAAAACAATTTAGCAAGTATTGGAATAAAGAAGAAAATACTATGCATGTCTGGAGAATTGAAGCAAGATATAATAAGAAGAAAAGAAATATATTCCAAACACAATGCACATGGTGGAAATCCACTATCTACTTGGATGACGACATATTTGATACCACCATCACAAGAGTATTACTGGACCTTGATGCAGACATAAACATGATGTCTAAAACCATGTGGGAGAGGCTAGGTGTTAACTTTTTAATCTACCTTGAGAAGCAGATGTCAAAAGTGGTCATTTTTTTATGGAAAATTCCCCAAGGCCCAAAATCTGAATTTGGACTTCGTACTTTGGAGATTTTCTCTTCGGATTTTAATGGCGTGAGTCTTTGAAATTGTGTTTCAAATTTCTAAAGTCTAAAACCCCAAATTCTGAATTTCGTACTTTTGGGACTTTGAGGTTCGGAGTTTTTACTATGTAATTGGAAATTTCTTAACCCGGAGTTCCGAAGTCCAAAACCCCAAAAGTTTGAAATTTTAGAATTTTGGGCTTTCAGGTTTTGGAACTTTTGGCCGCATTTTTATTATTTATCCCTTTCAAGCTTCTAAATTAAAAATTTTTAGACTTTCGGGATTTTGATTTTCAGAAATTTTCATTGCCAATTCGCATTTTCATCTCCCAATCTCTAAAGTCCAAAACCCTAAAATTCCAAAAATTTGAAATTTCAGGATTTCGGGTTTTAGACTTTCGAGTCCTTCGTGCATTTATTTTTTCACCAACCCTATACGGATCATATTGTTTCCATTGATATCGAGTTTTCTATTTAAACTCAATTTTTACTCATCATTTTTACCTGACACATTTTCTCTGACATTTTATTTTCTTGTACCTTTCAACATCATTTTCGAGGTATTTTAACTTGGTTATTTTCCTTTTGGTTTAAGATCTCTTATTTTCATTTTTTTTTTTTTCTTTTGTTCCTCTTCTGTACCTCTTGGAATGAAAAACTCATCACCCACCATGTTTCTATGTTTTGAGTTTCCATAGGCATTCAAATTTTTCAAGGGAGCTCCTCAAGTTTTCCATTTTTCCCTCTCAGTACTTTTTAGGATTTGGAGATTAGCATTGTTTGGTAATTTCCTTCTCATATTTCAAGGACTTGGCGGTACGACTCTTTTTCAGAACTTTCACTTCGGAGAAATTTTTCGAGCTTTCACTTCAGAGAAATTTTTCGGAACTTTCACTTCGGAGAAATATTTGAACTTTCACTTTGGAGAAATTTTTTGGAACTTTTCACTTCGGAAAACTTTTTCAGAAATTTCATTTTGGAAAACTTTTCAGGAACTTTGGAGTTTTTCTCTTTAGGACTCTTCAGTTTGGGTTTTCGAAAGCTGATATTTTTGAGAGTTTGGGACCTGTCTTTCAGAGTATTATACTTTGAGTTTCGGACTTCTCTCTTTTCAGGATTTTTTAACTTCGGCTTTTGTTCCGGCATATAGAGCTTGATCTCTACCTCTACATCAAAGGAAAATAAAAGATGAAGTATTAATTTCTTGAGTTACTCCTCACTCCTGCCTATCTTCCAACTTAGGGAATATAGGGGACACCGACCTAGGGAAAATTGATTTTCTAGATTTCTGGGAAAGAGTAAAGGCTCCAACAAGAAATCATAGATGTAGGCCATCTATGATAGTGGGCTTACCCTGGCTTCCATTTCTCCCATAGCCATGCATTGCCTAGAGTTTGTTTTAACTGTGTCACCCCACTTTGACAAAGGATCTATGTCGGTCAAAGATGATGATGATAAGGTGGTAATCCATTTGGACCTAGAATTATTCAAATATCTGCTCAAACTTCTTAATGTTGAAGATTACGCCACAATTTCACCGAGTCGCGGTGGAACATTGGAACATGGAAGAGGATGTATGCATGAAAATCATGATGAAAACTTATCTAGCTAAGAGCTTCACCAAATTACCCAAAACCATGCATCGGTCAGATTTTATCTAAGAGGTCAGTGACCTTATTGTGCTACTAAGCATATTTTCAAGTCTCCCTTCTACAAAGGAATTCCAAGAATGGATGTTCTTGTACATTGCTACCATCAAGAAGAATAATGAGTTTATCCGATGGGGGCAGCATATCAGTAGCTCCATTTGCTATCAATTGAGCAAGGTGCTTTCCACAAAGAATTTCTATATGATGTCCTTCTTGGTTTATGCGGCCACTGCTATGGGAGATTTCTCTGGGTTAAATACTAAAGGTATTCACAACACCTCCCAAATATATGATTTCTATCCCCAGCTCACACTGAGTGAAGGGAGTAGGAATTTTTGTAGGGTCAATGATGCCTTCTTTGTGGTTATCCTCTACCATTTTGACAAGGAGTTATACAACCAAAGGATTTCTAATGAATCCTTCAAAGAAGTGCATGAGTGGGGGGCATCTATTTACAGTTCCCTATGTTCACTTACATTCAAGTTCTAGGATTTATAGGTGCCCCCAACAAATTACCAAGGTGCCCCACTAATAAATGGGTTTTGCTAGAGTTAGTCTAACAATTGTTGGATTATCATCAAATTCAAACAAACACCATAAAGCGGGAATGCATTTCCATATCTCAATTGGTAGATACACCTACTTGAATATTTATAAGGACAAAAATGTGGATGTAGAATTAGCCAAAGTGACCTTGCAAACCTTTCATCCACAAACAAATTTTGATTATTGGGGTAAATTTGGTGAAACAGGTCAGTCTAATGCCCACGTGCCCCAATTGGAGGATATCTGGATTCATTTTCGGGATGAATACATCATACGAAAAAGGGATTATGAGAGGTTGACCTTAGATGAGGTTTAGTAGTTTGGTTTGGCTGATGTCCCAAAGGAGGTGCAAGATAATGATGAGGTTTTAGATGTGGCATACAAAAATGATAATATTGTCAATCAACCATTGTCATGGATTGATTGGTATGTAGAGGAATTCTATAATACAAAAGAGAGGATGGGGCCCATTCTACAGATAAATTAATGTTGGTTGGTTACCTTAGGAATTTCACCTAACGGAGTAAAACAACCTATAAATATAGAGGTCCCACCAACCATGAACCAATCAACACTCACAAAGCATAAAAGGTTGACCCAAAAATCCCATATGACTCCAAAAAATATTTCATTTGTTGTTGGTGGCTCATCTCTCTCCAAGGCTTCCATTTCTAAGGCCATGTCTCCTACAACACCTGTGGCAAAAGTGGTTGAATTCACTAACTCCCCTAGTATCGCATAAGATCCATCACATCTTCTTCCTCCTCCATTTCCACAATTATTTTTTCCTTCCCATATCCTTCCATGGCCCAGTTTTCTCAAATTTAAACTTCTCTCACCGGAGAAACAATTGGGTCACCCATTTCTTCTTTACTTCCCTTAACACTTCCATTTCCCTCCACCTCATTCCCAAACATTATTTTATCAACTCCTATGGCTGTCCTTACATCCATCCCGTCCATCATGGCCACTTCTACCTTAATGTCAACTAATGTTTCTAGTGCTCTTGTCACACCTAATGTTTCGTATCGAATCTATTGTCCCATCTTCATCAACACTAGTTATTCTGAATGGTTGTTCAAAAAAACTCCAAAGTAGAAGAAAAAGGTGCCTCTAGGAGATGTCATAGATCTCATTACATTGGAAAAGATGCCCAAAAGATAGGCCAAGAGGCCAAGAACTATTTCAATTCGACAATGAATCCATCTAGAGAGTGAATTGTAGAGGTTGTTACGCCTGTTGAGGAAAATACGAAGGACACAATTATCAGGCCGATTATCGGATCTCATGATTTTTATTAGGAAAATCTACTCATGAAGGATCTAAACAAGATATGCACACTACTCTCGGGGCTATGCTAGAAAAATATGAAAAATATAAGGCTACAAAAGATGAGCTCAAACTCAAGGTCGAATAGCTCACTTCATTATTACACAAAGTAACCCAACCAACTCCATCTACCAAAGTCTCAACTACTACGGCCATGACAGTTTATTCTACCATCGACGACATTTCTTATCATGAGCTTGAGAAGCTAGGCCAAAAAGGGAGATCGGTAAATGGATGGATTAAACGCATACTGCAGGAAGATAATCCCTTAATCAAGGAGGCTATCGAAATATATAATGATCTGTAGGTTGGGAAGGATGTTATTTATAAAATGGATGAGGCTTTTTTAAGATAATAATAATCTGAATTTAAATTTGGCAACATGGAGTGAGATCAAAGAATAATACCCCAACTTTCTCCTTCAAGAAGAGGTAATTGGTGATGACGTGAAGTTATTTAAATATCAAAAGGCCATGGAATTCCAGTTCCAAGTGTTGCAAGATTTAATTAAGAAATTGGAAGATAAATGGTAGAAACCATGGATGCCCTGAATGACATCTCAGAAGAGTTTGATATTGCTAATTGTAAATTATTCAATGAAAACATTGATACTCTTCCCAAAGATCAAATTAAGGAAAATTTAAAGGATTTGGTGAAGCACAATGATGAGGTCTCCAAAACTTTGTAAGTGACTCCATTGACCGATTGGTCTTGTGCCAAAATTTCATAGGGAGGATGAAGAAAGTTATGAATAAAATTTGAAGAGTTCCAACCAAGATCACAAAGGAGATTGAGATGGTATATGTAGTGAATCACTATGCATGTGGGCCTAGAGATGAAGAAATTCAGGGAATCATCAAGTGCTTCATTGAGTATAAGCATCGAATGGTTATGTGTGGGAAGGAGAACAATAGAAACTTGCAGGAGAGGAAGGTGTATCTAAACCAAGCCAAAGCTGAGTGGCCATGAAAGGAAAGATCCAAGCTCCGGATCGGTCGAAGTTACAAGGTTGACTGAGTCAAACCCCTACAACAAATTTTCTATTTTCATGGGAGCATGTTCCCTTAATTTAATGGCATTTCTATTTTTAGTAAAATGTTAGTTAAGGGCCTAGTTGTAATGGCTCATCCTAGGAACTTATAAATAGTAGAATGCTTGAGATAAGGGATATAGACTATTTTTGAGTGAGGTTGCTCTTTAAGCTTGGAAGAGTGCTTCAAATAATTCTAAAAGACCTTTTAATTATTTTCAGAGTTACACATTGCAATTGGGAATCTGATTTATTGTGTTGAATGGTTGATCAATGCTTACTTTGTGAATGTATGATTCCTTAGTGTGAATGGTTATCTTACCTTTATTTCAGGTTATCTATTTCATGTTATGAATGTGTAATGTGATTATCTTTTGTATCAGTTGTGAAAATACTATTTTCCTTCTGTCGCTAAAGTTGCATTATCATTATTCATAGTTGTTGAAATAGATGTTTGACCAGTGCATGTGTTCCTTTCTCATGATAAATTAACTATGTGTTGAATCAAATTTGATCTATCTTTTACGTATGCTCAAGTTTAACAAAGGGAACACATGTTTCTTAATTTGTGGTATTTTGTACCCTCTCTAAGTTGTAGTAGGTGAAGTTGATATGTGGTGCACACACCCTTTTCAAATTAACCCTTCCCGAGTCTGGAAAAACCCTTTATTCGGTACATCACCATCCCTAGTATAGTTTCATTTCTACAAATATCATTCCCTAAAACCCCGTGAAAATGTTAGCATAAGACTAGATAGCCTTTTTATCACACTAGGAGTAGTAAAGCACTTAGTTTAGGAAGAGGAAGTCGGCCTTCTCTGGAGGTCCACCTCGATCCCATGTGTCCCAATCACAACAAACGTATTGTTCACATTTTGGCAATTTGGAGGGTGTAGTGATTTGGCGACAACACTAGGTATGCCTCCTTTGGAACCCGCTATGTACTTAATTGGTTTAACATATGGATCGTCTAGAAACTACTAGGAGCACTAAAAATGTTTAAGTAAATGTTATGGGTATAAATAAGAGAGTCAATTTTGAGGTCAAAGAAAATATATATTTGAATACTTCGTATAATGTTATCCTAGATTTGGATAGGTTCATGGATTACAATGGGAAACTCAACTTAGAAGAAGAATAAGTGACACTCTAAGCACATGACATATGCGTACATATAACCTTATATTCAAAAATGAGTACCGCATGGGTGGAAGAGGTATGACATGACCTTGAAGAAGAATAATTATATGGCATTCAAGGGTATATGATTTAAACAATTTTTCTAGTATTGATAAGGAATTTGAACCAAATTCAAAGAGTGAAATATCGATCAAAAGTGAAGCTAACAGTGACACTTCAGATAATGTTCTAGAAGCATGGATACTTGGATTTCTAGAATTGAGGAGAAGGAAACTAAATTATGCAAGAAGGATCCCAGCACGCATAATCACATTGGATAATGATACCATGGATATTGATTTATACATGTTTTTGTCCTGTGCGTGATAGATTTGAGGAAGATGAAGATTATTACTCTACAAAATAAGAATTTGAAGTTGAATACAATAATGGGTATTATTCTGCAGAAGAAGAGTTTTGATTCAAAGATGATGAGGTGTATTATCCCAAAAATAATAATTTGAAGACTTACCTATTAAACACGTGTATAGATTAAGCCACGGATCATCCCACCAAACCCTACCGAAGTATTTAGGATTTGGAGATTTAGAGGGGTACATTAAGATAATGGAGAGAATATTTCCAAATGAAAAGGATGGAATGGAATCCTTGGATGATACCCTAACCATAAATTTTTGAGTTAGTGGGAGGCTCATAAACCAAACATATCTCACTAGAATTCATTGACTACATTGCTTAAAACAAGATATTTAGAAAGTGAGGGTTACTATGCAACAATACCTCAATATACTGGAGAAACTAATCCATAGAGACACATTCAAGTTTCAAAGGCACTAAAAGATATGTGGAGAGCATTCACCATTAGTATGGATACAATTGTTTGTATGGACCCTAAGACCCATACTACAGTCTTGGTATATGCACCAAGAAATTAGATGTGAATCAAGGGAGTGGAGTCAGATTGTTAAAGAATTTTTTCATACATTTAATTTTTGGGATGCAAATCTAAACACCTTGCAAGTGCTACAGAAAATAAGAAATTTCTTGTTCTTAACCCCAAAAGAAGCATCAAAACATTATTTAGAAGAAAAACCAAAAACTAAAGTATCTGAACCACAAGTAAATTTAAGAAAAACTCTAGAAATGGCACATTGTTTTGTGGTAGAGAAATAAGAGAAAGAATAAAATACAAGAAAACTTGAGATACAAAAAAATAGAAGGAGAAAGAGAAGTGGTAGAAACCAAGGAGGAAGGAGATCAATATTACTACCAACCCTTGAAGATCAAGACTGAAAACATTGGCATAAATGGAGAAGAAAAATTGGCAAAAATTGGGGATTACTAGTCAGATGAGGAAGTGGCTAAGGTAGTAGAGTTACTACAAGAATTTTAGGACCTTTTTCCTAAATATTTCAAGGAGATGAAAGGAATTAAAGAATAATTTTTTTAATGAAGATCCAAATCAAAGAAGGATTCAAACCCTTGAAGAAAATACCTTACAGACTCAATCCAAATCTAAAGGTTAAGGTGAAATATGAGATTGACAAAATGTTAAATGTTGGAATCATCAAACCAGTAGAGGATTCAGAATGGATAAGTCCAATGGTTATCCAAAACAAGAAGACTAGAGAAATATGCGTATGTGTAGATTATAGAGAGTTAAAAAAGCTTGTGTTCATGACCCATTCCCCACACCTTTCACAGAAGAAGTATTAGAGAATATGGCAGGAAGGAAGTGTATTCTTTTATTAATGGTTTCTCTGTTACCATCAGGTTAGAATTTCCCCTAAATATCATCCAAAGAATACATTTTCCATGGAATGGGGTTCATTTATGTACATTGTAATGCCCTTTGGTTTAAAGAACGCACCAACAATTTTTCAGTATGTAATGATCAATGCTTTTAAAGAATTCATCCATGATTTTTTGAAAGTATACTTAAACAACTAGATAGTATATCAACTGTTGAAAAGCAATATCTAGGTGCATAGGTTAATGTTTCAAAAGTTTAGACAATCAAAAATGTCCCTCAATTTAAAGAAAGGTATATTTTTAACACCATTTGGAACATTAATAGGACACATCATATGTAAATAAGGATACTAATTGATCTAGTGAAGACTTCGGTGATTGTTAATCTACCACCACTTAAAATGCAAAAATATGTGAGGATAATTTTGGGCTATACAAGCTATCATCGGAAGTTCATCAAAAATTATGTAGAAATAAGTGCACCACTAGAAGGACTACTAAAGAAGAGGACGAACAAGAATATACCATGGTCAAAAGAATGTGCGGATGCCTTTGAAATTTTGAAGGACAAAATTATGCATGCACCTATCCTTATCTTTCCTGATTGGAAGGTTCCCTTCCATGTTCATGTAGATGCATCCGGAATTACAATTAGAGTAGTTCTCACTCAACCAAGAGAAAAAATGGACCATCTTGTTGTTTTTGCAAGCAAAAAACTAGCAAAGGAAAAAAGAAGCTATTCAACAATAGAGAGGGAACCTCTAAGTATGGTATATGCTCTACAAAATACCACCAATATATATTAGCCACTTCTTTTGTATTTTATACCGACCATGAGCCATTGAAATATTTGTTGAAAAAACCAGTCTTGCAAGGGATAATTTGTAGATGGTTGATGTTGTTTCAAGAGTTTGACTTCACTATGGCAGTCAAACTAGGAAAGTTGAATAATGGACCTAATTACTTATCAAGAATAGAGAATGGAGAGGATGAAGGTCCAAGATGATGCTTATTTCCCTGATGCTCACCTATTTAGGATTGAAACAATTCCAAAAGAATTAGATGAGATAGCTGAATTACTTACAATAGGAGAATTTCCAAAAAATTATACCAAACAACAAAAGAAAATTTTACTATAGAGCCTTCCATTCACCTTGATTCAATGTCAATTGTCCAAAAAAGGGCATGATGAAATCTTAAGAAGAGTAGCCTTGGAACATGAAAGGAAAAATATTTTGATAGAAGCACATGAAGGAGTTTTCGGAGGACACAATTGCGGAGATTAGACAGTAAGGAAGGTATTGATGGTTGGGTTATGGTGGCCCACATTATTTAAATATGCACACAAACACGTGAGAACCTATGATATTTTCCAATGAGTAGGAAAACCTAATGCTAGGGATGAGATGCCATTAATACATGTGTTAGCACTTGCACCATTTGAAAAATGGGCAATAGACTTCATTAGACCAATCAAGCCAATCGTGAAACACTCTCAGGCCAGGTTCATCATCACAGGGACTGAATACTTGACAAGATGGGCGGAGGTGGTTCCCACTAAATATTGCACTGCTAGGACTACAACTAGGTTTCTCTATGAAAATATTATTACAAGGTTTGGATGCCCATTAAGCATTACCAAGTGACCAAGGGAAGCATTTTGTAAATTCCACCATAGAAGAATTTTTGAGCCAATTTATGATCAATCACAATAGGAGCACGCCATACCATCCACAGGAAAATGGAACAATAAAATCCTTTAATAAAGTTCTAGAGAAATTTTTGACCAAGGTTTGTTCACTCCAACATGAAAGATTAGGATTTAAAGATATCATCCGTTATATGGGCATCCCACACAATGTACAAAAGGCTCACTAAATACTTTCCCTTCCAATTGGTTTATGGATTATAAGTCATGGTACCCTTAGAGCTTGTTCTCCCAAACTTAATAGTTGCACTCACCTTTAGAATGAATGAGGATTCATCATTGCATGAAAGATTGATTGAATTAGAGAGGCTAGATGAAAAAATATTCATAGTTGCATACAATCAAACACAACAGAAAAACAAGCTAAAAGGCATGGCATGACCACCACATAAAGGAGGAGTTTGATGTTGGAGACAAGTTCTTTTTATGATAGTAAATGGAAACATCTAGGGAAGCTTAAGGTAAGATGGTTAGGACCTTACATTGTCAAAGATATAATATCTTCAGAGCTACAAAATGGAAACCTTACAAAAAATAAGGAGTTCGAGGATTTGTAAACTACTCCATATTAAAGAAGTATAATACTTGACACAAAAATAACTAAAAAAAAAGAGAGAAAAAAATGAAAATAAAAATAAAACCGGCCTATCTAAAAACTAGCAATTTGGTGGATAGGACGAGGGGTAGGATGAAAACTTGCAAGGGCATCCTTACTCTAAGAAACATGAGAAACAAATAAAACAACAAAAAGGAAAATCCTTGAAGGAAGAATACCCTGTAATAAAGATAAGGTTGAGCCTCGAGGGATCATACCCGCGCAATAAAGAAAAAAAATAAAAAGAAAAAGAAAAGAAACAAAAACCACAAAAAAGAAGGGAAGAAAAAGCCACAAAAAGAAGGAATAAAGAAAACCATGACAAGAAGAAAATATAAAATATGCACAATAAAGAGTAGAAGAATAAATCCCAATACGAAAGGAAGAAGAAAAAAAAGCTATGCCAAATGTAGGAAGGAGCAAAACTCATGGAATAAAGGAATGAATAGCCATGAATAAAGGAATATAAGAAACAAAGTGTGAAATGAAGAACAATACCAAAAATATAGGGATAGCCAAGTAATGAATAAAAAGCCACAGAATGAAGAAAAACACCAAACACAAAAATATACAAGGTAAAATCCACGGCCAAAAAAAAAAAATTCCATAAAATTGTAATAAATGGGGTAGGTAAAAGGAGAACCTTATAAAAGGTGACAATTTCATGGAATTGGCTAAGGCACAAAAAGTAAATCAATAGGTCGAGACATATATTAGCGAAGGTGTGAAAAGAGAGCTAGGGAAAAATTAGGGAAACTTGTAAAAAACATGGATACTCTAGTTGAAGTCACACAAACATAACTTCTAAGGCCAAAATTCATGAAGCACTCAATGAAATCAAATCAACATGATCCCAAAGGATCATTTTCACATATTCCGTTCAAAGTGGCCCATGCACAAGATCTGTAAAAATACATTCACTCTTTGATCTTCGAATATGATCACATAATGTTGGAAGTGGATAGAGACCTACTTTTAGAAGAAGATCCTAATATAAAGGAGATAGTATACAAGAAGAATATAAAAGTGATTGGAAAATTGAAAATTGATGCATGGAGTCACATTCCGTACTTCCAAAGGGTAGATCATGTAGTTAAAGTTCTTCTGAGCCGGTTACATAATCAAATGTTACATTTGGATCAATCATATCTCATTGATTCAGAAGTGATGGATAGGGTTACGGGATTGTGGGAAAAAGGTCACTCGGAAATTACGAAGAAGAAGGTGGCATTGAAATACATGATGTTAGTGATTGGAGTATCAAAAATTCAAAACATGGGGTATGCATTGCAGATATTTCTAATCATTCCCTTAGGTATGCGTCGTCAAGGACATATGTTTAAAAATTTATCACACTAATAGAGAAGATGGTGCCCATGGACTTAGCACACAATTAGCCCTAGATATGGTTAATTCACACTCAATAATACAATCTTGCTGAATTATTAGCCACATAATTTCATGAGAATACAAGGAAGATAAAAGAAGGAAAGCATACATTTTCCTATGGCTCAATATTGATATGTTTAGCAATGTATTTTACAAAAACCCTACCCCACAAAGCGAATTAGTAGAATGACAGAAGATAAACCAATAGCGGAACAAATTTGGGAACATATGAACAATCTAGATGTTGTCACCCAAATTACATCATTATTAGGGTGGATAAACAAAATTAGGAAAATAATTGGAAATAAAAAAGGGTTTCAAGAGAAGATTTTCATGAGGTATGAGAAGGAGGTATATTTTATTGCTAACATAGATTATACTTTCATTTGGCCTACAACTCCATGAACAAAATACATTCCTCCATTACCCTATGAAGCTTTAGATGAACTAGTAGCCACATTAGTTGAAGTGATTAGAAACCTCCCTATAGATTCCAAATTACCTAATTTTGATGAAGTTATTGAGGAAACATTTGAAGAATATAGGCAAAAATAACTCAGTACAAAATGGGAAACCATAATCAAGTGGAGGAATTCCCAAGACATATAAAATAAATAAATCCCCTACTATTGCAAGACCAAGTTACCAAACGCTAGAAAGCACCGGCAGAGAAAGGAAAGCTAAAACAAGCTATGACCAATATAGAAGAAGAAGAAGTAGAAGAATATAAAGACATAGAAGAAGAAGAAATTACTCCATCACCCATACACCCACAGGAACAAGAAGCACCATAAATTTCAGAAGAGGCAGAGCCATGGGTGGAAACACATTTGACAAGAATAACATATGGGTATTATCAAAAATGTCTATCTCCAGGTGGCATTTCCCAAGTAGCACAAGAATATGAGGCCAACACAGAAGAGAACAAATGGAAATAGATGAAGCAATAGTATACTACCTAGAAAAATTTGGGTTTGTACTTGAGGACATTATGAGGTTACTCCCAACAGAATTGATAAAGGAGATACAAGAACAAATCGAAGCAGAAGAGACAAGCCACCTGAAAGATCTTCAACAAGAAATCAAATAAAAAAAAAAAAGAAGAAAATGATTTCCACGAACAAAACCACTTCAACTAGGTAAAGAAATCATTAGGTTGTTGATAAAAACAAGAAAGGAAAGGGAGGAAAAATCATCAAAACCCACAGCTAAAGATTCAAAACATACAAAGTAGCAATAGAGAGGAAGAAAAAAGGAAAATTTAGAAACAGAAAAATAGAAATCTGCAAAAGCAATTGAATACAAGAAAATACAATTACAAAAACAAGAAGAAAAACATAAATAAATAGAGGAGACTAAGAAAATAGTTGAAGAAGAGAAAGAACACAGAGAAAAAAACAAAGAATAAAAGAAAGAAAAGAAAAGAGGAAAAAAATAAAAACAAAAAGAATAGGAAGTCGAAAAAAAATGAAGAAAATGTAAAGAAAGAAAAGGAAGAGAGAGAAAAAGAAAAGAATCCAAGGAGAAGGAAGAGAAAGAACAAGGAGAAGAAGGAAAAAGAAGAAATTGAAAAGAATGAAAAGGAGGAGAAACATAAGAAAGAAAAGGAACAAAAGGAGAAGTGGAAGAAATAAAAACAAGAGAAGGAAAAATCCAAGAAAGAAAAAGAAGAGAGAGAACAAAATATGAAATTAGAAAAGGAGAAAAAGGAGCATGAGGATAAAGAAAGGCAAGATAAAGAAAAAATAGATAAAACAAGAAAGTAAGATGAGAGAAGCAGAAGTGAAAAATAAAAATACATAACTTAAGAAGATGGGAGAACTAAAAAACATGGTACCATCTACACCATCTACGAAAACATCTTCAAGCATGATACCAGCCCAAGAACCTAGAGACTCATTGGCGAATAAAACAAACACTGCAATAAAGGAAGAAGGAATAGTCAATATAGTTATAATAAGGGGTAGTGGAACAAACCACATAAGGATATAAGGTAAACTTGGATAAACTCACTCCCCTATAGAAAATAACTTGTAGCCAAGTACTTGGAAAAATTTTAAAACATGATTAGATGCAACGATGCGTTGAGATAGAAGAATCAATGAAAAAGATACTTTCATCCATTCAAAATGCAAAGCCACATATCAGTATTACATCCAATCTACAAATAGAGGTGTAAACAGAGAAGGCAAGTAGCAAAAATACTAAAGGAAGATATAGCTCAATTGGAGGAAGAAAAGAAGAAAATCCATGAGGATGTTGTGGAAGAGTATTAAAAACAAATTCTTAATCCATGAAAAGTGGAGTATCAGCAAAGAAGGATAGACATACAAGCCACAATCACCAAATTAGAGATAGGTCTACAAAATTTCATGGCCTACTACACCTATACAATAGGGTGGCCCAATGAAACTAAACAGAGAAAGTAGAGCTTAATTAATTGGAACAACAAATAAATATGCAAGTTGCTAAATATTATATTAGTACAGATAAATATGGAACCCAAAGAACAAATCTTTCTAAACTTACAGAGACATATAAGACCAATCAAAAGACGTGGACAGAGAAGATCATAGAAATGCAAGAATGCAAAAATATGATGGATAGATCCATAATTAGAATGCAACAAGAGGTTACAATTTCTCACCAAATATGGAATCCAATTCAAGAAAATCTGCCACCCTCGGACATTCTTCCATTGATCCAAGAGAATGCACAACTACAAGAATGGGTAAATCAAATTAACATTCATCTTGATTTATGGTATAATTTTGAGAAGAATATAACTCAAAAAATTACAAATTACATCCCCCAAGCTACACCATAAAGGGAAGAATAAGAGGCATGGTGTCCCACATACCTAGCCGGTGAGTTGAGCAAAGGAACCTTTCCTTACACCTGAAGTCTAAGTTCTTGGGTGGTTGATGCCTTTACCCTCCCAAAGTTGGCATCCCATAAATTCAGTTGGGTGAGTTAAGCAATGGAATCCTTCCTTACACAAGATGTATAAGTTCTGGTGGTCGATTACTATATAGTATGGTTTTTGAATAAAAGTTTAAAGGAAAGAACAAGGTTCTTCATCCGTTTTGGGTTTCTCGAGGACGAGATAAATTTTAAGTCGGGGATGATGTTGACATGGTTCTTCATAGAATTTTGGATAATCCATGAGCATTATAATAAATCCACATAAGTCGATAAGTAACCGCAAAGAGTTAGATATAGCCGTCAAAGTCGGATAAAGGAAAGCCACCAAACAAGGAATGAAGCCATAGATAAAGAAATAAGCTACGCATAACTAAAGAAATCAGTAGAAGAATAGGAAGCCATGGAATATGGGAAAAATCCGCATTACACTCCAAGAAGTGGAAAAATCCAACACAAAGCCACAAAATAAAGACAGATCAAGCCAATATGTGACAGAAGCTAATAGAGGTGTAAATCAAAATAAGTGACTTTTGGATATTATGTATTTTGGATATTTATTGTAATTAACTTTTTGTATATGGGGGTGTCACGAGGAATGTATATGTTAATGCCATTGTTGAGAGAAGTAATAGCATATAAGGCGTATGAGAGAGAGAATGAAAAGGATATGAATGTAAAAGAGACTAATGTACTAATTATTGAAACAAGAATAAAGATTGATGTTTGGAGTAAATTTTGTTATGTGTATTTACATTATTTCTGTTCACAACTTAGAGTAGAGTACTTTTCTCATGTACATCCATAGCATAGGTCGAACTTCCTAAGTCCCACATTGTTGTCAGGATTTAGGGTCAACAATCATCATGGTTTGAAACCTTCTAGAAAGAAAGTTAAGCATGAGAATGTCAAAAAGAAGGGCTAGTAGAGAACATTACAATAGGATAGGTAAAAGAGTGATAGAGAGAGAAGTTCTTGAAGTTGGCTTATGAAATTTCACACACCTTATTGGTCCTAAAGTGTCATTAAAGAAGTTAATATTTATTTTTGGGTATGCTTAGAAGCTCCCAACCATGTATCATGCAAATTACATGGTCTTGAGAGAACTATAGGGTAGTCTAAAGGAAGATAGGCTGAAATTTGATGTGTGGATATTTTTGGATCAAGTTGATAATTGTGTTGGAGCTCAAATTTTCACCCATGCTAGAATCATAGACAATTTAGGATTTGAGAAAAATTGGTATTGTCTCCAAGTTTTGGGACTAGAACTAAGATAAACCTCTTAGGAAGGTCGACTTCCTCTTCTTATTCCCAATGCTAAAGTATTCCTAGGAATTGAAACAATACTATCTAACTCTACTCTAATTTTTCAAGGGACCAGGTGAGAAGGAGATGCATAAAATAGAAACCTAATCTAAAATAGGTGAGAGCACAAAAATAAGGGGATTAATACTTCAAAAAGAGAAAAAGTGGAAGAAAACGATGATAAAGAGGGATAAAAAAGCCGCATATCAAAATCATGTCCGAGGTTCCAATTTCATGATTCACAATAGATACATGTTCAAACAATGCATACAACACACTTACGAATGAATGAGAGGTAAGAGAGTACAATAAAACAATAGCTAAGGTAGAAATGAGCCACAAAACCAAATATTTTATTGTTTAAAGATCATGCACATATCATCACGATACATGAGGAAGATGCAAAAATTTATAGAAAAATATCCCAAGGCATGTGACCCTTAGAATACTTACACAACATGAAATGATTCCCTTGTATGCCCAACCCATCCAAAATTAAAACTTACCATCATTTTATAATATATAGAAAAGTAGAAGAAAGGGAAAGAAGAAGAAAAGAGAGGGAAATTTAAATTCCTCTTTTTCCCACCAGCCACCTTCATTTAATTTTCTTAGAAGATTATAGTGTCCTACAAATCCACCTCCTTATGCCATTTTCCTTATTGAAGAAGGAATGACACCCATACTACATTTAATTCTTGTGGTTGAGCCATCTGGAGTAAACCCCTTTGTGTGTCGAAATGTCTTCCTTTACTTTTCCCACCTACCACCATTTGATCCATGAGATCTGATTTCTTTCACATAGAGGAGGCTAATATTTCTTCAATAATATTTTATTAATAAGGATCTGATCACCGTATTCAAAATTTAATCCATTTTAGCTCACCACGAGAAAATTTTTGTTTTCCTTTGATACACGGATTTTTTGTTTTAGGTCTTTGAGGCTTTTGACTTCCACGGATTTGTTTCCTTCATTCCGTGGCTTCACCATCCTCTCCACTTTATTCCATACCATTCAATATAGCATGACTTTATGTTAACATCTACGGATTTGTTTTCCTTGTTGCATGATTTTCCATCTACTTTTTTCATGGCTTTTAACTTTGGTGGAATTTCCCTTAGCCGCATCTTTTGCTCCTTCCTTTTGCAGCATTATTATACTTCTCTACGTCCTTCATTTCTCGTCCCTTGGCTTTACAAGTTATTCAATTTTGCAAGGGTGAAAAAATGGACAACATTATGGTGACTCATATTGGCCATCTTCCTGTTAGATGAGATGATTAGTAGCCTTGGCATCCATTGGGCATGGAGTTACCCTGATATTCCAAAATTTGATCTTTTAGTTTCTCTACATTTGATTTTCTATGACAATATGCAACTAATCCTTGATATTTTGAGTTGCCTTCAAAATAATCTTTCAAAACATGATGAAATTATGCACAAGGACATCTTTAAGCAACAAAATTGTGCAAAGAACTTAGGGAAAGAAACCTACACTACCAACAATATAATGTGTTGAAAGCACTTGGAGGAATTGAAATCCTAATCTATTATATACAAGATGCATGAAATATCTTAATGAGAGAGTTTGAGATGAATCCCATTGACTGGGATCTAAAGCACATTCCCATTGAGATCAGATAACTCAAATGAGTTGGCCACCTTGCAAAACAACAATGATATATGGTCCACTCTAAATAGCATCAAACTTGGAATGTCTCCCTAGTTTAGCTCAATTTGTGTCCCGCTTGAAAACAAGATCTCTAATTTTAAATGTTTGATCTCTAGCTTTTCTATCAAACCATTGTTTGGTTAACTTCTGATGTTGTTCCATCTTGACCATGGTGGCATGCCTCAGCTCTTCAAGCTCTACTAATTATGCCATTCTAATTTCCCTTTGATCTGCGCCTTCAAACTCTAGCTATTGAGCCAATTCCAGTGAAGGCAACTCAAGTGATAATGGAAATTTGTGCTTCTTTACCATATACCAACTTGTAGGGAGAAGTGCCAATTACTTTCTTCATTGTTATCCTATCCACCCAGAGAGCATTTCTTACCTTTGTGTGTTATTGTCTTTGATTGATGTTCATTGTCCTCTTCATGATTCTGATCAAATTTTTGTTAGTAGACTCTGCCAATCCATTACCTTGGGGTAATAATTGGAAGAAGTTTTTAGATAAATCCCAAGTTCTGAGCCCAATTAGAAATATTTGATCCTAAGAAATCCTTTGCATTGTTCAAAATAATAGTCTGAGGGACGTCAAACCTTGTAACAATTTCTTTAATAAATTCAAGGATGAATAATTTAGTGGCTTCCTTTAATGGTACGACTTCATTCCTCCTAGTGAAATAATCTGTCGTTGTGAGAACCCATTTATGACCCACACTAGATGGAAGATTGATCATACCAATGAAGTCAAGACCCCATTGTGCAAATGGATGATCCACTTGGATTGGATGAAGTGGTAGCGCCGATTAGTCTTTTCTTTCTAGTGAAGAGTGTGCATTCCTTGCATTTCCTCACCCATCTGTGAGAGCATCCGCAAAACAACATAGGCTAGAAATACCATGTTTTTATGATCTCGATGGCTTCCACAAACTCGGTAAGGATCTTGTTACATTTTTCACCTTTAATGCATCTGAGTAGCACTCCATCAATGTTCCTTTTGAAAAATATGTCACTAATCAATGTATAAGGAATAGATCACATCCTCATATGTATTCTTTTTCCTTTGTTCAAACCAAGAGGATATGAACCAAAGTGACAATAATGTATTCACATCATAATCCAGCTATGATCATTGAATACATTCCTTTCATCTTTCTTTCATTCAACATCTCGTGATAACTCATCATTTAAAGGCACTTGATTAATGAGGGAGGTCTCTTGAGGTTCTAGCAACATCTAGAGCCAACTGCTCGTAGAGTGCTCTTCCTTTTACCAATTTTTTGGACTTGATGGTCACATCATACTCCATGATCTTAGTTACCCATCCAACTCATTTTTCACTAATTTATGTTCCCATGATGAAGTCCCTAACACTGGAATGTGAAACTAGAATTTTGATGCGGCTAGTAAAGCAATCATACTTTTGAATTTCTTCAAGGCTCTCATAATAGAAAATACCTATTTCTCAATGTGACTATATTTGAGCTCATAGTCCTTCAATGTTTGACTAAAGAAGGCCATAGACTGCTCCAATCCTTGATCATTTTGCTAAGTTAAAACCATGGAAATACTAGATTCCACCCCATAGGCATATAGGATGAAATCCTTGGTATAATCTAGGTTAATCAATGTGGGGGCCTGAAAAATTTCTTGTTTTATCTTTTCAAAGATGTCTTTCCCTCCACAGGTCCACTTGAATGTTGCAACCTTCTGAGCATGAGGGTGATGGGTCTTACTGCACCACGAAGTTATGAATGAAACACCTAACAAATTTAATCTTTCCAAGGAATGAATGCAATGCCTTCTTATGAGTTGGCAAGGAAAGAGTCATGATAGCTGTAATTCTCTTTAGATCAATGTGAATGCATTATTTTGAGACAATATTCCCAAGAGGTTGCCTCTAGGGGCTGCAAATTTGCATTTCTTAGAATTAATGGATACACCAAATTCCTTGCATATCTCAAATACTTTCTCCATGTGCTTCATGTGATCTATACTCTACTTGGACAAGACAGTGATGTCATCTAGGTAAACCAAGATGAATTGATTAATATACCCCTTGAAAGTAGTATCCATTTCTCTTTAGAATGTAGCACCTACATTTGATAGGATAAAAGGAATTTTTATATGCATATGCTCCCCATTTGATGATGAATGTAGTTTTATATTGATCCTCCTCTTTCACCTTGATCTAGGTTAAAACTAGAATAGCCATCAAGCATTGAAAACCTCTCATCTCATGCTATTTTTTGTAAAATCTTCTCCATTGAGGGCAAAGGATAGTGTTCCTTGAGAGAGGCTTTTTTCAAATTCTTGAAATCTACATAGAGCATGATTTCATCATTCTTCTTACTTACTGGAGCTAGATTTTCCACCCAAGTAGAATATTTGATTGGGAAAATTATCTTGGCCTTAATGAGTTTAGAGAGTTCCTTTCTCATGAGGGGCTCAATCTTGGGGTTGACTGGCCTTTGTTTCTACCTAATTGGCTTAATTTTGGGATCAAGATCAATGGAATGTTGGACTATGTCTGGATTAAATTCTTTTAAATCTTCATATTCTCATGAAAACACTTCACCGAATTACACAAGGAAACAAAATCTCACCTTTCACTTTCATCTTATACCTTTTTAAGTAGAAGTTATTTCCTGGAGTGATTGAATCGGCTGAAAATCTTCTTGCTTTGCCACCATGTTCTTCTCCACTCTATTGAACTCATCGTTATATCTTTGAATATCTATTCCGCAGTAACTAATCACTTGGGCAACTTGTTTTTATTTAGTTGATTAATTTGATCCCTATAGACCTCCTATAAATAAGATTGCATCCTCGAGGAAAACTTCACCTCATTTTGGATGAACTACACAATTTGTTCATCATTGTAAAATACCCACACTGGGACCGATTATCAGGATGGAAGATCTAACCATTATTTTCACATGCCACACATTTCCCTTGATAAAATCCTCATTATGTGAGAATTGAGAGCCAAGGGTCGTCATTTGGTTTGTGTCTTTGTTCAACATTCTTGACATAACCCGTAGGCTAATGGGATCAATTATTTCTAGCAAATCCCAAACTCTATGTTTGTAATACTTTAACAACTTGTTCTTGGTAGCACACTTTTTCCATGCAGACTTGGTGAATGACCAGTTCAATGTATATAAATATATGCAACTCCTTAATATTCCTCTTTTCCGCAATTAACAAACCATGCACTAATTCTTTGTACTCTACCACATTATTTGAACATGAAAATTACAATCTGTGAGTGAAGAATAAATTATCATTGCATGGAGAAATGAGCACAACACCCACCCCGGCTCCATTTTTGGTGTCTAGAAGCACTTTCCTTCTCTTGTTTGAATGTCATGGGTACCATAGATTCTTCCTATAGAATTCAATAAGTTCCAATACTAGTCTCATAACTTTTGAGCTCTTCATCATAAGGATCAAACTTGTGGTCTCTCTCAGCCCATTCATCTAGCAACAAATTAGGCATGAAAGGAGGAATAACCTACTCCTTTGGAGTTGATTCTTTCTCATGACCTTTTTATTAAGAAATTTGATTAGATGGGAGAAGGGTCATATGACTCAATATGGTAATAAAATATGGGCTCATCTTGTATTATGAATCTTGTACCATATCTAGTTCTTAGAAGCATGTGAGTCCAATCTGAAGATAAGTAACTACCTACCTTAGCAGTGAAGTCTCTAGACAAGAAAATGGAAAACATGGGAGGCGGTTCGATTATCGAGATTTCATGGGGTATGGTGAGGCTTGGGAAGACATGAAGTGTTAACTAAAGATATTTTATTATTCCCAACACACCCACAACCCACCCATCAAATTGTAAGATTCCCTAGACACACGGACTATATTTGAGGTCTAAGATATTAGCAATTTTCTTCGGCATTACAAATGTACTAGCTCCAAAATCAATCATATAGTTATGAACTAAATATTTACCCACAATTAATGACATGTAGAAGGGTTTGGTTTTGACATTTTTACGTACTTGGTCTTCATTCACTTGATGAGACATTGACTACATCATGTAATTTTTGCATTATTGGATCCATTGGGGTAGTTTTTGAGGGATTCACATAGAGATCACACTCGCAATGGAATAGCCAAAGAATCCAACATTTTCATATTGACATTAGTCTTCTTCAATTTTTCCACAATGTTAAATGGAAGACCCATGGATTTCTGCATATATGGCATGTTAATTTTTTCTATTGTTGCGGCATTTAAACTTGCATCTTTGAATGACCAGCAACCTCTTTATCCATGGCTTTATCGGAAGTTCAAGTGTCTTTTTTTCACTACCACTTCTTTCTCCTTAGCCACAACATTGGCTTGATCCATGGAATGTGAAGGTTGTGACTCTAGCATCCTTTCCTTATATCACATATTGTTAGCAATGCTAGTTTGAAGTCCTGTTAGAAATTACTACTACTTGGTTGACCACATAGAAATCCTCATCTCCAATGAACATGAGATTGGTGTCATTGTTGGTGTCTTAACTTGCTTCCACGGTTGGATTTGGTGCCTCTAGCAGTGGTTCTTGTTGATTGGATGAACCTTGAACCATGTATGGTTGAAGGTGCATTTACCTCTCACAACCAAGTTGATTGTGTGGAATATTACATGGGAAACACCACTCTATCTCTTGTGCCATATTATTTTGTACATCGAACCAAATATTGGCTTGAACTAGGAGAAAGAAATGCTTGTAGAGGAGGAATTTTACCTTTCCATCTATTATTCTTCTGATTTTGTGCATATCTTTGGTTAGGTTGTTGGTTTCTTTATGGTTGATATCCATGATTAGAACATCGCCCTTGATTTTTATAGTTCTTATAGGATTGGACTTGCTATTTTTCTAGGGATATAACTTTATTTGTCAAGTTTCTAATCAAATCCTTCATTTATTCATCTTCCTTTTTTATGCGAGGTCTCGTGTTTGTAGAAGTAACAAGTTATAGATTTGGCTTGGGAATAGGAACAATAGAAGGTTGAGCAAATTTGAAGAAATTCAAGATATAAGGGCATACATGGCCTAGGGGCTAGTTTCATTGCTTGTATTAAACTATTTTCAGTTTTGATTGCAATTTCATAGGCTTTCTTGGTAGATTTTTCCCTCCCATATATATTGTATCATAACAGATATATCAGAGTTAAGAGATTTTAAAAAGTAAAGAAAGGCACCTTCTCGTAGTAGGTCTCACGAGGACCTGGATTCCATCCCAAGTTCTTTAGAATCTGAAATTGAAATCCATCATTTTCTCATTATCTCGCTCTCTTGATTATAGTCAACTACTCCAATAGGAACAATTTATCTCCTCTTTCTCCAAAATGATTACACAGGGTTGTACACAATGATCCCGCTTTTGAATTGTTCCTACCCCTAGGCTTCTAAACCATTGTAAATATTTCACTTAAAAGAAGAAGCTAAAAATTTCACTACCACATCCATCTTAGAAACTTCATGTATAACACGAGACATTTTACAATATCTTGAATACGATCAATCGAAGTTGTGTGGTTTTCTCTAGTAAAATATGGGATGTTCTTTAGAAAAGTTACTAGAATATAATTTTGAGCCTTCAAGGTGAGCGGTTGTTGTTTCTTGAGAATTTTATAAATGGATTTTGTGGTGGCAGTTGTTGATGAGTCATTCTAATAGGCATGAGAACTCTTATCGATCATAAGAACGGCCTGCTGGTGGAGGTGTTAAAAGAGTTTGATTTGGAGGAGATGGAGATATTTGAATTTTTCTTCCTCTTCTACCCCTTCCTGGGGATAACTGCAAATATTCAAATATGTCTTCTTATGTTGTTCTCAACCGTGTTTATATCCTTCTCATGAATCAATAAAACTTGAATCACCAATACTACTAAAACCAGTTGATATTTGAATGGAGTCGCTAGATGTGTTACTACAAAGCCTCCAAAGGCTAGAGTTTCATCAAGATACACATCAAAACTTGATAAAACTAGAAATATTAATTTGAACTCCCATCGGGTGTGCCAAAACTATTGGAGCTCAAATTTTTACCCACTCCCAAATCATAGACAATTTGGGATTTGATACAACATGGGAGTGTCTCCAAGTTAAGGGAATCAAACTCGATACATACCTCTAGAGAAGGTCGGCTTCCTCTTCTTATTCCTAATGCTAAACTACTCATAGGAATTGAAACACAACTATATAACTCTACTCAAATTTTCCAAGGGACCATGGTGGAAGGGGATGCATAAAACATAAACCTAATACAAAAGAGGTGATAGCACCAAAATAAGGGAATGAATACTTCAACAAGAGAGAAATTGGAAGAAAACGATGATAAAGAGGGCTAAAACAAAATCCACATATCAATATCACGTCCATGGTTCTATTTTCACGATGCACAATAGAAACAAATTCTAAAAAAATGCATACAACACATTGTGAATGAATGAGAGGCAAGAGAGTGCAATAAAACAATAGACAAGGAAGAAATGAGCCACAAAACCAAAGATTGTATTGCTTAAAGATCATGCACATATCATCACGATACAGGAGGAAGATGTAAAACATTTTTAAAAAATAGCCCAAGGCATGCGACCCTTAGAATACTTATGTTTGTATGAAATGATGCCCTTGTATTCCCAAAGCATCCAACATTAAAACTCAACATAATTTTACAAAATATATAAAATTGGAAGAAAGGGAAAGAAGAAGAAAAGAGAGGGAAATTTGAATTCCTCTTTTTCCCCCGAACCACCTTCATTTAATTTTCTCTCAAGATCATATTATCCTGCAAATCTACCTCCCTACTACATTTAATTCTATTGATTGAGCTGTCTCAAGTAAACCCAATACGTGTTAGAGACGTCTTACTTTACTTCGCACACCTACCACCATTTAGTCCATGAGATCTAATTTCTTTCTCATAGAGGAGGCTAATATTTCTTCAATAATATTTGATTTGCAAGGATCTGATCATCGGGCTCAAAATTTTATCCATTTTAGCTCACCACGTAAAACCATTGTTTTCCTTTGATACACGGATTTTCTGTTTTAGTTCTACATGGCTTTTGACTTACACAGCTTTGTTTCCTTCATTCCGTGGCTTCACCATCCTCTCCACTTTATTCCATGGCACTCAATGTAGCATGAATTTATGTTAACATCCACGAATCTATTTTCTTTGTTCTGCGGCTTTTCCATCTTCTTAGTTACTGTGGCGTTTAACTTCGGTGGCATTTTTCCCTTAGCAAAGGGCTTCTACTCCTAGCTTCTACGGCATTCTCGAATTTTCTGCAGCCTACATTCCTCAACCCGTGGCTTTACAAGTTGTTTAATTTTGCAAGGGTGTAAAAATGGACAAAAATTGATTTATCACTTGTAAGTGGTGAAATAGGTTAAAGGTGAAAATAACATCGAAATGATAAATACGCCTAAAGTTTTTTGATTGGGCTAAGAGTTAGTGAAGAAAGTAGAAGGGAAATTTCGAGAGAAAGAGTTAGTTGGTTGTTTATCCGATTATGAGTCATTTCAAAGGTGTATTTAATATTGAATGAGATATTTGAGTAGAGTATTGAACATGTTGAAGCTCTCTAAGGTGACAAAGGTGAATTTTGATTTTTTTGCAAGATTAAGCCATTTTGGGATTCTTTATGAAGATCCTCATTTGTAGAGCTTTGAGTAAAGGTTTTTATTTCTCCCTCCTAAATTTTTGAATGCATGGTGAATGTATACACCTTTGCATCATTTGGTGTCATAACTTTATTAAGAGATTAGAAAAAGAAATTGGTTTTCTTTAGCAAGAAATTGTGAAAGAACAAGACAAGTTTCAAGTAACTAAAATTGAGAAATTATACTAAATAAGGAAAAAGGATGGTGAGACCTTGAAATAGAGATTGATTATTATGGATTCAGATAATGGAAGGTGTGTCAAAGATTTAAATCAATAATAAAGTAACAAAACTCTAGAAAGTGACCTGCAAATCCTATGAGAGCTAAAGAGACAAAGCCTAGAAAGAAGGAAGTGTGAGTTAGGTAAATTGTATTTTGATTTAGGACCTAAAAATACACCTCAAAGAAATAACTCAATAAAGGGAATTCAAAATTGTAAACACATTTTTATGAAAGTTGACATATACTTCGCAACTACAAGCATTACATGTAGGAAGGGCTAATTGGAAGGACTAGTCAAAATAGCTAAAAGGAGAATAAAAGTGAATGGATAAAGAGTTAGACCTTGAAACTTCTTGAACACCTTAATGAGATAAAAGGGTATTTGAAAAACTTACCAGTCAGGTTTGGAAGTGACTATTTTGAAACTTTCTTCAAATTTTGTCATTTTTAGGGTTACTGATTAACTAAAATTAACTAACTAATATAGTATGGGGTTGGTTAATCTAAGCTATGAAAAATTGTAATAAAGTAAATAAATGCAATAAATAAGAATATAACTCGGGATAAATAACTATGTAAAAGGAAATTCTAACCCTAATGTGCAAGAAGGAAGAGGAAAGAACTTGGCTTAAAAACAAATGCCCGTCGAAGAGTGTCACAAAGGTGATTGAAACAATCGGGAGCTAGAAATACTATGCGAAGTCCCAAAAAGGATGAGTTTGGAGGATATAACTTGACTGGAGCACTGGAGGAGGATTTGGGCACCTACGAGCTCACTTGTCTGCAGTTTGGGCACCCTAGTATGTGCAATATCTCTAAACTAGTTTTCACTTGGTTCGGTAGATTTCATGAAACCCTCATTGTTTTTTGCATAAAATCCATTGTCTGCACTGATGTCATCAATACTCCAAGATGAAAGAAATACCTGTAAGACCCCAAAACAAGCATCAAACCCTAAAAATAAATAATGCATATGAAGGGGTCAGACTAACCTTAGCTGCCACAATGGTGGACTTACTAAATGAGCATTGCACTATATCTCAAACCCAATGTAGTTCTATGTGCAAGTATTTGTTAACATTCCCTAGGTTGTTCTTGTGTCATTCGCACTTTATAACAAAAGAGAGAGAGAATAACTCGTGTAGAAAATTTAGTAGAATATATGCATGGAATATAATAGAATCCCTCCCCCTATGAAGTGTGATGCAGATGTCTTAGCCTTGTACCTTGATGATGGATCTATGTGGATGCAAGTGATCTCCAATGTAATAGATGGATGCAACTCTAGATGGAGTGATAGTATTAAGTGATTCTCGTCACTCGTTATGGTCTCATAACTTTATATTTATAGGGTTCTCTTGATCTAATTTCATGATTAACCCTGATAAGGCCGACCACAAGAAATATAAAGATGTAAATCAAATAGAAAGAGCCCAAAAAGTGGTAAGAAAGTGAAAAAGGACCGTGGTACCCCTAAGCATTGATGCAGGGCACCCACGGCACCCAAGTACTATCATGGGCACCCCATCCAAGGATAAAATGATAGGAAATGATCGAAATAGACTGAGCATGTGGATGAAAAGGGTCGATAATGAATAAATAAAATAAAACAAGATGGCCAAAAGAAGGGGGTTAATTATTAATTTCTTCACTCAAGAACCTTCTAAATAAAAGTATGAGACTAGGATAAATAATGTCTAAAGTGCATGATTTTGTGACTACATTTTGCCCCCACTTTATTTTGGTGAGTGGAAAGCTCGAGTAACATAAAGTAGATAGAGATGTGTACCTGATGTCCATGGAGAGTGTAGTAGCAACGCGCTGAAGGACTAGAAAAAGCATGGAATGACAAAAAGATGGATGAGTGTGGAAACTAAAGATGAAAAATGCACAAATAAAAAGTGATGAGAGTGAACCTAGGGAAGAATGTGTGTGTAGTTGTTGCGGTGTGTAATGTACCTGCATGGTTAGTAAAGTGTGTATTGTCGCAAAGTATTGTTGTTGACATTATTTTTGTTGTTGACCCCAATTTGACAGCTTTTTTCTCATACGTCCAAACCTACAAGGAGAAAACGATCAAGTAGTCAAATATGTATGTATGTATAAATAAAAATGCAATGTAAAAGATGCATGTATATGTAAAATACACAAATGTAAATGGAAAATGTAAATGGAACATGTGCACCTGATCCATGTCGAGAAAGAGAGTGTAAAATGATATCATATACTCGATTTTTTTGATCTCACGCCACCCTGGCCAAAGAAATGTAGGGAGGAAATGCTCTGTTTCCTCCAAGCTCTAACTACTTCCCTGAATGTGTGTGAAGATATCTTTTTATGGTCCTAGTTTTTGGGAGATCTCGATGCCACCGGGCCGAAGTAGTGTAGGGAGGTGCACCCACTGTAACCTCCAAGCCTGTAACTTCTTCCTAGAATGTTAAGGACACCATGTCCTCTAAAATCCACTATGAATGGGGTTTGTAGACTATTTTGAACCTACTCATTGTATATGGTTGAACCAAACTGATGTAGAATCTTTTTGTTAGTATGTAAAAACAAAAGCGATGCCCCCTCTTTGGGGGTGCATGTGACATCGTTGATAGGAGAATGCGTCCGCAAAGAGGACCAACCGTATGTACTTTGTAATTCTGCCCGACAAGGGGAAGGGAATGTGCTTGATAGAAACCAAGGTGCACACAAACAAGGATGGATTTCCAAAACAAGTGTTAGTACGAAAACACATGAATGTAAGAAGACAAGTGTAAAGTACTCGACAATGTAAAAACTACCAAGCATAATAGTGTAAACACGTAAGAAGACAAGTAAGTTGCACAAAGTGGGTCGTAAACATGGGACATCACTCATGATGTCATAAGACATGCAAGGTCATCATAGTCGTAAATAACAAAAAATTGTGCACACCAAACATAGGGCAAGGCCCGCATACAAGAAGAAAACAATGACAGACATTTAGTGCGACAAACAAAATTATTCATCGTAACATGTAATCTTGCAAAACAAGTGTTGCACATGGAACACACATTATCATGTTAGAGGAATAACCAATATGTTAAAGAGTGAATACCCAAGTAATGTAAGGTGCTAGGTAAAAATGAAATAATAGTATACTGTGAGAATCGATTTGTGGATACCCCCAATGACCAAAGATAGAAAGGGTGGAAGATGAGCATCCATGTTGCATGTGAGGGATCCAGTACTTGTGATCACAACTAAAAAAATACATGAGCACGCATGTGTGGATGGTATATATAATGACATATAATAAATGAATCTAACATGTAAAGTGGTCATGCAAAAACACGAGTAAGAAAAAGTAAATTCCCCAAGACAATGCAATATGTTTTGGATGGATGGAATGGAATGTAAGATGGAATTATAGGAGTCGTGTGCTCCCGGTGTGAATGGAAGTGTATGCGGTGAGGTTCATTTTGTTTTCCCCCTTAGGATTCAAGATTGTGTCATTGGGAAATGCTTGAATAGTTTGTTTTTTTCTAACACGTTGTGATGGATGTGTAGGTGTAGTGATGAGATGTGACCTAGTTATGATGTGTGCATGAACCCTATAACCAAAGAATATATCTCGATGAGATGAATGTATAAGTGATGATTTAGCCTAAGTGTATATCGCTTTATAAGATGAATTGATGAGTGACGATTTAGCCTAAGTGTATATCACTATAAGATGAATGGATGAGTGATGATTTATCCTTAAGCGTATATCACTACAAGATGAAAGAAGGGAGTGGTGATGTAACCTAAGGTGTATACCACTACAAAATGATAGAATAGGTGATGATTTAGCCTAAAGCGTATGTCACTACAAGATGAAAAGAGGGAGTGGTGATGTAACCTAAGGTGTATACCACTACAAAATGATAGAATAAGTGATGATTTAGCCTAAAATGTATGTCACTATAAGATGAAAGGAGGGAGTGGTGATGTAACCTAAGATGTATACCACTACAAAATGACATAATAGGATGTATAGGATGTGAGGAAAAATGTATAAATAGCCTAATGGCGTATGATGTAAAATGCGTAGATGATATAAGTAATGTAAGATGAAGACCAATATGATGTGTGATGTATGAATGTGGAAATGGCACAATTTTGTAGAAAAACATGAGAATGTATGGTGAATGGTGTATGACACACAATGTGTGATGAAATGTAATGTATAATGCATATAGTGTAGTGTGTGGGGTTTAGTTTAGTAGTAATCCCTCAATAGTCAAGTGTGAATTGAAGCACAAGAGTGTGTCATCATGTAATGACGATGCTAAAACATATAATGATTATATGATAATGCAAAGATAATATATGCTATGATGAAATGGAGGTGGGGGATTATGTGTTATGCCCCCAATGTATGCATGGTGAAATAGGCTATCATGTAATGTCATCTAGAAGATCATTTCTCTCAGGTTCATAGTCAAATGGGTAAGCATTAGTGACTTGATAAGCTATAGTGTCACGTGGGTCGCGTAATGAGTAATTAAGGATTAAGTTGTACATGCTCATAGCATACTCCTCATCAATGAATAGAGGAAGTGGAAAACCAAGTGCATACCAATGAGTGAGATTTTGAGTGTGTCCTAGGAAAGAGCTATTGTAAATGAAAACACGTCAAATGGCATAGGAAATGAAATTTCTATATGATCTGGATCTAGTGTACCTCTAATATAATCAAGCCATTATTGTCCCAATGTAAGTGATGAAGAACGAGGAATACATGAGAGATAGATTGTAAGATGAAAGATATGCAAACCATAAGCAGTAGTGATACGAACAAATCCATAATAAATATGGGGAGCATGTGATGTAGGATAGAGGTCCTCAAAAGAAAACCCTAAGTGATCTAGGCCCTCATGTGTACATATAGTGTCATCTCATGTAGGATCAAATGAAATGTGTTCCCAGTATAACTCATTCATGAAGATTTTCCAAGTGAAAGGTTGGTGTGCTAAATTAGGTAATGTATGTGGAGGTGGATGTGATAGAACAACGTTGTAGACTAAACGGTCCCCGATAAGGAATCGTAGTAGTAGTAGTAGTAGTAGTAGAATGTGGCATAAAAGAAACGTATCTATCACACAAATATTGTTGTAAAGTAGTGGTAAGTACAGTCTCTCTTCCCAGGTTTGGGCTCATCTGTAATGTCTATGCGTGGGATAGGAAGATTATTATTAGGATCTTGGTCACAATATTGAAATGGATCATGGTCGTGAAAATGGTATGTAATAATTTAACACAATTATGGATAGTAAAGGTGACAGCTTGATTGCATAAAGCCATGGCCTACCAAGTAGACAATTATAGGAAACTGGGAAATCAACAATGAAAAAGATAGTGTGGACAATCTTAGACCAAAAGTGATGGAAAATGTGATGTGACTAAAACATGGATGGATGGAACCATCATAAGCACATAGTGAAACACTAGAGGGACTAATGTCATGAGCGGTAAGACCTAAAACTTTGAGAAATGACATAGGATACAAATTAAGTTTAGATCCATTATCAATCAAAGTACGCTTAACAATGACATTATAAATGCAAGAGATAATATGCAAAGGCGGATCATTATCGAAAGTGTGAACATCAGAGGGAAGGTTGGACTTAAATACTAAGTGTGGAGAGAATGCATCAACAAAGGCTTGATAAACTAATTTGGGATGCATATCAACACGAATACTAGTAGAAAGAAAATGTTGGACTCTATGGAGTAAATCAGGATTTGTAAGAAAATAATCATTGATTGAGATACACATGATGACTTAACCCTAGGATGACACGCAATGGATGAAGAAGCTCAAAGCATGAATGATCGAGTCGGTTCACCAAAATGATTAACTAAAATTAACTAACTAATGTAGTATGGGGATAGTCAATCTAAGCTATGAATAATTGTAATTAAGTAAATAAATACAATAAATAAGAATATAAACTGTGATAAATAACCATGAAAAAGGAAATGCTAACCCTAATGTGTAATAAGGAAGAGGAAATAACTCGGGTGAATAACAGATGTCTATCGAGAGAGTGTCACGAGAGGTGACTAAAAAAATAAAGGCCAGGAATGACTATGCAGAAGTCTCGAAAAGGATGGATATGGAGGATCTAACTAGGAGCGCTGGAGGAGAATCTGGGGCACTGCGGGTGCTCTGCGGTTTGTAATGTAGGCACCCTAGTCTCTGTGAAAAATATCTGAAAATAGTTTTCACCGGTTCGACAGATGGCCTAAAACACTCGTTGTGTATCACATCAAATTCAATGTCCTGTGCTAGATGTCACCAATACTCCAAGATGAAAGAAAGACCTATAAGACCCCAAAACAAACATCAAACCCTAAAAAAAAATAATGCATATGAAGGGGTCGACTGACCTCAACTGCCACAATGGTGGAATTACTAACTGAGTGTTACACTACAGCTCAGATCCTATGTACTTCTATGTGCAAGTGTGTGTGGACATGCCCTAAGTTGTTGTTGTGTCAGTCACACTTTGTGAAAGTAGTAGCAAGCAATAACTATGTATAGAAAATTTAGTAGAATGTGTGCATGGAATAGAATAGAATCCCTCCCCCTATGAAGTGTGATGTAAATGTCCTAGCTTTGTGCCTTGATGATGGAGTTATGTGGATGCAAGTGATCTCTAATGCAATAGATAGATGCAACTCTAGATGGAGTGATAGTAGTAAGTGATGCTAGGTCCCTCATTATGGTCTCATAACTTTATATTTATAGGGTTCTCTTGATCTAATTTTGTAATTAACCCTAAAAGGATGACCAAAAGAAAGATAAAGATGCCAAATGGATAGAAAGAGCCCAAAAAGTGGCGGGAAAGTGAAAAAGTATCGGGTTGCCCCTCGTGGGATCAGGGCACTCACGAGTGCCCTAGTACTAGCTTGGGCACCCCAATCAAGGCTAAAATAATGAGAAATGACTAAAATAGACTGGGCATGTGGATGAAAAGGGTTGGTAATGATGAAATAAAATAAAACAAGATGGCCAAAAGATGGGGGTTAATTAGTAATTTCTTCACTCAAGAACCTTATAAATAGTAGTATGAGACCGAGATAAATACTTTCTAAAGTGCATGATTTTGTGACTACATCTACAATTAAAATTAAAGGTCTATAAGGAAAATAAGTAAAGATGATGTTATGAAACTAATTTGGTAGCTTGATCAAGTTTGATTGGTGAGTATATGCATGTGAAAATTGATTTTTATCCTTGGTTAGTGTTTCCATGTATTTCAATGTTTTTGTGCAAGGTGTGACTTCTTGATAAATGTGGTTTTAGTACATTTTGATGATGTTGGATAAGTGTTGAGTTAACTTCTTGATTTTTTGACTAATATGGTATGTAAAGAAGAGTAAATGCATGGTAATCTGATATAGTACTTTGAAAGTACATGTGAAGTATTTGACAAGTGATTGTGAGGAGAAAAAGAGAAAGTGGAAAAGAGAAGGATAAGGCAGCAACAAAATCAGTTGCAAGGAAAAAGAGGAAGAAGAAGAGGAGACTCTTGGTGAAGTCCAAGCAAAGAGAAAACAAGGAGAGTAAAGAAGAGCTCATTGAAAGCTCATAAAGAAAACATCCAGGGTGAAAGAGACTTGGATTCAAACAAGGTGCAAAAGACTTGTTTGGTGAAAAATCAAGTAAGAAGAAGATAGAGTAAGAATTCAAAATGGCCATTGGTATGAACCAGGACCAGTTGGAAGAAATGATGAAGTTATTGAAAGACATGGATGAGAGGATAAGAAAAGAGGAAAAGAAAGAAAATATGGGACAAGAAGTGATCCCTAAGGAAGAGCTTGTGAAAATGAGACAAGGATTTGTGAAAATAATTAGTCTTCTTGAAGAGGAATTAGAATCAACTTCGAAAGAAAGTTATGAGGATGAAGAGGACACTTTAGAAATAGGCGAAGAATGGGAAGATTAAGAGGATAATGAAGAAGAGAATGAGGAAGAATTCAGTGATGAAGAAGAAGGATATTGCTATCCTGAAGATGGGGAAATGCTTGAAGAAATGGATGAGTCAGTTGGAATTGATGAGGAAGACACATGTACAGTAGCATATCAGCTTGTTAATGAGGTATGTAAACAAGATCATGTACAAAATGAAGGTTTCATAGTTTTGAATACACAGAAGAACAAGAGATCATATTTGACAATCATATATATGATGAAGATAATGAAGAAATAAGTAACCTCGTGTTATAAGAACTGAATTTTTTTGAAATATTGTTTAATTCATATGATGCAAAGAAGTAAATCGGTCCAAAAGAGCATATTGTAGGTGTAAAAGAGAATTAGATCAAGCAAAGAGGGTATTGAAGAGCTAAATATGATTTTGGATCATGATTCTAATCATGCAAATGAGGTGAAAAATACTAACTTATAGGTGAATACAAAAAAATCAAAGATCATGGGTATATAATGCCTAAGTGGCTTCAAAACAAGTATTGAAATAAGAAAATGGAAAGACAAAACAAGTGGTAATGACTGACATTTAAAAGCAATACAACAAGAAGCAATAAAGAGAGAGAAATCATGATTTTTGAGACAACAAACAATGCACAAAGAGATGAAGATGGTATGGCAAAGAAAGAGTACAAGTAAGGTACAAGAAAAAGAGAATGAAATGATGAAGAAGGATTATGAACTCATTTGAAACTAGTAGGTGCAAAAAGATAAAGAAGAGATGTAAGCAAGGAATAAAGACAAGGGAAAGAAAATTGATGATTTATTAACTGATATTGATGTTTGTGTGAGTGAATTCCTTGAAATTGTACAAGAAGATGATTATAATAGTGCATTTGAGAAGCATGATACAATCAAAGATGAATGGAATGACAAGAATGATGAGCATAAGAGGTATGAAAATCAGTTTTGCATGGATAAAATGGATGAACTATTGCAAGGTTTGTTGGATCATATGGATGAAGGAAAGAAAAGTGCAGGTGCAGTTGAGAGAGAGATGGTTTCTTGGGCATGTAATGGACTAAATGAAAGCAAGAAAGATCCAATTACTGAGGTTTAGAGCAATTTGATGTGGTGAAGAAGATGAAAGAACAAGAAAATGGGAAAGAAATTTCATATTTTGGAAAGATAAGTGATGAGAACATAATGGATATGGACTATGTAGAGATGGAGAAGGTGATAAAACAGGGATAACAGGTGTGTATTTGTTATTTTTATGTTTGTGTGTGCAGTACAAAGAGTGGAGACATGAGAATGGTGGAGATCAAGAAGCAAGGAAGCAATGTCAAGGAAAATGGAAGGAAAAAATAACACCATATGGGATCTAGGTGGACAAAGAGCATACAAGTATAATAGGGAGGAAGGAAGAAGATTAAGAGAAAACAAAGAATATGAAGACTCAAAGAAGAGACATAGCTATACAAAAAAAATACAAGGACTCTTTCTAGAAACAGGCCTAGGGCACCCATCGGCGCCCCTATCCCTCTCTAGTACCCCACTCCAGCATATTCCTACATCTCTATATTTTATCAAGCTTCATTACGACGATCGATTGCTCGGATCTTCCATTTTTACAGCTCTGTGCACCTTCAAGATCTCTATGAATCAAAGAAAGGATTTATACCCCCTCTTTGCACTTAGGGTTTCATATATTTTGGCTTAGTTTTCTTGGGTTAATTTCTATAATTAATTGTTTATGTATTTACTTCTATAATAGTAATCAAATTAGGCATATATAGTTCACATTTAGCCTAATCAATCTTCTTCTTTCTTCACTAGATTTTAGCCCAATCAAGCAACTTTAGGACTATTTATCCTTTCTGATGATCTCTTCACCTTTACCCTATTTTACCACTTCAAACAAGTGTTAAATAAACTATCAACTTGATCCAAAAATATCCACACATCAAATTTCCACCTATCTTCCTCTAGATTTCCCTATAGTTCTCTCAAGATCATGTACTTTGCATGATCCATGGTTGGGATCTTCCAAGCATACCCAACCAACTCTTAATTTTTTAAGGACCCTATAGGACCAATAAGATGTGTGTGAAATTTCATAAGCCAACTCCAAGAACTTCTCTCTCTACCACTCTTTTACCTTTCCTAGTGCAATGTTCTCTACTAGCCTTATTTTTGACATTCTCATGCTTAACTTTATTTCTAAGTGGTTTCAAACCATGATGATGGGATTTTGAGACACCAATTTTTCCATTACCTCTGTATGAAAAATTTCATTACGTGTTACTTTGTAAAATGTGTGCCAAATTCAATATTCTAGGTTTTTATTAGGTCTTAGGATCATTAACCATCTCTGACGAAGAAACTATTAGGGATATATCAAAATTCCTCCATTGAAAAACTAGAATTCTTTCTGAATATGTTTAAGGACCATGTCATGGTTATTCCTTCCAAGTTTCAAAGCAATATTCCTTGTTTAGGGGTTTTTATCACACATTTACTCCAAAACCCTAACGGTCATCTATGAAAACTTGGGAAGCATAAAAATATTATAAAATGAAATGTCATTGTTTTCAAAGATTGACACTTGAGAAAAATGTCTATTTAATCCTCCTCCTAAGTCTTGTGCTAGTAGTAACCCATAATCACAAGTATAATGTCATGAATAACTAAAAATACTCCCTACAAGACACGTTAAAACGGGGTTGAGGAAACCCTTACTCCTTATCTTTGAAAGATTATAGATTTATCTCGAAGGAAAAATTCATTACTTGTTGAATCACTCCTTAATTCTCTCATCCTAAGTATGACATTCAATGAAAAAACAATACTTAGAATTGATCAAACTATTAAAAATAGTCATTGTCTACTTTTCCAAGGAAATTAAAACATGTAAAAGGAACAACAAGGGAATAAACCTCTAGATCATGAAGTGGAATTCAAGTGCATATAACAACACTTCATTCACTCCTCATCATGAGATTCAACCAAAAAAATCATCAAAAACCTCTGCAAAGACTAACACACCATGCTTATTTTTATACACTCACAAGGCTTCTTAGCATACTAGAATAGAGTATGGTCTCTTATATTTATTACATTAACTAACAACAACATGCAAAGTGTTATTTCATGCTAAAAATTCTTGAAACTAGAGGATTCCATAGAGAATATAACACTCATATATGATGAAAATATGCAACTTCTATGGAAAATCCACTTTCTATATTCCTTAGTCAAAATTACTCTCTCTCTCTCTCTCTCTCTCTCTCCCTTCACAAATCATGTTCTTTGTTCATATCTTCCTTTTCTTATCCCTTCATTCTTCATTATCCTCGAGAGAGATATTCTCTCCACTCAATCTCCTCCTCTAACTAACTTTCTCACTCGAGTCACCTATTTTTAATGTAACTCATGTGTAACCTAACCAAATTTCAAGACCCATAAAGACTCTTCATATGCTCTTACTACACAAAGGAGGCGGTTTTTTTCAACTTTTGAACACTTCACAAACTCTAACTCACTCCTAGGACTCTTGTAACATTCCTAGACATCTAATACCCACTTTTACATTCAATTAAACCTCTTTATCCCCTCGACAAGCCATTTTGACTCTTTTACATGCCTTTAGAATTTGAATTACAATTTTGGAGGGATAATTTGAATTTTCATAGATTTGAATTTTCAAGCTTTGTACCTCCACCTCACACTTTCTTTTGTCTTCTAAACCTCTCCTCGTGACTTCCTAAACCTCTCCTCATGATATTCAATCTTTCCAGTTCATACCTTTCTTCTATCTCATAGAATTCAAGAGCTGATGTTAGATGTCATGCTTTACAAACTAGGACTTAAACTCCGTGGTAATGAGATCATGCGGTGGAATCATAGTATAGCCTTTCTTCACTATACTGTCATCATAATTTACTAGCTTTTGAGTCTTATTTTTCCATCTATTTCCAAATGCAACACTCATTCGGGTTTGTAATCTGCCCCAACTACTTTGTTTCGTCGGCTTTCCTGCTCCTATAACACGTTACTAGAACCTAAGTCAACCATTTTTATGGTGCCTTATCTATTAAGGTCTTCCTATCAAGCGAGATTCTTAGTCACATTGGTCTTCCTAATCCTAAATTTCCCTTTTGTTCTCAACCTAAATCTTTTAAACATTTGTTTTTTCTTGTCCCCGTGTTCAATTCATTTGGTCTTGGATCCATATGCTATTTAAACCCTACCATCATAAATTATTTCATTGACATGTGGATTTGTTTGGCAACTTCAGTTCTTGGCCGACATATATTGATACTCGTGGCATTTATTTTGGTCTTGTATTTTCTTTCAGATTTGGAAAGCTTGTAATTCTTCTATATTCTAGAGTGATCATTCTAGGTGTTTTCTTTTCCACTAATGATAAAGTGGCTATTTTGTTTGTTGTGTGCATACAAATTCAAGCTCAAGCTAAAAAAATTTGCTTTGAGTTTTCCCATATGTAGGAATTATTGGAACACTAGGGGAGTGCTCCTTGCACGATGAGTCAGGTCCCTCCTAAACCTTTACTACCACCACCTCGGCCATCTCTGCCACATTGGCCACCTCCGCAAGGACCGTCTCATAGAAACCACTCCCGCATCACCACTCGCTTCTCCCCGAGGTTTCCCTTCAACTTTTTCCTCTTTCGGGATAGGGTGGAGTCCTCCTTCGAGGGGGAAGGCGGTGCAAGTTATCCACGGTGGGCCTCTCCTTTGCATGGAGTACATACTTTTTCTCGTATCTCTACCCCCTATCTTGGGAATTATGGTACTGTGCAAATGAAAATCTCTAATCATGATGGCTGGTAGGTGGATCCTCCTTTGGCTGAGCCAAGTGGAGCTGTCATTCCTCCTCGGATGATCTTCCTCCTTCTCCCGTAGTGGCGACATGTGCTTAAGTTTTTCTAGTTTTATGTAGTTTCGTGTTTTCCCTTGTGGTGTTCTAGACTGGCCCTTTGGGAATTTTTTGTTGCCCTCATGGTTTTTTTGTGGGACCGTGAGTATTCCGTTCACTCCTACTCTTATAACTCTCATTTATTTTGTTAATATAATGGGCACTTCCAATAGTATAAAAAATACTAAACAATGATATAAAATGAGGGGGCCATGACCAACTATATACTATGTTTTTTTGAAAAAACAAAAGCGCCTATTTGAATTTTAGCTCATTGACCCACTTATGCTTAACCATTTTCAATGGAACTTGGTAGTTTATAAATTAGACTTTAAATGCTACAATTCATGTTCTTATAGCATCTTCAAATTTTGAGTGTAGTCATCTCAAATAACTCATGCAAGTTAAAGTTTCTTTTAAAAATTTAAAAATGTCCATTTAAGACCCCCTTTAGCCCCCATCTCCATACACTTATCTCAATCCCTAAAATTTGCAAATCCAATAAAAAGCAAGGTTTTTAAGTTAGCAGAAATTAAGACAAATTTAATGTTCAACAAACATTACATTAAATAAATGATGTGGCGATGGTAAGAAAAAGTGACATGTGGTCCATATGTGACATGTCGAAGAAAAAAAGACAATCGCCTAAGTTCCCTCCAATAGATTCCCAACCCAAAAATTATCCTCCCTCAATCCCCTTCTTCATCACGACTCTTCTCCCATCCAATGTTTCACCTTCAATCCTTGAACTTTAACTTCTTTGATGCCTCCCTATCAGCGGCTCTAGTGCACCACCCCTGTGGTTGTTAGTTATACTGAATAATAAGACTTAACTTTTCCATCATAGTACATTGGAGTGGAACATGTTTGTTTGATATGAAATCCTTTGTTGAATAAACTTAGGACATCATAAATCATCATTTTCTTAATTGAAAAAGAATACCCAAAGTAAGAAAAAAATATTTTTATTTTCTTCAAAGGCTTTTGGGTGTGCAGGTCAATATCAACAATAATACACTATTTTAGAATGAGAGATGAGAGATGAGAGATGATGTTTGAACTTGCACAACATGGCATTGCTAAACTATTTTAGAAAATTAATTATGACGTAGTTCATGAGATATCCACGCAAAGACACAAATTGGAACAATTTCTACACATAAGAAATATGAGATGGAAAAAATTAAAAAGCTAAATGTGGGAAATGTATTAATGTTGGGCATTACCTTTTTCACAGTAGTCATTCTTCTCCAAAAGAGAAAGACAAATAGGGTGGCATTTCCGTGGTTTATAAGGGTTTAGCTATTTCCAACGTAGGTAGAACTATGACACTTTTAATATACTAACTTTAATAGGTTGGTCTACTTTTTTTTAATTTTAATTTTTGAGAGGTGACAAGTTGGGAAAAATATTTTGACATATATCTAGAAGGTTTGATTAAAATATTTTACGTATCAAGGAGAAAACAAGGAGAGAATATATTGACTAACATGAGTCAATTTAATCAAATATAGTATTGAGCTTAAGAATAGTTTTGCCTTGTCTTTTTTTAGCCATATGGAGGGGTAGTTTAGTCAACATCGCTAACTTGTGAAACACTTCTAGGGTGCTAACAACCGACCTTACACAACCGAAAGAAATGGAAAATTAAGAGAAAATATAGGAAAATGGTCTTTATTCTTTTTTTTTTTTAATGTTGTCAATGTTTTTGATTGGACAACGTTTAATTTGTTAAATAAGATGAAAACATGAATGGAAAGGTGGAAAAACAAATGTGGGAATTAAATACCTACATGTCCCCCACCTATTTGTTGGCTCATATTATTCCTACCCAAATAATATATGTTATATGTGCCCCACTTTATCGTCTCGATCTCACTCACATTATTTAGATGAGTGCAATTTACACTTAAAGAGACCAACATAAGAAATACAGAAAATCCCCTTTTCGCTTTCAAGCTCAACTAATTACACGACAACAAAAGATGTGTGAGCAATCAAGGAGAGATTTTTACTATCAAAACCAAACTCAACTAATTAGACGACAACAAAAGATGTGTAGGCAATCAAGGAGATTTACGAGGAGAGATTTTTACCATTAAAACCAAGTGTATTTGCCACGTGTCTATATATGCCTCATGAGTCTTATGTAGTAAAATTTACGTGTCCCTAGATTAGATGAGACAATCCGACTCTTTATTCAGCCGAAAACAAAGACACAGGTCCTACCGGGAGTCGAACCCAGGTCACTGGATTCAAAGTCCAGAGTGCTAACCACTACACCATAGAACCCGTACATTTGCCTAAACCCACAGTTGCAATTATTACCAATGCATAGTTCTGCAAGGTGAAGATACTCTGTCGTTTTATTGTTTATACAATTCGTTAGCATGATGTTACACCCGTCGATCCCGATTTTAACGATTTTATTTTTCGATAGATCTCATCATCAATCGGCTGAGGAGTTATACATATGCAGGTTTCCTAAAATTTAGTTAGGGGAGTGGAAATAGGGTGGTAGTTTATCCGAATCATTAATTTTGGTGAACTCTTTTTTTATAAAATAATTTAGGAGATGTAATGAATTCTCCTTATAAGAATTAAAGAAAAAAGAAACTTGATGAAATGATGTATATGTAACGGAGTCCCCCACCTATATATCAAAATATAAATTTTAAAGAAAACTGTTATTCAATTATAAAGGACATTATTACATTAGTTTTTGTAATGTTCTCTTTTATGGTATGTTGCTTATAAGACCATCCTATATTTTAGAGAGGTATTTAACTAGCAATCACACGAGAGTGGTGTAATAGAGACATCAAAAGAGATGCATTGAATAAGTCAAACTTGAAGGAGTGAAACAATGCAAGAGGAACATGGGAGGTGAACAAGGAGATTAAGGCAGGAGAAGTCCATGGGCGCAAACAATGTTGGGGGACGTAAACAAAAGTATTCTTGTTTCTTTTGATAAGACACATGAACCACATGTCATTTTTTTCATTTTTGAAGGAAAAAGGGGGTGTGGTGCACGATCATTGAGGCAAAGTAATTCAAAGATATCTCAAAAAGTAAGCCCTTGTCAATCAATACGACAATTTTAGAGGAATTTGTTTACACATGCCGCGAGATACTTTAGAGAAAGGGACATATCAAGGGGATTCGGCATCCCATGTCGACTCCATTTATCCTTAACTAGAGTTGACTTGGCATCTATTTCAATGGTGGGAGTTATATTAGGAAGTGTTGAAGAACAATATCCAAAGTAAGTTATAGCTTAGGTGGTAAAGGACTTATAGTTGGAGAGGAAGATGAACAATAGTCATTATTTGTCCATTTGAACAACACATGTGGATTCATAAGACATCCAACATGCGAATTCATACCATGTACACAAATAAACCTCAAGAGAATACATTTACATGTCATTCTCAATGTTTAGAAAACGTGAATGTTTTGTCAATTTCATTGGGAGCTTTAAATTGTATAACATGTTTAATTAACTCATGTTGTCCCACACCTCAAATCCCCGCCAAGACTCGAATATAAAGTTTATCCTCAAGAAAAAAAATTACGTGAATGTTTTAAACTCAAAACAAATTTGTTTGAACACATAACTTACCAATGCTTTTATTTTTATCGTTATGTGAGAGCAAATGGGTTTTTATTCTTCTCTCTTTAAAACATGTGATTTGGCCGAGGACCTATAATATCGTAGTTGATCAAAAATATGCCAAGGAATGGAATAACATCCATCTAAGAATAATTAGAAGTGGATTCTTCACTAGGGATTTTATTAAAAGTGCAAACACTAGTTTTCCATGGGAGATGTTATACCTAAGTCTCATGATTCCCTAAATCATATGCTACCCTCGTAATATCCATTTACTTGTGTAAATACTCGCCACCCTCCTAAACCTCCTAAAGCAATTTTAGCCTACTAAGAACAACCCTCATAACTTCCTAACCTCCCCAACACACTCTTAATTGCGTTATTTTTGTCCCCAACCTTTGAAATCCCAACTTTTTTCTAATCGCCACCCGACTCTCAAAATCGCCAATGATACACCTCAAATCCCCGCACCCTAAGACTCGAATATGGTGTAAAGACTTGATCCTCAAGAGAGAAAAAATTACTAAGAAATTCTTTAAAACTTCAAACTAGAACATTTGGCCCCTCTCGCAATTCATCATTTACTTTCGCATTATAGGAATTAGAAAACAAAATTTGTTTCAAATTAGAACACATAACTTCCATCGCATGTTTTTAACCCATTTTATAATTTGTTTTCACACCTAATTCCAGGTGGATGAGATCTTTGACTTATTAATCATATTTCCAGAAATAAACTGAATTAAGTGTTTCTTGAACAAACTAAGAAATCGAAGCCTTTCTTGAACAAAGCCGATGCCAACCGTTACTAGGAAGATGTTTTCAACCCTCCCCATCCTATCATCGAGGACATTGATTGAATCTTGTCATCCAAACACTACATCCTAAAAATTATCATTCTATATCATTTGTAATCTTGTCATGATTTCCACTTAATTTTCTAAAAAGGAAGTCCTTTGGTTCTTGATATTTTCCTTTTCCAAGAAACTCGCCATATTATTATCTAACATCTCTCTTGTCAAGTTGTATATTTGTATGCGGTTTCCTCATTCTCTATAAAAAGAGTCTATTGCACCCATTTGGATCTCAGTACATCTCTATGTTTTCAATGCAAGTATCATTAAACCCTGTTATTTTACGAGTTTTAGTGGTTTTCTCCATGTAAAATATTTGAACCATGAAACTAATAAAACATTCTAGCATGCTTGGTGGGACTAGTCCCTTTTCAATCAAATTTTACATTTCCACGGTAAAATCTATTTCTTGTTTCATTTCTTGTCACAATGAAAACCTTTTCAGCGTGGTGTCCTCTAGTGGATTTTTTAAAAATGTGTAAAATAATCAAAATGAGTATTTAGAAAACATTTAGGTATGTATTTCATTTTTCTTTCAGTCTCCTTTCAACATTGCATCTTGTGTGCCTTGTCCTCATAGAAATAATTTTTCTTTTGGGTCTTAAACAGAGTCTTCATTCTTTCTTTCTCATCTAGCTTAAATAGGGGTTAAAACTCTACATTCACTTCTTACCTTCATACACAACTAAATCAAATTTTCATCCTAAACAATTCCTTCCATGTCTACCTACTTGTATTTCACGATGAAGGGGAAGTCAACTCAATGTTCTAGCCAAGTATAAAAATTGGTGGGTGGTATATTACCATGGGACCATGTAGTGAGGAGTAGGCCCCAATACCATGCCTCGTACCGACACCAACACATATTTGGGCCTCTCATAATCACGAGTGTATCGAGGACTCCACTTTAAACACACTTGAAACCAACCCTAGCTAACATGATTCTTAGTACCCTTTATCAACCATCATTTTATTTTCACATGCTTCAACTTACTTAAGATAATTAAAATATCTTGTTGATTGTGTGACTTGTGTTTTAATTAAATATCTTTCTATCATTATTGATATGTTTTTTCATGATTTTGAGTAGACAACACTCCCATATTCAAAATACCACAAACATGTCAAACTCATTACAACAATCCAATGAATCAAGTCAAGAGCCTCCACGCTCACCTAGAGTACAATCATATACAAATGAAATTCCCAATGAATCCATTCCACGACACTTTCACAATGGAGATCCAATATCTGAAGAATTTTTGGACACCAATTGGATTACCCTTAGAATTTATGTTGCTTCCCAATATATCTTCCTTCCCGCTATAGTCCAAAGCCTTGACCAAATGTCACCACTCTCACCTTCAATCACTTCCTACTTATTAGTCAGTTATCAATAAAATAGCTCCTTATCCTACCATTAGTAATACAGGAACATCAACATGTGTCTCATCCACTCTCGTAGTTAGCTTTAAACCCAATGTTATTTAATCACAACACATGGTTAATCAATAAGGGCCCTTACATCTACATCCTCAGCTAACCCTCATGGTGTCCAAACTCCTACTATTACTTCATCACCTGTGGTTATTCACACCCCTTCCATTTCTATTCAACCCCGAAAATATTTGTTGATATTCCTTTTTGAACAAGCTCATTCGCCACATTACAACTCGCCCTCTCGAATAAACACACATCCTCGATCTATAATCTAGTCGTATATCTTCATATGCCCTTACCACATATCAATACAAGTTCTATCAATAGCACTCTTTCTATTTTCAAAACCTATCTCCACGACAAGTGTGTTGCAGTATGGATACATTATGACTCAAAAAATCTACAACCATCGCAACCTCTTGACAACACTTCTATCCCTCACCCCTATCAGTATATCCACTCTTCTTCACAACCATTAGTTTCTTAAAAACTTACAACATACTAAGAATCTTTCCTCCTTTTCAAAATCCCCTCCTACCGTATCACCCATATCAACAATCAAACCCCTCATCTATAATCAAGCTAACACCTCAAACATCCAACCCCCTCAAAATGATCCCATGTAAGCATTAATAAGTAGAATCGCGAGTCTTGAAGCTGCCACCATGGGACCTAAAAACACATTTTCTTATGAGAAGATCTGTAATGATCCCATCAACCCATTTATACCTTTTAAACCTTATCCTCCTCACTGGGAAATTTCTAAATTTATCAAATTCTATAGTAAGGAAGATTCATAGCAATACATTTAGGCCTTTAGTCATGCTTGGAACATTTCTCTATTTGTGTACAAGTATTCTTTTTCCTAAGTTATATTGAAAGCAATAACTACCACCTAAAATAGTTCCATATCCTAGCTAGAAACAAGAAAAGAGTACCATCAAGATGAAAAAATGAACAAGGCCTATACTAGCATCATAACTTTGAAATAGTGAAATCAAACATAATGCAAATCATGAATTCTATTCTTCTAAATTGCCTGACTAAATCAAATGGACCTATGTAGTCCAATGGCAATCAACAATATTTCTTTCTTTGATCCTTCAAGGATGCTTGGGTGTGAGGCTTAGCTCTTCAAGATGGATGATGGAAGGGCTTGAGAATGGAAAAAGGATTTTAGTGCAAGACTATGTGCTTTCTTTTGCTTTCTCAAGGGAATTAGGTGTAGGTATAAAGGTAGAAGGAGGGCTCCTTATATAGCCCAATGGATAAAGGAAACACTTCATCCCTTTGCATGTGGGATAAAGGTAAAACATGATTAGGAATGGATAAGGTTGCTTTATTAAAGGTAACCTTACTTTAGAAGGGTTTAATTTATGCTTAGCAAGTCATGGGAGTTGGGGGTGTTTTAATTAATCAAAGGTGATTAACTAATAGGTAGATGTAAGCTTATAGAAGCCAATTAGAGGAATATTAGTATGATTTAGGCTATTAGGAGGGGATTAAATCAATTAAATATTGATTTATTAGTTAAATGAAGTGGAAGGCTAATTAATTAATAATAATTAATTAGTCTAGAGAGAAGGGGTAAATAATTAACGGAAGGTCGTTAATTAGGTTGTTAGCTAGATAGGTGACTTAATCAATTAGCGTATTGTAATTAATTAATGACAATAAGAGGGAATATGAGCGCTTTTGATGATATGTCATCGATTTGCAAGAAAGGGGATAATTAGTACAATTTAAGTATTTAAATTGCTTGGGCGTAATTATAGGTGTCTACATTTGCCCCTCTTTGGGGTGGCGTAAGTGACGCCACTTCAAAGATAGTAGATGGAAGAAAATTTTGAAGGGATAGAAGAAAAATTAGTAGGAGGGAGAGATGCCCCCTCGAGTGTCGATGGGGTGATGACAGTTGATTGAAGATTGAAAAGATGAGAGATAGGTAGAAGAATGGGGAAGTGGATGGAAGAGCTTATCCTCTGCATTTGTGTATTGAAGAATTTTGATGTCAACATATTTCCATAAGAGCTATGTTATTGGTCCTTATGGAAAATATAAGCATACTGAAAAGGTAGAATGACATGAAAAGCCATACTATGAACAATTGTCCATTATTGAAAACACCAACTCCATGTAACATACAAAAATGTAACACGAGAAAGTGAAAGATGCCTAACTCCATGCAACATACAAAATGCAATGCAATACGAGAAAGTAAATAAGCTAAACTAATAGAGAAACATAATATAATGTTTTTATTATCGAGCTTCAGTTATGACCTATGTAAATTAACAACAAGGGTTGATGATGGTGCCCCAAGCAAGGATACATGCGAGGGGAATAACGGAGGACACTTGGGTCTGATGGAAAAGCAATGTGCACTACAAAACAGTACCAAGCAACTCATTGTGCCCCAGAGTACAGGCGAAGTAATCAGCCTAGCTTTTGTTGATAGAGGTAGATCAAGATGATCCACAAGTCGCACACATGAACAAGTGAGAACCAAAGAGTGACGTTTTCTAGGATGATTTTCAATTTTTATAAGTTTTCTGAAACATATTTGAATGTTTTGGTTGATTTTGAAAGTTTTATGAAACTATGTACAGGAAGACAAGGAAGCATGGATGCCCCTAGTAATAGATGGGATGCACAAGGGCATAAGGCCATGTGCATGCCAAAAAGGTGAAGATGCAAAAATGCCCCAATGATTAGGTGGGAGTATTCAAAGGTAAACTCTTCATAGGTAGAAGTGGGACCCAAGGCCATTAAGGATAGGTTCAACATGATGATGAACATAAACCAATGAAATGTTGGGAAGAAGTAAGGATGCCCCCAACGTAAGTTGGCCTAAAAGCACATGATAGAAAGGAAGGAGAAGATTATTTTTGTGAAAGGGGACAAAGGTTTCCGAAAACATGGAAAAAAAGTAATCTTATACACATGGATGTTCTGAACGAAGTAGAAGAATGATGTGAATGATATGAATGTAGCTTAGAAGCCTTGCGATGAAGAAGTGATTAGCGAAAGGAAAAAATCGTGAGATGAGATATGGACTAGAGTAAGAGTTTGAACAAGGTCAAAAAGACACTTGGTAACATACTAATCTTGTTTACTCCTAGAGATCCAGTGTGTGCACATGGAATATATTACCTCTTAAAGGGAATATTTAATAGACAACAAGTGAATACACCCTATCCAATGTGTTGGGATGATTGATTATGAAAGGTGATTTTGTGAATAGATGGTGAAAGGATAGTCGTACATTGCTCCACCGCCAACTAGGCATCCATAGCCCCAATAGAGATTATTGGAAATACCCCACGTGAGAGAGTAATATATCAATTTGGTTTTGCTTTGTATCTTATAGCTTTTAATTTGATTGATTTTGTTTCTTTTGATTTACGGAAACTTATTTCAGCTCTCTTGTTTAACAAGGGGTTAAGAACCACAAATAACTTGATGGAAGGAGGTGGAAGTGATTATGATGATGACATTGGCTAGTGTCAACAAATATGTCCAAAAATTCTTCACAACAAGTTTATTAGATGGTGAATGTGATAGGATCTCTAAGAGGTCAATCATTCTTTAATTTACCAAGGTGATAAAAGACTAGGGTCAAATAGATACCATAGAGATAAATGTCACAAAATGCGTGCGAATAAGCTAACCAAAACATCACCGAAGGGATGAAAATGGTAGGGAGACTTACAGAAAAATAGCAAGGAAGGGAAGAAAGAAACATCCATGTGTACACAATACCTGATTGTAATGTTTGATCTTTATACCTTTGATTTTTGTTGTGTTTTCTCAATGTTTTTGTATTTTTGAATTGTTTTTATTTTTAGATTTTTGATAGTTTTAAGAGGTTGGGACTAACAAAGTCACTCTATGTGGTAAGATCCAATAACAATGTTTGTGACTTCCTTGATAAGGGAGACTAGGCGCATTTGTTTATCGAGAGTGATATTATCCCTCGATCTCGATGATTGAGGTGAGTTAACACTCAATAAATGACTATGATTTGTTCTGAAACATGGATTTCATATGTGGGAGCTTGAGTTCCATATCCAGAAGTTTATGCACTTTGCATCATACTTGATGGTTATGTTGATGTGCATTCTTGAATTGCGCTTGATTTACAACTTTGAGATTGTTCAAGTTGTTTGGGGATTTTGAGCTCTTTGTAGTTTTGATCGATCTTGATTAAGAAACTATTTGGGTTTCTTATAAGCTAACATGTGACTTGTCCGATCCCGAGAAGGAGAAGAAAATGAACTTGGTCATTTAGAATTGATGTGATAAATGACCATGGGCTTGTCACAACCATTGATAGAAGAAATATATGATGGATGAAATGGATATGGTCCAAGAATTGAAGAGTTAGGGCTAACGGGAGGTGAGCTATTGATAGTAGATGATGAAGGGCTTCCAGGATGTGGCCCAAGAATAGAAGAAGAAGGGATACTAGGATGTGACCCATAGATGTAAGATAATGGGCTACTAGGATGTGGCCCAATAATATAAGACGATGGACTACCCGGGGGTGATCCATACCTAGAAGACAATGGGCTAGTTGGACGTGCCCCAAGAATAGAAGATAGTGGACTACTTGAAAAGGTCCCACAAATAGCAGAGGGAGGGCTACTAGAAGGTGACCCACACCTAGATGAAGATGAAGGGCTACTTGGCATTGACCTCATAAGAGATTGTGATTGAGGAATTATGATAGACAAAGAGTTATTGGGTGATGAGAAGATAGGCCATGGATCAATGCAAGACCAAGGAGTTTCATCACATAATGAAGAATGGGAAGATGGAAGATTAAGAGGAGGATCAAGTTGCATGATCTGAGGCTCTTCCTCTATTTTTTGATAAAAGGAATCAATCTTTTCCTCATAATATGTAGGTGCATTGAAGTCTAAAGAGAATCCTTTCTCATAATCTTCTAAAGGAATATCTTCATGTGCCCCTATAAATGCCTTGATTTTTTCTTCATTCTGAAAGAGGTCAATCGGTATGAGTTGTTGATCAATCACCAGGGGTTGATTGGAAGAAAGAGGTTCACTTGGTGTGGAAGACTTAGAAGATGTTTGATGATGATTGATAGAAGAAGATGATGTGAGATACATAGAAGATGTGTAGCTAGATGTCTTAGGAGTACAAGAAGGTGGTGTGGACCTACCTATACGATGGTCTATCATTTGTAAAATAGTAGGATCAAGTCCAAATTCTGTAGATTACGACGCATGGGTCAATTCAAACATTTGACTCGAAGGACTTTGAGTCATACAAATCTTCAAAGAAGGAAGACTTATTGGGGCTGATTGATGAAGAAGGTCCTGCGAAGAAAGGGAGGACGATGATTCAAGAATCACATCAAATGAATAATAACAAGGGTCCTACAAAGAAAGAGAGGACCGCGATCCAAGAATTGTTTTAGATGTTTGATTGGAGGGATTTGGAGTCACACGTACATCTTCAAAGGAAGAAGAAGTTGTTGAGGCAACTGATAAAAGGGGTCTACTTGAAGAAAGGGAGGACCAAGACATAGGAGTCGTGTCGAGATGACTTAGGAGTCAAATTAGATGAATCTAAATAGTAGTTTGGATCTGAATCATTAGATGATTTAGATGAAACATTTGGATTTGAATCCTTAGAAGAAGAGGAAATGTTTGGATTGGAATCCTCAGAAGAAGAGGAAATGTTTAGATTAGAATTAGAAGAAGAGTGGGGGGAATTCGAATAATAATTTGGATCAGAAGCATCCAAATCATACCATCGACTATGAGATGAAGGTGGGCAATGAGTTACCCATATGGGCTCTCTAGCACAAAGAACCAACCAAGGTTTAGTTGTAATGGGAATCTTTAGATTTGAATTGCTAAACCTAGGTTCCGTATTTTTGTAAGTATGGGGAACCATGTAATAGTCAGTCATTTTGGCACTATTTTAAGCACAAATGTCTAGATCTAGATAGTGTGATGGAACTCCTTTAAAGGGAAGGAAGTGACATGTCAATTTTGGTAACATAAGGACAACCAACTAGACATTTTGTAAGTATTGATATGCATGCATGATTTTCTGAAGAAGGTCTAAGGAAAATAGACATTGTGATGATGCAATATCAATGAGATAAAAAGGGATTGTCCTAGAAAATAAGTTTTCTGAATGAATAATCATAAGGAACAATCTTGGAAGTGTAAAATACAAAGCTAATCAACAAGGAAATAAGCCCTATGCAAATACGTGTGCAAAGTGATAGTTCGATGCAAAGGTGATCAACACAATGTCAATATTTATGTCAAGCTCGAAATGAAAAAGGTGTAAATATTAATAAAGGGTAGATGTGACTCCCAATCAAAGGATACCACGAAAAGTTCAACAACCAACAAGACCTTAAATGTTAAAGGGTGGGGTTTACAAATGTAAGCCAAGTAACCACACCAATTGGACACGTCTATCAAGCTTCATGTAGAAGTGAGATATTAGTGGCAAAGTGGTATCAAAACAATGCAAACAAAATAAGTGACACCCTTCAAGATTTGGGACAATGTTTGAAATCAAACTAAGTCAAAGTATACTAAGGATGTGTTAAAACGTGGGTAGCGTAACACCACAATGTGGAAACTTAGATCATGTTTACAAGAAACATGACATAAGTATCTTAATTATGTCGAGACAATGCAAATGAGGTAACATGTCAAAGGGAGATAAAATGATGAATCAATCCTAACTATGATGACGATCCTGACATGGGTATCAAGATCACAAAGGATACCAATGATATAAATACACCTCCACACACTTTAGACATTTAACTTACCTAGCCGCAAACATGGATGGGCGTAAATGGACAAAAAAGTGGTAGAAGCAATCGATTGGTAACACAAAGGTAGTCACCCTTCTTTTGATCAACAAAGTGTCAAAAGAATGTGAAGGAAGAAGATCAAAAATGGGGATGAAAAAATGTTGGCTTTACTTCGGTAGAGTTTCACCTCGCCCTAAGGCAAGTAAAAACTAAGCAAAAGTAACGCGTCACATGTTTCACAATACAAAGATGGTTCACAACTCAACACTTTGTTTTAGAATGGTCAAAGTGGGCTCCTAGCCAAAGTATATTTTCCTAGGTGGTTCTCTCATCCTAGGTGTTACAAATCTATCCACGAGCGACGTAATTTACCCAAAAAGTTAGACTGACTAGTTTGGGAGTATCTCGACTTTGCCCCCTTCAAGCATAGTGGGCAGTAAATGCATCCATCATGTACTTAAAAGGGTCGCGTAGGGACAACTTGTAACTCTATCTCACAAAGGAATCACTAGTCAGATAGGTAGTGCGGAGCACTTCCCATTTCATCCACAAGGTTCCCTCTTGTGTGGACTACTTTGGGGTTCCTAGAATCACCCCCATTGTTGTAGCTTAAGGTGTTATACCAAAGGGGTTATGTTCTAGTTGAGTGAAGAGGGACATACCCTTTTCCGAAACCTACAATATAATGTTTTGAATATGTTGTTCGTTTTATCTTTTTAATTAGGTGTGGTTTGCTCGAACACCATTTGGCAACCTGCAAGAAACACATGTATTAGAGGGTTTTGTGTTTTTTTTTTGATGTCCCCTTTCTTTGACAAGTGATTTTGGTCCTACATACCAAGGTTAGTAATTTTCCAAAACGTCATATAAAGGAGATAAGATGTTGTTTTTGATTTCCCAGATCATCCTAAGACGCAAGGAAAGAGCATACACAACAAGATATCTCACTCAAATTGGTAATAAATGGAAAATTCCTAGGTACAATGTGAAGATAAGTTCCTTTTAACCAACTTTGAAAGCTAATTAAATTGTTTTGCAAGTATGAAGAAAGTGGTGAAACGTTTCTGATTCCCAAGATCACCTAGAAAGGCGCGAGGGAAGAGCATACACGTTTCAAACCTTCACAAATAAAGATGCAAATGTTTTTAATTAAGTTAGTATAAAGAAACCTAATGTAAAGGAAACCTGTAAACCATTTGTTAGAACCCTGCAAGAGTTAGAAAACCAAGAAAATCAAAAAATTCTAGAAATCCAATTTTTGCACTTTTTTAACAGTTTTTAGTAATTTACATTTTTGGAGGTCTCTGGGGCATTTTGGGAGTTTTGTGATAGAAGATATTATACCAAAGGTATCTAAATTTTAGAATTTCCTCGCAAAGTACACTCCATTATCTTTCCAACGCTTATTCAAACTTCGAAAATGGGTTAACGAGTCAAAAGTTATGATCAAAACAAGGAGCACTAAAAAGTTGTAACAAAAAACCAGATTAAACAGATATACCTGCGCCCCTTTTATGCGTGTGCACCACGAAAAATACGTGTATGCCACTCTATGTAATTTAAAATTACCGTGTGCATGTGCCACTCAAGAGGCATGTGTGCCACGAAAAGAGTGTATGCGCTACTGCGATAAAAATAGGTGAAAATTTGGACAGAATGCCTGTGCCACCGGAAAAGCGTGTGCGCCACTACTTTGTAAAAGCAGTCCGGTTTCTGACGAGAATGCCTACATCACCAAAAATGTGCTTACGCCACTAAAATAGCATGTGTGCTCAGGTTTGGGTGTATGCCAATCTGCAGTGTTTTGAGTTGCGGTGAAGGTACAATATAAAAATGTGTCTCGCACCTGAGGTTAGTGCATCCGCACGATGGTTAGGACGCTGGTTAGGGTATGTGCACCGGGGTTAGTGCGTATGTGCCGGGTTGGAAAACAAAGTAATAGGTTTTACCAGTGTGCATGCACCACCAAAGATGTGTGTGCACCACAAAGACCATGCCTACACCCCTAAAAATGTACCTACGCCAAACATGCAACCAAAATACGGCAACAAACATAAGAAAATTCACGATATCTCAAATTTTGACAAGTTAGCTTAAGAATGGAAATAACCCATTAAAATGATGGCTATGAACATGAGGTTACACATATCAAATTAGTAAAATTTCCAAGAAAATGGACATTAATTACTTCATGTGCATATCAAAAAGTTATCCAAACAATGAAGTTTAAACTAAAATGCCATGGGACTAAGTGTCCCACCGGGCATGCCAAATGTGTACAAGTATTCTTTTTCCTAAGTTAGATTGAAAGCAAGAACTACCACCTAAAATAGTTCCCTAACCTAGCTAGAAACAAGAAAAGAGTACCATCAAGATGAAGAAATGAACAAGGCCTACACTAGCATCATAACTTTGAAATAGTGAAATCAAACATAATGCAAATCAAGAACTCTATTCTTCTAAATTGCCTAATTAAATCAAATGGACCTATGTAGTCCAATGGCAATCAACAATATTGCTTGCTTTGATCCTTCAAGGATGCTTGGGTGTGAGGCTTAGCTCTTCAAGATGGATGATGGAAGGGCTTGAGAATGGAAAAAGGCTTTTAGTGCAAGACTATGTGCTTTCTTTTGCTTTCTCAAGGGAATTAGGTGTAGGTATAAAGGTAGAAGCACGGCTCCTTATATAGTCCAATGGATAAAGAAAAACTTCATCCCTTTGCATGTGGGATAAAGGTAAAAAATGATTAGGAATGGATAAGGTTGCTTTATTAAAGGTAACCTTACTTTAGAAAGGTTTAATTTATGCTTAGCAAGTCATGGGAGTTGGGGGTGTTTTAATTAATCAAAGGTGATTAACTAATAGGTAGATGTAAGCTTATAGAAGCCAATTAGAGGAATATTAGTACGATTTAGGCTATTAGGGGATTAAATCAATTAAATATTGATTTATTAGTTAAATGAAGTGGAAGGATAATTAATTAATAATAATTAATTAGTCTAGAGAGAAGGGGTAAATAATTAATGGAAGGTCGTTAATTAGGTTGTTAGTGGATAGGTGACTTAATCAATTAGCGTATTGTAATTAATTAACAAAAATAAGAGGGAATATGAGCGCTTTTGATGATATGTCATCGATTTGTGAGAAAGGGGATAATTAGTGCAATTTAAGTATTTAAATTGCTTGGGCATAATTATAGGTGTCTACACTATCAATAACATGTGTAAGATATCTATCACCAACTTATACACTATCAAACAATCTGAGAATGAATTTGTTGTTGATTTTTTTTCCATATAGAGTGGAATTATTAATCAATTATCCTTTCTTTTACCCTAGACAGATGTTATCAAGTTCTTTACTTCATCTTGCATGAAACATATATCATCCACCCTTCAGATCCAATCATTTCAAATGTTTGATGAGGCCTTTTACGTGTCCCAGAAGTTGGAACTCGAGCCCTTGAGGATGGTAAGGTTAAATTGTGATATAAAAAAACCAAACCTTACTATTCCTTTAAAAAAACTTCTAGAAATGAAAAATACAAGCGTTCAATGAGTGTAGTCATCTTAAAAACTACATCTAAGGGCACCCATACACCAAATGGTATTGACCTCAATGTAAATAGAAACATCTAGGCGAGTCTTACAACTCTATTTTTGACACACTCATGGTGGATTACATGATAAAGCTCACTTCCATCCGACCTATTAATGAATCTAATCCTAAAACATCATGGGATAGGGTTGATGATTATTGTCAATATCACCAAGTCTGAGGACATCACATTGAGAGATGTTTCTCTTTTATAAATGTCATCCAATACGTCGTCAATTAAAGTGAGATACAACTTGAAAATATGAATGCACCTGCCAACCAAACCATAAGCGTGTTAAAATAACCTTTTCCAAACCATCCCCTAGCTAATAATAAAACTAATGCCGTAGGGGATTAAAATTATACCACTCTAACTCTCACCTACACTTACCATATAATGTGTTTCTGCGATTGAAATAATGGATAAAAATCATACTCTTCAAATCTCCTTACTATTGAGACCTCAAAACCATCTACGTCATAACTTCAAAACCCTTCCATATATGATCTCATGAATATTTTTAATATTATCCCTTGAATAGTGTAAGAAAATTAATTTGTTTCCAAAATTGTAAACAACCCTTCCAAAGACAAGATCTCATAACATCAAATCAAAAACCTTGGTAGTATTATACAAAAACTAAAAAAACCATGTGCATGAAAAGATAAAATGAACAAAAGACCAAATAAACATACCATAGGATACAACATCCCTACCCTCTATTCTAGGACCACATCCCTCATCAAATATCATAGTCACCATCTTAGAATCTAAAACTACCCTCAAATCTGCACCTAAACATGCCACACAAGACATGCTTCAAGTGTCTCATCCTTCTAAACCATAAAAGAACATCCAAAGTATTATGTCAGTGGTTATCATATTAGAAATACCCATCAAGATATTACATAAAAATCCTTAAACAAATCATACAATCAACAACCATAGAATTACCACCAATCAAGCCCTCCAATCCCGGGGTGGAAACATTCTGGTTCAAGTATAAGGTATTTTGTATTTATCATCGAATACTAGGACATTATATAGATCATTGTAAAGCACTCCATGCCATGATTCAAAATATTTTTAATAAAGGACTCCTCCAGGAAAACAAAAACCATCCTCTTCCAAATTATCAAGTCCAAAATAACAAAATTAATTCATCAAATCAAACCTATCACTAAACCTAACAATCTCAAAGTGTCCTCTAGTAATTTAGCCAAAAAAAGACATAGCCTCTTATAATAAGTCCCCTTTCTTCCAAATCGATACCATACGTACAACCATGAGAGCCCGTACCCAAGATTTGAAATCACAAACTCAAAATAAACCTAAAATCTCTATCTCCGTCATTCCATGTGAACCATCCAATTCTTTATCTCATAAATCCAAGGTTTCAATCCTTTTAGCACCCCATACTCAATCCATGACATCTATACAAAATATTATTCTTAAACAATTACATCAAACACCCGTTAAGATGTCTCTTTATGAACTTATCTAAAACTACCCTTAACATTGACAAGCTATAATGGAATCCCTTCAAGCCATCTCGGTACCATCAGATGAGCCCCATCCATTTTCCAACCTTGTTGGTTCCCTAAAAATTTATGCAGCCATTACATTTGACGATTTTGAGATTTCATTATTACAGCTTGAGGACCACGACCTCCCCCTCTTCATCACTTCCCAGATCAATGAGACTCTGGTTAAAAGAGTTATGATTGACAATGACACTAGTATCAATATAATCTCATCTCACACCTTTAAAAAATTCCAATTAGCAGATACCATTTTTACTCAATCTCCTTATATCTTGTGTGCCTTTAATGATATTCTCTCTCCCACCTTGGGCACAATTATCTTGCCTATCAAAATAGGTTTCAAAATCCTTCATGAACTCTTCTATCTTGTAGAAGGATAATTCCAATACAACATATTACTATATCATCCCTAAATCCACGCTATGCATTGTGTCCCATTTTCCTTGCATTGGTGCCTAAAGTACAAACACTAATGTAAGACCTTTATGGTTCCCACGAATCCCAATCCATTTCAAGCCTTTCATATGACATATAGGGAAACTTAGCTTCAAGGGACACAATCATTAGTCACTACACACATTACACACATTATATTTGGGGAAAAGTAGTTGTATCCCACTATCTTGATGTGACTAGCATGAGGTAAACCTAGCTTTAAGGGACATAATTCTAACAAACACACACACACACACACACACACACACACATCATAATTACATTAAGTCTAAATTACAGTGCAACACTCAATGAAAATCACATTCAAGTGAGTGTCGAGGTTAGTCTATTAACTTAGTTGAATTTCCTAAGTATCAAGAGGGCATGCAAAAAAATCAAGCATGCAAGTGGGGTGAATAGATGCAAGCAAGTGTCATTTGAAGTAAGGAACACCCAGGAAAGGAACAACCATGAATTAGTCTATTTTTCATGATACGAGATAAAAATAGGAAAAGTGGTTAGAGTGCGGCCCAAGTAAAGATAAAAACAAGAAGAATTCGGAGCTAAGAAAGAGTTATTTTGGGATTAAAGTGGAGATCAAAGGTTGTGCATGGATCAATCTAATAATAGGATTAAAATTAGATTTTATTAATCTATTATTAGGATCGATAGAAAAGCATGCACTGCTTTATTGATGTACGCATGGATATTTTGAGCATGCAATTTATTTTGAGAATGCATAAGAAGTGAAGGGAAAGTCCCCACCCCTATAAATATCTGATATAATCCATTGTATTTGGTACAGTTGATATGATAGAGTTATGTTGTTATGGCATACTAGCGCGCATAACTCTCTAGTGATTATTATTATGTATTCAACTTCTATGATGTAATCTTTATGTTATGAATGGATTATTGTGGATGGATTCTAGTAATTACTGTATTTGAGTCTAGGTGATCAAAAAGTGTAATTGATCTTAGTAATGGTTTGATCTGTTATGTTTCCTTATTACATGTGTTTCCTTATGATGTTTGTGAAGATCTACATCTGAATGTATGCTTGATAATGGTAATAATGAACATGCATGCTAACATATTGACAAGATAGTGTAAAGGAGGGACTGGTAGCTTTGTGCGCTTCGAGTGAGCATTCAGATTTTTTTGGATGAAGTTTCTAATGCGCTGTTAATTTGAGTGGAAATAAAAGACTACATTTTGGTTTCATTGTTGGGACCTCTTTTAAAAAAAAATTCCAGGATGTTGTATACAAATGGCATATCAATTGACTCTTGAGAGCATTGAAATTTGGGTAGAAGATGACAAGATCAATTTTCACAAAGATATGGTTTTGGACTTGATTTCAATGCACATAAGTGGGTGAAAGATCATCTATATCATGAGCTCTATGAGACATTTTTTAGATTTTTTCCAATAGAATTGTATGAGTGGTTGTCAGCATACACATCAAAGAAAAGTTGGGGATACAGGTAAGGGTTTGGATGCAGGAAGATTACTAGAATTTGTTTGATGTAGATGAAGCTTGGATTTGTGTTGTAGATTGTGGGTGTATTATGTAGTTCTACTTTGGAGTACGCTATCTCTATGTATTGTTGTCCGGAAGTTAGTGAGTTTGAATTCTTGTGCAAGCCCAAAGGGTCTTACTTGTGTGTTATTCCTTTGGAAATTAATATCTTGATGGTGCTATTGAGTTTGGAGCAACTACCTATGGCTAGCTAAACCTACCATCGTGCATAGGGGCATGAGAAGGTGTGGTGAAATATTAAAGACATGGAGGTAGAAATGTAGAGAGAGGAAAGGTGGATCAAGTCTAATGAAGTGTGGGAGAGGAAATTGGTATAGAAGCATGATGTTTAGAATTTTATGGATTTTTGGAGGAAAATGTCTCGTGAAGGATTTAAAGCTCATGTGGAAGACGAGGAGTCATAGCATTAGGATATTCCATACTTAGGCAAGTGCAATAGTGAATCCCCTTTAGCTTTGGATGAGAGCATGTCATAGGAGGAAAGATTGAGGACCGTGGGCACGCATCTGATCACACCTAGTGTCCTATCCCTTGCACTTAGTTTTCTAGTTCCATAATTAGTCATTGAGAAGTAGGCAAGTGTAGGTAATCCAATAGCTACGGGTAGATATCATTTTCCTTTGAATATAAAAGTACATTAGACAACACATACACCTATGGTAGCACAAATGACATCATTGTTTGGGGGTCCGATTGGAGGAATATTTTCTGTGCATCATTAGGATAGAGCGTGGGTACACAGTATATTGGGAATACATCTAGAATTACTACAACTTTAGAAAATTGTGGGAGTTCATTTTAGCACTACATTTGGAATGCAAGGAAGTACATCTAATGCTTCAGTTCCCACTATAGGAGGGTAAGGAGGATTATGTGGATCAAGACGATAGGGATCAAGAAAAACAAGAGGTTTTGGAGGTGGAGGAAATATTGGTGGGGCATCTAGTTATGAATCATTGGATAAGATCCACACCCCCATCAGCTACATCAATTTTACTACAAGATGTATCTTCACTTTTCATAATATAGGGGTATTGAAGATGTAGCAAAGCATGTGCACAAGTGTTATGTGTTATGGTGTGCTAAAGGAATCACAACCCTATATAGAAAAACAAGTCATTTTTATACTAATCTTTAAGGGTACATGTATAGTTGGTATAGAAAGTATGACCCGCATCAAATTGTGGTAGATTATGATACTTTGCACTCTACATTTCTAGCTGAGTTCCATATTCAAGAGTTTGAGTAGAAGAGTAACAATGTGCTTAAGGACATTAAATAGGGTTTATCTGAGAGCGTAATGGAGTATGCCATGCATTTTTAAACTTTATTTTCAAATCTTTCTTACTATATACATCTCAATCAAAGCATGAACATTGGTTTGTTGGTGGATTTTTTACTCCTTTCACAAGGGCATTATCTCATAAAATTTTTGTAGATCCGTGTGATGCCTTGGAAGTAGCTCTATGCATTGAGGCAGTTCGAAGTGTGGATACTAGAGTAAGTCCATTTTTAGAGGCATAAATTGCAACCATGGCAAAGCAATTGGAAAATATCTCTGCTAATTCAGCTCATGAGATGTGCACAGTGGCATATGGTGCACATATTGTGAAGTTGAAGGACATACTATAGATAGCTTCCCTCACAAGCCGGTAAACTCCACGTTGTTGTTTTGATCATTATATTTTTCACTTAGACGATGATTATGGTAGATGTCCTCTCTTACAATGTGTGATCCAGAAGAATTTGTCTATGTATTGTAATATTTACAAAACCCATACACGTAACACTGTTGACTGTGGATTGATTAATCACATTCATGAAGCCATTGAGACAGGTGTATGCCAGACTAGTGTGGCAAGTGGATCTAAGGAACATGAAAGACAACATAATGAAGGGTGCAATAATGGGGATAATAGGAATAAAGGCTTTTATGGAGGATATAGAGGCCGAGGTCGTGGAGGTGGCAGAGGAGGATTTCCTAGAGGAACTTTTTATACTTGTGGATATCCTAATCATTATCAACACGAGTGACCTTATAATTTATTTTTCTCATGGTGTGGAAAGAAACAAAAATTAGAAGAATGCCCTGACTTATATGAACACATGAGAAAGCATCACAAGAAAGACAAGGGTGTGGTAATGATTAAGGTACAACGCGTAGTTGAAGACCAATGGATGCCAAGGTAGCACATAGTCCCGAGTTACAACCCATTTTATTTACTACATGTGATGAGGCTACACGTGCATGTGAACCTCCAAAGTATAAGACAACTATAACAAAGAAATAAGTGATAAATTCCAAGTATCTTAATGTTGCACATCAGAAAGAGGTTTACTATAAAACTATGCATCTCATCGAGATTTGCAGAGAGATTCGTAACTCCGAAGGAGCAAGTGCACATTATGGATCGAAAAAGAAGGTTGAACTCCCATAGAAGGACATAGATTACTTGAAGGAGGTATTTCAAATCTTGCATTGGGAGAACATGATCTATTTGTTAGGAGAATAGTTGTCGAGATAAGGTACCGCACATAGGTTCTCGGGCATGAGAAGAAGATACTCCACACAAATCTACCCCCACATAATAGAAAATTTGAAAAGGAGATTACAATTAATGTAATCATTGATGGGTGGATTATGAGTAACATTATGATAGATATAAGAGCAGAGGTTACTATACTCATTTTGGATACATGGAATTATATGGGTAGACCACCATTGTAGCCTTCTTCGAATGTGTTGTAAATGGAAAATGTAAACTAGGGCCATGCCTATTGTAATACTCAAAGATGTGACTATTACAATTCATGGAACCAAGTTTTTAGGGGAATTTTAAGTATTAGAGCTTGTTGAAGCAGATAACTTCCCAGCACTACTTGGGTGACCTTGGTGTTACACCAATAATGCATATTTACGTTTTAACAAGGGGTACTTTATCTTCGAGAATAAGGAAGATCACATCATTATACCTTTTATTGATGCAAAGGTTGCTCCATATGTTGAGACCTTGAGTGAAGAAAACTTGGATAGGATATATGCGCTCATAATAAGATAACCCGAGGTAACTAAACCATCTAAGGAAGGAGTGATACAATGGGATGATGCTCAGTCAATTAGTGACACCACAAGTATTTCTTATGACAACTGGTGCATGGAATGTATGAAGTGGTTGGGTGAGAAATTTAGAACACAATGATCTCATGATCAAACCATGCACGTTTAGGTGCTTGGGTACAATCATGTACCTAGGTACATTGGTGAGGGGAACCCTGATGTATTTTTGCATTCCATGGAATCCCAATGGACAAATGAAGGAAATAGGAGAAATATATTGGTCTATACTTTTTGGTGAGTTGGTGGGAAAGACATAGAGTTGGCCTTTTGGAGTGAAAAGAAGTGAGAATCACCTCTCCATCAGGTTTACTAGGAGAAATGTACCTTCTCAAATATGTGAATTTCATGGGAAGTCTCTTACCTCACATCACATCCAAAATTGTGAGAGAATTTAGATGGAGGGGTGGGAGGCCTTACCACCATCACCTTGGGTGCATAAGTTATATTTCACCTTACAAATCTGTGTGCACACATGATATGTCCATGTTGAGTTAACAAGAGAGATAACTAATTGGCAAGAGATGACCTTAGGTATGGTTCATACTTTTGATTATTTTTCTACTAATATCCAATCCATGAAGCACTACAAATTATGAATAACCTTACGTTGGGAGATAGTTTGAAGGCCAAAGAACTTATGCTAGCACTATTTAGAGAACTCTATCTTGAAGTGTTCCTTGACCTTGAAGAAATAGACGGAGAAGAGATGGTCCACGCCTATAAGGAAAAAGAAAAGGGAAAACTAGTGTACATGATATGAGGAAGTGGATAACTTGGATGTTGACCGCACTCAAGGTACATGCAAGGTGATGGAAACAGATGAGAAGGAACACACCTATCATGCTTGTATGAAAACAAATAAGGTCAACATTGGCACGAGAGAAGAGCCTAAGGAGTCAATCATTAGTGGTTATTGGTTAGAGAAAGAAGTGTATAAGATTATTTAACTTTTGCATGACTTCTAGGACTTATTCTCATGGGGCTATCATGAGTTAAATGGGGTACACCCTTATTTAGGTGAGATGAAAATCAAGCTTAAAGAAGGGGCACACCTAGTTAGGAAGAGGTCTTACAGGATGAATCATAATCTGTATGAAGGTAAAGGAATAAATTGATAAAATGCTCAAGTCTAGAATAATTGATCCTATTGAAGAATATGAATGGATTAGCCCCATGGTCATTAGCATTAAAAAGGATGGGTAGATAAGGATATATGTGGACTAAAGAGAATTAAATGCTTTATGTGTTATTGATCCTTTTCCTACCCCATTCATAGAGGAGATTCTTGAGGGAGTTGTTGGGTGTGAGATATACTCTTTTACAAATGGGTTTTCAGTTATCATGAAGTTTGTATCGCGAAGGACGATCGAGAAAAATCAAATTTCACCACCAAGAGGGAAAATTTTGCATATATAATGATGTCCTTTGGATTGAAAAATGCATCAACGGTGTTCTCCCGCATTGTTGTACAAGCCTTTCAAGACTCCATTCATAAGTTCTTGTAGGTGTATCTAAATGATTGGATAGTCTATGGCTTAGTCAAGGACCATTTTGAAAATATAAGGCTCATGTTTGAGAGGTGTAGGTAGTTAAGCATCTCTCTTAACATTAAGAAGTGTATCTTTGCAACACCTTTTAGCACTTTACTTTGACATATAATTTTTAAGGATTATTGGTAGATCCAACCAAGATAGTTGTGATCTTAGGTTTAGAAGAACCTAACAATCAAAGTGAAGTGCATGGATTCTTGGGTCACATACAGGGTATTACAGAAACTTTATTAAAGGGTATGTAAATATTTTTGCACCCTTTGAAGAATTGTTGAAGGCAAAGGAAATTCTATTGGGGTGATGCACAACAACATGCATTTGAAACACTAAAGGAAAGGCTAACCACTACACCTATTTTATGTTTTCCTTTATGGGACAAAACTTTTCATGTTCATGTTGATGCTTTTGGTAAGGAAATTATTGTAGTATTGGCACAACCAGGGGAAGGGAATTGTGGATCATGCCATTTTCATTATAAGCGGAAGTTGATACCCGTGGAGTAGAATTATACAACTATTAATCACAAGGCTTTTTCTATGATTTATGTGCTGCATAAGTTTAAATAGTACTTGTTGGTGAAAATTTTTATTGTCTATATAGATCATATGGCACTTAAGTACTAGGTCAAAAACCTTTTTTTGTAGGGCTGCATATGTAAATGAATACTATTGTTCCAAGAATTTTATTTCATTGTTGTTTTAAAACCAGGAAAGATAAATTTAGGGCTTGATCATTTGTCAAGGATCAATTTTGGTGAGGACACACATAACATTGAGGAAACAATTCCATATGCATAAATTTTTAGGTTAAACCACGCACCCATAGATTTAGAGGATATTACGATTTTTGTGCAATAGACAGGTGCCTGAAGGAATGGAGACTCTAGAGAAAAATTATCTTACAATATGCGCAACACCTTATCAATTACTTAGAGGATATTTGTACAAGTTGGTCCATGATGAATTTTTGATCCAGTTTTTTTCTGGAGCATGAGCGCGAGGCTATTATGGAGGAAGCTCATGGTGGGATAATAGGAGGTCACTATGTAGGTGATGCCACCACGCACAAAATTTTGATGGCTGAAATTTGGTGGGAGACTTTATACAAGGATAATAAAGAATATGTCAAGGCATGTGATCATTTTCAATGCCTTGGGAAGCCTAGACACATAGATGAGATGTCGTTGTGGCCTATTACAAGTGCCATGCCTTTTGAAAAGTGGGCTATTGAATTTATAGGTCCTATTTCACCACCCGTGTGTAGGACTGGTGCACGCTATATTATTACTTACACAAATTATTTGATACGGTGGGAAGAAGTAACACCTATAAAGTATTATACAACAACTACAACAAAAATATTTTTATGGGAGAATATTATTAGTAGGTATGGTTGTCCATTAAGCTTGAAAAGTGATAGAGGAACTCATTTTTGAATGAGACAATAAGAATTATATTGGCATAGTTTATGGTGGCACACCATAAGACTACTCCTTATCACCCACATGCCAATGGTATTATAAAAGATTTCAACAAAATTCTAGGACAAACATTAACAAAATATGTGATGTTGGAAGAAAATATTGGGATGATAAAGTGTCAACTGTAATTTGGGCATACAGACCACTTATAAGAGGTTAAATAAGGCCACACCTTTTTAGTTGGTTTTTGGCATAGAGGTTGTCTTTCCTGTTGAATTTATGTTACCATCCATGTGTATTGTGCGTAGGAGGACTAGTTGATGAGCAAGTTGTTGAAGATCACATTGATAAACTGATGCAGTTAGATGAGTGCGCCATTTTGTGTTGGAGTCAAAAGATCAAGAAATCCATATGGAAAGCATGACATGATAGGCATATAAAAAACAAAATTTAAAGTTGGCAAGATGGTTCTTTTATATGACTCTAAGTTTATGCGCCACCTAGGGAAATTGAAAGTGCATTGGTTAGGACCTTTTGTAGTAATGAAGATACTTGAATCAGGTGCTTGTCAATTATAGGAGCTAGATGACACCATGTTGCCCAATTACTTTAATGGGAGTAGGCTGAATCCCTACTATAAATAAGTCTTCTTGGTGTTTGTAATAAGGCAATATTGCCACTTAGATTAGATTTCCCTTTTATGAGTTTTTTTCATTGTTATTATGCTTTGTCAATTTAGTTCAGGTGTTTTATTATAATAAGTGTGCTTGCATGTAGGAAGATGATCATTATCTATTGATTTCATGTGCAGCGGATTGCACATACTTTTAGTGTTGGGTGGTGCTGATATAGGAAAAATGAATCTTTTTTTCTAAGATCCAAGTATAGGGTGGCACACAAACACACACACACACACACACACACACACACACACACACACACACACACACACACACACACACACACACACACACACACACACACACACACACACACATGGGCTGGAATATGAACATCCTCAGAAGGGATCGTGCATGCAGAAGAAAGGTGTTATAGGTGCTCGGGATGAAGGTGTTTTTAAAGAAATTTTCTTAGATGAAATATCATGCGTAGAAGGATGGTCGTGCAAAGGTGTAAAATGAGGTAGAAAACAACATGGGAAACTAATTAGTATGATGTGTAGAGGGTTATGTACTTCAGTGCATGAAGGCACACAAAAGGAGGTCTAGGGTAGAGAAGTAGTAGGCGTGCCATAAGTTTATGACTGGGGCTCGAAAGAAGTCAACAAAAACCATGGAAAAATTAGGAAAGTGTCATTAAAGATAGAGTATGATGGTAGGTGAGGAGCAATTAATGTGGAAATTTTTGTAAAATCTATAAAAGGGGTGCATACAAGTTCATATTACTTTACATATTTGAGTTTTTGAGCCATGGAAGAGTGAGTTGAAGTGTAAATAGTACAAAGTGTGATTATAATTGAGAAGAGCATTAAACTAGGTGAATTTGAGCATGGCCATAGTAGAGCTCCTTTGTGGGAAGTGTTAGAGCAAGTGAAATGCCCGCGAAAGAAGGTTTTGATGAGCTAGGGTTTGAATTGTGGCTAGGTCACACACATTTGAGGTTTTAGAAGACAAAGAGTGCAATGGAAAAGTGTGAAAGGTTAAAATGTCACCCAAGAGAGTACTAAGAGCACCCACAAGGGGAAAGAAGAAGAATGAGCCAGAGGTAGGGTTTGAAGATGCACATGAAGGAAGGTTTTCTAATATGTAGTACCCTATGGGAGTTATCATGGGATGTGACTAGGAAAACCATGTTAGAAAGAGAAAGGTGAGTGACTATAATCACTGCACCACTGTAAACATTGACTAGATAGAAAAGGATCTTGTGAAAAGATAGAATTGAGCACTCAAGACAATAAGCCCATATATGATGACAAAGGGAAAAATATTTTGGAAAAATTTGAGGTCTTACAAATCTACAAGGTGTGATAATTTGGAAAACTAGAGTGAATCTACAAGTGGTTGATGTCGAGGATCCATGAGGACTTTTTCTACTTCATTGGAAGAAGAGTATGACTCACCGTGCCATTCATTGGAAAGATCACAAGATTAAGGAGCTCAAGAACTCAAATTTCCAATGATCTTGATGAAAAATTAGGTGTGGAAGCTACTGCTATGGAGATAGCTTACTAGAAGGAAGGGTGCATGATTCATATATCCAAGGTAACCAATCTCGTTGTTAAAATTGTTGCACATATTTTGAAAAAGTTCAATAGCTAGGATCAATGGGGCTAGGTGAATAAGAAATGGCTCCATATTGTAAAGAAGATGTTAGAAGGTAATGTATACAACCTCTCTACATTTATAGTAAAAAGTATAATTGATAAAGCGTACAAAGGTGATAAGATCAGCTGGGGTGTTATCCTTCTATCTATTGTATTCACAGAAATTTTGTTTCTAGATGGCCCAAAGGATAAAATTTGGTAGTTATCGAAAGAAAAGAAGTCACTTGCTCAGATATTTAAAAATATACATGTGATGGAACCACAAGCGGTGCCTATAAAAATAGGATGAAGATGTGGTATAGAAGGATGTGTGAAGCCTATGAATTTGAGTGGCGCATACAAAAAAAAATTCTTGTAATGGTTGATGGAGAGGAAAAGTTTTCAGTGTTCTACCACTACTGTGTTGGAAGATCTCAAAGGAAGATAGGTAAAAATCCCATGGTTTAAGCTCCCTTATCATTTTACAGAACACTAGTTTTAGGCCTCTGTCAACATAACTTTAGACCCACAAACTTTATTTTAATGCGAGACAAATTTGATTGTGAGTACCACATGCTCTAGAAGACTTATGTATATCGAGGTAAGTCTGCATATATTGAAACCATGATATCAAATGATATCATTATTAAATATATGACTTTGGTGATTGGAAAGATGGGTGCGGCTAAGGTATACATCAATATTAATGTTAAATTAGTTCATGGGAAGCATATTGAAAATGAATTCAAACTCCCTGATTTTCCCAAAGGATGACACACAATTGACACCCTATAGGAGAATGAGCCCAGTCCTCCATGAGTAGAAGAGGAAGGACTTAGGGATGAGGAGGAGGAGATGGAGGATTTTAGTGCTCTAGATCATGATGCTAGAAGTAAACCAAACATAGGTAAAAAGAGGTCATGAGAAGAAATCCCTCCCATCCGGGAAGGAGAATAAGAGAAAGTAGAGACAGAGGCCGAGGAGACAGAAAAAGAGGAAGGAGGCATAGATGAGTAGGGGGGTGGTAGGAGGAAGTTGAAAAGAACCAAGCCTCGGGGTAGTGGTGTGGAACCACTTAGGAGGTCACCTAGGTTATCACCTATCAAACCAAACCCATAGAAGAAAACAAAGAGAAGGTGTAAGTAAGTTCCTAGGGAGATATCAAGGAAGACGTGTTTGAGTAAGCCATGCAGAACATAGAGTCCACACTAATTATTAATGTGGAAGGATAGGAGGAGCTTAGAGAAGAAGAAACCCAACATGATACTTGGGGTGCATAGTGAGCGTGAAGGGGAGAAAGGTCCCACAAGAGAAGCGGAGGAAAATGATAAGAGTGAAAATAAACTCGTCAGTGAGCATGGGGGTGCGATAGGTGAGGGCCCAATTTTAGGAGAAGAATAACATATTCCTAAGGGCAGGTGGTCTGCAGTAGGAGTAAGGGAAAATAAATTTTGAAGACACCTAACTTGGGATATGTTAATGATCCCTCAAAATCATCCATGCAAGATTTCAGAGCACCCTTGCAAATGAATAATTATATATATGGGAGTTAATAGATCCCAAGGGTGCGAATATGTACATTAGGAAGGCGATTTCTTGGAGTATGAAGACACACATAAATGAACCTGAGTTTGACATGAAAGAATAATTTTTCATGTGTGTGAGATGAAGAAAGAACCCCAAGCAGAGCACATGACAATAAAGCCAACCAAATTTACAGATGAACAGGAAAGTAACACCTTGATGAAGATGGTGGCAGAGGTGGACGAAGGAAATTAGATAAGGCGAACACTCTCGAATGATGCTAAAGGATAATAAAAACAGAAAGAATTTTTTTTTGAACAACTTACTAAGGTGTGTAGAAGGGCTGAGAAAAGGAAGAAGGACATCCTAGACTTTTTACCAAGATTGGGGGTGAAATTTTAGAGGCGCATCCAGAGTTTGATGAGTAGACGTAAAATATCTACCCCATAACTTTGTATTTTTCTACAAGATTGCATCCATCTAATAATCAAGGAAAAATCGACCATGTAAGGGAAGAATGTGGAGTAAGTGAAGGATGAGAAAGAAAGAGATAAGAAGACCATAACATGTCGAATTATAGTATATGATGTCATGCTTTAAAATATGAAAGATGAATTGAAGAAGACAGATGGGCACTATAAAATTGTGAGGATCTAGAACATATCATTAAATCATATACAAGGTGCAGGAAGAGAACAAATTCCTAGCATCCAAAATGGACAAGTCTCTAAGTATAAAACAAAATATTGTTGTCGGCAAAGAAGTGTGACACACTAAAGGCTGCAAGGGAATCACATGAGGAAAAAATAAATGAGTTTGGTTCCTTGATAGCACAAAGGATGGATTATATGGAAGGTGTGATCTCAAGCCTGATGGGGAGTCATAAGAGAACTTAAGGATAAAGGGGAAGATATGACTCTAGATGACATGGGAAAGGTACTTGATGACATCCCGGATAAGGAGAAGAGGGGGCTAGGAGAGTGGAACGAGTTAGAGGATGATATCAATAAGGAGTACCCTAAACTCTTAGTACCAGAGAGGTAAAGGAAACCATCGCACCTTGAAATATGTTACATCCTTCATATATTTCTATTTCATATTCATTCCTTATTCTTTCATTCTTTATTCATTGTATTTGGAGAGATAAGTTGAGAAATCCCATTGTTGAGGAAACTAATGTAATTAGTGTGGGGTAATGTTGGCTTGGTTGAATTTACTAAGTATCGAGAGGGCACGCGAAAAAGTCAGGAATGCAATTTGGGTGCATAGACACGCGTAGGTGTCAGTTAAATTAGGGCACACCCAGGAAAGAAACAACTAGGTCTTGTCTGATTTTTCATGATACGGGCTATAAAAATAGGAAAAGAATTTGAAGTGTGGCCAAATTAAAGATAAAAACAAGAAAAATTTGGGGCTAAGTAAGAGCTATTTTGGGAATAAATTAGAGATCAAAGGTTGTGCATCGATTGATCTAATAATAGGATTAAAAGTAGAGTTTATTTATAGATTAATCTATTATTATGATCGATAGAAAATCAAGTACTTCTTTATTGATGTACACATAGCTATTTTGAGCATGCAATATATTTAAGAATGAATAAGTGGTGAAGGGAAAGTCCCCACCCCTATAAATATATGATATACTCCATATTGCATCTTATAAGTTTATTATATTTATCTCGATTGATCTCAATCCACTAATTAATATTTAATTTTTTTAAATCAACAAACTAGGAAATGTACTCGCTAAAATGTTAGTACAAGGTTGTTGGAGCTCAGGTGAGATATCAAAATAGATTACAATTTATTTGGTTATGCATATTATATAGAGGGATATCTATACAAGAATATCTTTGTAACCTATTGAAAACCTTTACTTCGACAAGTCCAAGACCATGACCTACAACTAATAATTTTTATAAAACAACTCTATACTTGTAAAACATAGAAAACGAAGGGATTTATGGGGTGGGGGTGCCTAGTTTTCCACTTCCACTAACATGAATTCAAAACTTCTCTATTTTATCTCTCTCCTAATCATATGTTTGCATAACAGATCTAATAAAAATGTTATAAACCAAAAATAAATATGCAAGAATTAAATCTAATCAATGAATAAATTGAAATGAGCTACAATATTCATAGATATTGAACAACTAAATTGCATTGAGTTAAAACATATGATCATATGAGATAAATATCCACAACAAGTGGAGTTGAAAATATAACTACACTCATCTAAACTAGTCAACTAAACACTTAATCGAACTCGACACACTAGTGAACTAACAAGAACACTTGGTTAAAAATATACATCAACAAGTGCATTATTATCCATTAAATTATCTAATAAATTCTAAATCAATCATCAAAAACTATTTTTTCGTAGAACTGATTATTATATATGTTCTAAAATTTGTAACTAATGATAGTATCAAAATTAATTTTTTAACTTGGTGAGATGCACGCATTCCACTAGGAAACTATAGGACAAAATGAGTCTAGATTTAATTTTGAGATGAACCCAAGATATGGTGATATGCATGTATCTCTCAAAGAATTAAAATCATATAATAATTGTGCTAATGGGTATATCCGTGAATATTGGTTAAAAAAATAGGGTCTTAAGTGGACATGTTTTCCTAAAATTGAGAAACTTGTACTTTCATTGGTTATTTGAGGTACTTACGATCAAAATTTAAAAATCTATAAAAACATGAATTGTTGCATTTTGAGTCTAGTTTTCAAATCACTAAATTTTTTTACAAATGGTGAAGTATAGGTGGTATAAATTGTTAAAATTCAAATAAGTACTCTTATTTTTAAATAAAACATAGTCGATAGTTGATTGTTTGCTCCTCACTTTTTCTAGCATCATTTAGTATTTTTTAAATTCATTTTTTGGGCATTTAGATAAGGTTATCTAGTATGTTAAGGATATTTTTATAAATTTTTATCTTAAATATTATTTTAATGAATTTTACCAATAAATAGGTCCCGAATTTGATTAAAAATAGATAGTTGAGCGTTTTCCCCATAAATACCTCAAAACTAATTGAACTCCGAGATTTTTTAATGTGCATAACATTAGGTCTAGTATGCGAGGTATAATATTTTTCAAATTTGGATCCATACATGAAGTTAGACATGTATTTTGTTTCAATATAATGACATAGAAGATGTATTTTACAAATATTTAACATCGTATCTTTATGGTTATCAAAAATCAAAAAAACTCGTATCATCGAAAGAGGACATTTTTCTCTTCTTCATAGTCATGATTCAAATAAATTTGTATATGAAATCCATAATTTATTACATGATTGAATTTGAAATTTGGTATGGAAATCATTTCACGTAGGAAAATGATAGGTCTAATCCTTGAGTGCTGAAATCGAGGCATTTCCAAGCCTAGAGGAATGCTTTGGGAAATTGAATAAAAATAATGAGTACATTGTATAGTATTTACATGCTATAACAGATGGATGTTAAGTATTACATTGAATACAACCCTTATGGAAACCGAATGCATACGTGTTTTCATTGTTTGATGTTGTAAGAGGTTTTGGATGTGGTAGGTCAAGCTAAGGGGAGAATATTTAATAAAATAATTGTTAATTATAAGATTTATTTTATTATCCTAGTAAATATAAAAAATTAGGGTCACTTTGCACATGATAGAACTAGTCTAATATCTCCAAGAGTACATTGTAGAAGATAGTTTTACAAAATATAATCAAGTCGATACTTAGTTATTTTTAGGATTTTATCATTGAACGTAAAGCTTTTAGGATGTATTTTGTAAGTGGTGCCTATTTTGGGAAAACATATAGTAATTGTATAATTTTTGGGGCCTTATGAATTGGTTTCGACATTTTTAGGGGTTTTGATGTGTCAAAATTAGATTTGTTAACCTCACAAATCTAAAAGATAATCACAGTTACTCGAAATATCGACTCATGAATTGCCTTAGAATACACATCAAATAAACCCACAAAAACTAGTCTATATTAATTTTAACATCCTTAATGACATCTACAAATGATACTCCCACTATCAAGAATCTTACAAATAAAATGAGCTAAAATCCTAGAGCTATTACAATGGTGTTTCTCTAGGGCCCTTCACAAGATTCACTTTTTCAACCTAGCTCAACTCTTTTCTCTAATTTTCACCACTCTACCCCCTCAAATGGTGAACTTAACCCCTTTATGTTTTCTTAGGTTCTAGATATTTCTACATTGGATGTGAGTTCATTAACTTCTCTAAAATACCACATTATCTTTCTACATGACCTCCTACATTTGTCAAATCTGGTGGTTGAGGATAATCAATCCTTGAGATCTTTCTAGAGATCTATAAGATAATTTGTGAGGCATTCTTGTATATTTACCTTGTTTCTTTTTGTGACACATTTACATAGATAATTTCTATTCATTACTCTTTGTCGCTCCTTTAACATGTTTTGTTAACAAATCATGTCATTTTTGTAATATTAGTATGTTTCAGCTTAGGCACTAACTTGATAATATGTGATCAATCCATATGAATATACCATGAAATTATGTAAATATTGACAAAAGCCCACATTGTAAAACACTTTACCTTACCATCACAATTTCAGGGGAAACATTGTGCTCTTTACCTTGTACAACCAACGTGCATTGTGCAATCAAACCATTGCACAATACATCCATCTCACTAATTTTTTCAACTAGTGATGCAATTAGGGCCCATTAAACCCCAAATCACATCATATAGTAACAATTGATTTAATGTGCATGATGTTATTGAGGCCAATTGATCCCCAAATCACATAACATCATTTCAATTAAGTTCATAGGGCTTAAATTGGCCAAATTACCTCTTTGGTTGAATCAATCAACCAAATTGTGATGTAATTTGGGATAATCGATCCCAAAACATATTGTATAGTCATAAATGTTAAGTTTATAGGGCTCACATCGGTCCAAATTAGATCTTTTTATGAATTGATTAACTAATTGATAGAGTTAGTGATGTAATTGGGACAATTAAGCCTCAAATCACAACGTATATAGTCAAGATAAAGTTAATAAGGTTAAAATTAACCCAAATTACATCTTTAATTGAGGAAACCCAATTATTGGTTCAATTAATGATGAAATTGGAGAAAATTAAACCCCAAATAACAACATATTGTCATAATTAGGTTAATTTGGATCAAATTGACCCAAAATGTATCCTTCATTGAAATAATTAAGATATTGGTTCAATCAATAGTGAAATTGGGGACAAATAACCCAAAAGATATCCCTAAACTGTATATAATGAAAATATCACAAATTGCAAAAATCATTACATGATCTAATGTGTAATTGGAGTTCCTATTTTTTTCATGATCACGTAGAACTCCTCTTCACCTTTTCTTCATACCCATTGTTTTATCTTCCTTCTTTTGGATTATCCAAATTTCTTCATGAAATTTCTTGTGTCTTTGTTACATTTATAGACATGTTCAACTTCTACCCTTCTTCTTTTCTATAACTAATGTACCTTCTTTATCTCGTGTAGACACCTAAAATATGATTACACTTAGCATTTCCTCCAATTCAACCGATTCATGAAACTTCATTAATTAGTTATTCTTTGGTCCATTCTCGGATGCCCATTCATGACCCTATTTCGGTCATATTCCTCCTATACTCAACCCATTTGGTTGATATCTCTTGTATTAGCTAAACATTCCTCCTTTCGAACAGTCATAACCTCCTAGCTCTCTCTAAACCACTTCTTCTAGCTTCCTAGGCTATTGACCCATCATCTTGGATTAAGAATACCCCTCAAAAATATCTAAAGTTACTAATCCCTTTCTAAGCATGTTTAACTAGCCTAAACCCTAGTTAACTAGCATAAACCAAGGTTAACTAACCTACTCCTTCTTAGACTTTAGTCCCACATGCATCCAAATTCCAAACTCTTCCAAACCAAAAATTATAAATACAAGGCTAAGCCTTCCCATTCAATCTTACAACTTTACATAGACAAAAACCAAAATAAGCCTCGGTGCATCCCTTCAAACTATGAGTTTTCCTCCCTTAGCATAAAATATGCCATTTTAGGATTTTGAGCTCTCTTCCATTTTTTTGAGATATTTTCTCCACCATTGCACTATTCACTCAAGCTTTGAGTAAATGAGAGGAACCATATGGTCTTGTAGCCATTAATGGTGAGCTCTCACTCTCAAATACCTTGAGAAACAACCAACAAATTTGATTGCTTAGAATCTAAACTAGGTTCACATTCATTAAGCTTTCATGGAGTAGAGAGATATTTAGATATGCTAGGGTTTGAATGTTTGTTTCAAGTTTATATATGCATGCAAATAGATAGTTTCTTGTTTAGCTCTAATCTTATGGTCCATATATGAGTTAACAAAGCTTTGAGGTTCTTTAGCCTCATTCCATAGATTTTGCAACTCTTCCTTGTTCACATTCTCGCACGCCTGGGGAATCTTAGTCCATACTACATTAATGGAGGTATTTTCAAACTTTGCATGTCCATTTCTAACCATTTTTATGCTTTCTAGGTTTTAAAATCTTGTCTTTTAATAGATTTCACATTTTAGATGGGCTAAATCTCCCTTTTGCTTAAGCATTTAATGGGCTTAAGATATAAATAGGATTTCATTGTTAAATTTCTCTTTTAAATTTTTCATTTATGTGATTTTACAGTGTACACACAGTGACCTGGATCAGCATGTATACATCAAAATAGGGGCACACCCATTGAACTAGCAATGCACACATTCGGTTGATACCTTGATCAAAAACAATTTACAATGGGCGTGTATCCATTGAAATCTGAGTGTATATGTCGAAGTACACATGTACCTACCTTTCTAGATGTGTAGGTGTCCTGTTTCACTCATTTAACTTTGAATTTTTACCTTACCCACGTACTTGTATATTTAGGAGCGTATCCGCCAAAACCCACGTGCACATGCTTGTGTGGATGTGCAGGTGTTGAAATGCACTGTATCGTATTCTATTGCCATGTGTACTCATTGGTTTGGTCATGTATATATCGGTTAGGGCACACATGCGTCATTTTGGATGTGCAGTGTCTTTGTTTGATTTGGATTTATTCCTATTATTTTTAGTGCTCCTAGTTTGGGTCATATCTCCTCGCCCATTGACCCATTTTCAGAACTTGAATAGGCATCGGAAATAGCATGAAGTGAAATTTGCAAGGGAAGTTCCAATATTAATATACCTTTGGGATGATTAATTATATCATTAAACTCTCAAAATGGCCCACGACCTCTGAAAATCCAAAATACTAGGAACTACTAAAAATATATTTTGGAATTTTTGATTTTCGTAGATTCCTATCTTTTTTAGGGATATAACATTGATTTGTAGGTTTTTTTCCATCATATTTTTGTGCTAACTTAGTTAAGTTTTTACATTTTTAATTTGTAGGTGTCCTTTAAAACGAGTATTCTCTTCCCTCACACCTTTTAGGTGATCTTCAAATTAAAAACATTTCAAAAGACTTATTATTGCTTTCAAAACACTTCAATTTAAGCTTTAAAATAAATTAACTTGTCAAATTTGGCTAAAATGAGTTTCCTTTTACAAAAACTTAAAGTATTTTCCATATATTGCTTTAGTTGGGTTTTCGTGTTGTGTATGCTCTTCCTTTGTGCCTTTTTGGTGATCTTAGGAATCAAAATAAAAATGCAAACTCTCTTTTGATATCATGATCTTTTGTGGAAAACTACTAACTCCTTGTATGTAGAATCAAACTCATTATTGAAGAAGGAAGGTTTGAAACAGAAACCCACTAATAGATGTTTGATTGTAGGTTGTAGACACAAAATTTGTGTCTTACGACACCCTGTACCCCGCATCCCATTTCGCAACCTAACCTCATCACCTAAACCTTACACAATTATTTATTAATTACCTTATAATTAATAAATCCACATCGCCATACCTGCCACCTCATGTCGCCACCTCATCATGACCTAGTCTTAACCCTAAACTAACCTAATTAAGACCTATAACTTGGTCCAATTCTACACCTATGACTAATTACTCCTCATCCGCACCTAAAACCAACTTCATAATGACTTGACCAAGCCCGCAACCAATCCCTCGGAAGAAAAGGAGGGAAAGCTGGCTATTTCACCAAAAATAGCCCGCTTTGACCTGACCGATACCGGTTCCTACTCGACCGCCATCGGTTGCTTAACCGCCATCGGTTCCCCATAAATGACCACTTCCAACCAAAAACAAAGGATCGGATTTTCATTGATCGAAAAAGGAGGAGAAATCATTGAAAGGATCCAGATTTTGCTTGGCCGAGCAGGGGACAAGTGAAGAAACAGGAAGAGTTTGCAGAGAAGGACATCAAGCCCAAGACTGCAACTGAATAACCAGAGCCTAGTAACACTCATCCGAGCATCAGAAGAGGAGATAACTCATCTTGGATTGTCAGATCATCCAACTTGGGTCCTGTCTTCATCATCACAGTCCTGAAACCTGCATCTGCATCAGGGACGAGTAAGTAGTGTTTTATATGTTTCTAAGCACCATTTTCTTGAGCCTGTTGATTAATAGTAATCATAAGTTTATTCCCAGATCTACTACCAGCAACATACTACACTTAACCTTCACCCATACATCCTGATATTGCCCAGAAGGCCATTTTACCACACTCTGAGTCTTCCCTATCCTCCCATCATTCCCCTCAGCCATCCCCCAATCTTAATAACCCCACAATCACCTTGCAACCAACCTCTATCCAGAAGCACTTAGATTGCTGACCCTACCGGTATCGTTTATCCCCTACCGGCAGCGGTTCTCTAACCGCGGTCGGTTACCCAGTGACCGGCGTCGGTCACTGTGACTTATACCCCGAAACCTTTTTCTCGCCTATTTGCCACCTAACAACCTCAGATCCAGTCTGGTTTATCCCTATAACTCAACCTGAACGTATCAACGACCAGTAACCGAACAAACAACGTGACGCTTTATTATTGATAATTTAGCTTCTATTGCTTTGTAACGAGATACCTAAATCATGATTTTGCAATAGCTTTCTTTGTTATCATTTGTGTTAATTCATATTAAAAGGGGAACTGACCACCTTCGAAAGGAAGTTTTATATTTCCGGGCTAAGGCAGCTCCCTCATTTATTGTCTAATTAAAATCTGGTGGTCCTGTATTCTTACTTGCAGGTAGTCCTTCCAAGACAAAAAGGAGTTCTTCGCAGTCGATCTGATCTTTCTCTACGGTACGCGCACACCATCTCAACATTCAACAGGTATTCCTCCTAGCCCTAACCCTTATCTGTTTCTCAAAGGAATGATAGGATAGAAGCAAGTCTATTCTGCAGAGCCAAAACATTCCGTGCGAAACATTTTGGCACGCCTGGTGGGACCCATTTCGGGTTTCTGTTTCTCTTGCTTGTTTTCATTTTAGGAAGCATACTTGTTGTTGCTGTTTTTGTTATATTTAGTAAAGAATTTGTCTTGCTTTCCTAGTTTCGCATTAGTGAAAGTCATCTTATTTGCTTCATCGAATATCATTTTCGATTTGGGTTTTAAAACACGTGCATTACATTCTTGCTTGCTGTTTTCAATTCTAGTGAACATAGACTAAGTAACAGGTCGTACACGTGGGGGTGATTTCCACGGTATTGACAGGAAATTAATCTTACTTTCACTGCACAACACATACCAAATCACTTCATAATTAACACAACAGCTCAAAACATCCCCCCTTTTCCGCGGTATTCCTCCGCCCGATTGAGGTAACCTTATAAGCCAAAACAAACTTGACATTCCCCCTAAGTCTTTTGTTTAGGATGGACAACATTCCGTGTCTAAAGGCATAAGCCCACAATAATTAAAATTAACCCTAGGGTTAGTCTCTGGATTTGCGTGTGCATCTTGCTTGTTTTCAGTTCTGTTTTCTCTGTTATACACTATCTTCTGTGATCACCTTAGAACAATTTGATAAATGTACTGAGCATTGTTAACAATCAAATCAGCAGCTTCTTATATTTTCTTATACCAGTCTTATTACACCGACATCGGTTAACTGACCGACATCGGCTATAGTCTAACCGACATCGGTTATCAGACCGATATCGCCATCTTGTTTTACGCTTTCGACAAACCAACAACTTACCAATTTCACCATTCTGAGTCTGTTTCTGTTCTTGATAGATTGAAACCCTACTGTGTACTCCTGTCCATGGTTGTTATCACTCGAAAGCAAGCCGCCGCCATGGTTTCACATGCTTGCTCTGTGCCTTTTCCTGAATCACCCCCTTCACATTCTATAGGGAACCCTACGGACACCAGTGAGATCCCCAAAATTCCTGTAGGAGATAAGAATTTGCCAAATTTCTGGATGCTAATCCTAGCGCTGTACAATACTATTTGTCTCATGCCCTTGACCGTACACCCGACGGTCAACTCCTTGTTGGCATGCCTATCAGTATAGCTGCTCATTTAGCCCCTTCTCCGCCTGATAACTCCGCTTTGCCTTCCGCATCCTTAGTCCCGTCGCCTACCTCAGCAGCTTCAGGGGTCCATACGGCACAGATTGGCTTTCCTTTGGTTAATCTTGGGCCCAACATGTCATTACCGCCAACTGCTCCCACCTCGTCTCTCTTGCAGACTGTTCCGTTCATGACTTGCTCTCTGCCACCTATCCACACGAGCTTTCCTTCTCAAGCTCCGCCCACCTTTTCATTTCCACACACGTATCCTGTGACCTCAACATCTTATATGGGACATCCCTATTCGGTCGCCTCAACATATTCATCCTCCATACCTTATCAGCACTTAACCTCACCGTTGTCTAGCGGAGGCCCTTGGCCCAATTTGCCTCCGTTTACCACAACCGCACCATCATCTCATCCAACCACGGATTTCATCAAACAAATGATGGACAAAATGTAAAATCTGGAGGCTTCTGTTTCGGGAAGTCGTAGCGCCTTGACATACGAGCAAGTTTGTCGGGAGCCTATCCACCCTTCAGTCCCCCTTCATTCATATCCTCCTCAATGGGAATTACCAAAGTTTACCCGTTTTAACAAGTAAGGAGGACCTCAACAACACTTGCGATCATTTAGACATGCTTGCTATCCGATTGCTCACGACAATGCTTTACTACTCCGCACCTTTCCCATGTCCTTATCAGACCCGCTTGAGTGGTACAAAGCTTTAACCCAAAGACTCAATCTTCTCTTTTAACCAACTAGCCCAATCTTTCTTGGATCATTTCTCCATTAACATTGCCAAGAAAGTATCTATCACCGACCTCTATGCCATCCGACAATTTGAAGACGAATCTATCGCAGATTTTGTTGGACGATGGCGGGGCCTTATCAACCAACTTACGTATGCCTTGCCTCAGGCCGAACTTATTGAACTCTTTACGCGGGCCTACGCTAAGCACATCTCTCCTACCCTCCAAATTCAAACTTTCCGTACATTTGACGAGGCCTTTACTATGGCTCGAAAACTAGAGATTCGAGCCTTAGAGGAAGAGAAATTGCGGTTGCGCAACAAAAACCCCACTTTCCGAACCCAAGATTCTACCAACAAACCTAACACCACCAATCCTCACCCATCGACTGCTTCGAAATCAAAAGGGGCCGTGCACGCGGTGATGGTCAAATCCCAACCACCATCTAATACCCCGCCAAAAACCACCTATAAGTATAAAGCAGAGCCCATCAACTACACTCCCTTGGGAGAAACATATGGTGTGATATTGGAAAAATTGCTTAAAGCAGGAGCCATTTCCTTACCTCCTGTTAAACCTCACTCCGGGTTTGATTCCACTCGTGCCATACCTTCTTGGTACAAAGAAAATGACTTCTGTAACTTCCACCGCGTGAAGGGACACAATCATGAGAACTGCAAGATGTTGAAAAACATAGTGCAGGAAATGGTTGATGTGGGGGATATAGCCCTCGATAATCCTAACGCCCCTGCTAACCGAAATTTGAAAATATTCAACAAACCATTCCCGAATCATTCTTCTAACAGTAATCTAAACCAAGATATCTTAGCCGAGGAGAGTGTTCATGAGATCCATGCAGTCTTCGATTCCCAGCCAAAGACCTCTATCGAACAAATTCTGAATCAAACCTCTTCACTAACGTAGGAAACCGAACCCCCTTCCTCATCATCAAGACAAACTGAAATCCTTTCCGTTCCTTTACCCATCAAGGAATTAACCGCCCAGAGTTCCCTTCTCACAAATGAGCCTTCTTACACCACATCCTTACAAGACTGTGAGCGGATGTTATCTAATTTATCTATTTCCCAAACGTCTCCTTCTACCATTCTTGTTGTACAAGAGGAAGGTTCGCCACTTCTTTTGTCATCCTTAGACAAGAAACCTCTTGAACCGACATCACCACATTCTTTAAACATGACGGATCCTCTCAAACACGCCCTCCTACCTATTAGTCCTTCATCACCTAAATCTTTTCAACAACCGGTTGACCTCTTAACGCCTATCGATACAGTGCCTCACCTACCCCCTGTATCACACCCACAGTGGACCGGAATCACAACCCACCTTTCTTCCATACAAAATTTCCTATTCACACGTGAGGACTGTCATTCCCTAGAAGATAGACAGGTCCTATGGGAACGTTTGAGTACGCCATATTCTACTCAAATGCAAATGACCATCCTCCCGATGCCTCTACCATATACCCAAGTGTTTATGTGCTTAAAATGCCTATGTCCTCATCTTCACCCCCCTCATCTCTACCAAATACCTCATCCACTTCTATTAACCTAACCAAATCTTCCCCTATGCTTGGGACCTCACCCATACCTAGTCTAACACATCCACCTAAGCGGCTTGATTTATCTAAAAATAAAGCCGTCCATCCCATTAGGAGACAGACTCAATCTCCTCAATCTATGCCGCTAACACAACTAAAACCCTCGTCGTCACACCTACCTTCCATATTGGGACCCCATCCCTCTACCTTACATCAATATATCATACCTCCCGCGTTTTTCTTTAAAATGATCTACGCCTTTTGCACCCATACGAAAATCCAAGGGTATAAAGAACACCGTCACCCCGCGTATCCTGTCCACCTATCAACCATAAACAAATTCCATCATCAAAAGATTTGTTTTCTATCACTCCTATTTCTCCGTGGTTGTTTTCTGATATCACATCATCTGTGGCCTCATCATCCAACCTAGCTTCGTCAAAGAAGCCACATTTAGTTAAAACCCATTATCAAAACTCCTTGGCTAAACCACCACCCATACAAACCAACCATACCACGTCATCACCAGAATCGACCTACCAATAGCCTCCTCTTCCTCCGACTTTGACCCACTCAAAGGGTCTTACGCTAAAATCCTTGCTATGTTGGTAGAGAATGCGACCATTTCCCTACCCCCACTTAGACCTTATGATCCATCTAAACTCGACCTATAGGTTACGATGAGTCTAAAATCTACGCTACCACCGCACACCAGACATGACGTAGAGGGATGCAAAGCGTTGAAAGCCATACTTCGCACCACCTCTCTCGGATAGAAAAGTTAAGAAAGATAACTTACGAAGAGAGAGACCTTTAGCTTCAATTCCCTCCTATACCACCCGTCCCCGCCTCACCAAGATCTATCATTATTACAGCCCCACCTCTCGAAAACCATGACCTATCCCTACCATCTTCCTCCTCTCGTATTCACGAGATCAATATGATTAGTGTTGCTACTCGAGGGCAAAAAAACAATGGGAAAGCGAAAGAAAACACACCTACGGCATCTCTTTCTCCGTCCACCATCCCGATGGCACCACCACCTAAAGTGGTTATTCGCGACCCACCTATCCTATCTCTAATGGCATTGCCCACCGAACTATGATCAAACAAATTTCACCAATCACCTCGTAAAAATGACATCAGTATGATCTCATTCAGACTTCAATCTCATCGACAAGCTCTCATTGAAATCCTTCAAGGGATAGAGGTTTTACCTAATGAAACCTTTCCTGTACTCTATTCTAACACCCAATCACGTTGCTTCGCTCACCAAACAATCTATCTCCCCAACCACTTCTGTCTCTCGATAAAGCCGCCGCCATCGCTTCTCAAGATGAAATTATCGACTTGGTGTCAAGATCCCGACCTCGCTTTTTTCATCTCAAATAAGACGTCTCGGGATATTCGGGTACGCTCGTGTTATGATTGATTGGGGGCGCTTAGCCTAAACATCATCTCTTCAAAAGCCTTCCAACAAATGAATATCCCTTCTAGTTACATGTGTGCCAACCCCATCATGTTGCGATCATTCAATGATGCTATTACTTCTACTTTAGGCACCGTGATCCTTAACATTCGTTCGTAGACCACGTACTCTACCCGAACTCTTCTACGTCCCGAGGGAGAGTTCCAATACAATATGTTGTTAGCCGCCTCGATCCGGGCTATGGGATGCGTTCCCTCCACTTTACATAGATGCATAAAATTTGAGTACGAGGGGAAGTCCTACACCGTAAAAGCTGATCCTCCCCCCTTCAAAACTTGCAATATGTTGTATCACCCTAATGATGTGCTTGTACCAGTCAAGACACCCGTTCATCCAACCCAGCCATCCACTTCCAACGCACCTACACCTTCAACCAATGAAACCGCCATTACAAATATTACTTCCTTTCCCGCAGATAACATCCCAACCTCCGACCCCTTAGTAGATGTTTTTCAACGCCTTACGCTGGGGGAGTACCGCCTATATAACGTTAGCTCTTTCCATACCCCACAGGAGTACGGACAATTACATGCACATCCCACCTACGACCGTCACGTGGGGGAGGTAATCTCTTACGGACCACCCCATTGCCGCACCAACCTAACGTATGGGGGTGTTGACGCATCCTCCGTTACCCCTGAACCTCCTCTTGGTGTGGTTCCCTTCCAATCTGATTTTCAATACTTGAAAAATCGTCGTTTCGCCCTCACCTTCGACTCACCGTGGTTTGGAAAGGCTTTGGTTTTGGTCTTTATGAACAAGGCCGACATACACTCATTCTCGTGACTACACGCAAACACAATGATCGCAGCGGGGTCTTGGTTTTCCTAAACACCTACACCGAGAAACCTCGTGTCGGGCTTGTATCCTCGAAGATGACGACGCCACCCCTACCAAACCATCATCACCCACTTTTCCATCATCACCTAGAGAGTCGATGATAGACTCTAATCTATCCCTCCTAACTTTTTTTTTTTTTTTTCATAAATGCTATCTTCATAGGTCCTCTCACTTATCAACGCCATAATGAGGACCCATCTTCTCTTCCCCTTCTCAGATCCGCACATGATCGAAGAGGATTCGCCTTCGATTAATGTTGTTGAGTGCCAGGATGACGACTCCATCCTCACTTACCTTGGGGCGGACATTTACTCCTATATTCAACGCGCCTTACCGCCTAAAACTCAAACCATGTCAATGAGTCAACTATAGAAATCAACATCCACACAGAGGAGTATCCTCACATTGTGAAGATCGGACAATCCCTTAACACATCGTAACAAGCCGCCTTTACTACCTTTCTCCGTACTCCGCAACCAAGCTTTCGCTGTCCTACGCTACATGCCAGAATTGATCCTACCATCGCCATCCATAACATCACCCTAAACCCCGATTCCAAACCACCAAACAAAAATGAGAAAATGCATCCACGCATTGCTCTCTTGGTCAAAGAAGAGCTTCAACGACTTCTTTCTCGCTTTCCTTCATCTTGCCTATTGACTATCCTCAATGGATTTCTAACATCGCACTGCTACTAAAGCGATGGGGACTTCGGATATGCATGGATTTCCGAGACCTTAACCTCACTTGCCCCAAGGATGACTTCCTCCCAAGTATTGATCAACTTGTTGATCTCACCGCGGCCATGAAATGCTTTCTCTCATGGATGGTTTTTCGGATACAATCAAATTTTGGTAGCCCCGCCGATCAACATAAAACTACCTTCATAACTCCTCGGGAACCTTCATTATCGTGTCATGCCATTTGGCCTTAAGAATGCTGGGTACGACCTATCATCGGCTATGACTTACATTTTTCATGACATTATGCACACTATCCTTGAGGATTATGTCGATGATCTTCTTGGCAAATCTAAACATCGCAGTGAACATCTCGATGTTTTAACCATTATTTTCGATCGCCTGTTACAATATTCAGTCCGGCTTCAACCAAAGAAATGTGTCTTTGGTGTTCTTTCGGGAAAACTTCTTGGATTTATCGTCTCTTTGCGTGGCATTGAGGTCGATCCATCTAAAGTAAAAGCTATCCTAGAAATGCCCCCACCCAAAAACCTCAAACAATTGCGTAGTTTACAGGGTAAACTTCAATCCATCCGGCGTTTCATCTCCCAACTCTCGGATCGATGTCAACCTTTCCATCACCTTCTTAAAAAGGACATTGCCTTTCAATGGAGTGAAGAGTGTCACCAAGCCTTTGAAGCTCTCAAAGCCTATCTCTTGCAGCCACCCGTGCTTATTCCACCTCAGGATGATCGCCCTTTCTACCTTTACCTTTCTGCCACTGACCATGCTATAGGAGCCATGCTCACACATCGGGACTCGACACGTCGAGAACAAGCCGTTTATTATATAAGTCATACTCTCGTGGATTACGAGACTAGGTATACACATGTAGAAAAATTGTGCCTAGCCCTATCATTCGTAGCCACCAAACTCCGACATTACCTCCTGAATCACAAAACTTTTGTCATCACCAACACGGACCCCATTCATTATATGTATGCCAAACCACATCTAAACCAACGCATCGCCCGATGGATTATGCTCCTCGCTGACCTCGACCTTGAGTTTGTACAACAGAAGTCAATCAAAGGACAAACTATTGCGGACCAACTTGCATGAGGCCCCTTTACCCGGGGAACAATTCACCAATTTTAATTTCCCCAACGAACTCATCGCCACTCTTTCACTCAGGGAAGAGTCATATCAAATGACCCTCTTCTTCGATGGATCCAAATGCCAGCATGCGGTGGAGGAGCCGGCATTGTTCTCATCCCTCTTGACGCTGAACCTATGCCTCTTTCATTCCGGCTCGATTTCCCCTGCACTAATAATACTGCGGAATACGAGGCCCTCGTTCTGGGTCTCCGTGTTGCTTACACTTAGGTGTCAAATCTATTAATATTTTTGCAACTCAATTGGTAGTCAATCAAGTTATGGGCATCTACCAATGTAAGAATGAGGAACTTCAAAAGTACAAACATTACGTGGATTCACTTTTGACCTCATTTACTCGTTATTCTATCCAGACCATTCCCCGCTCCACTAACAAATTTATGGATACTATGGCTTGCTTAGCCTCGCAAATTCCTACCTCACCAACTGACTCTGACATATTCGTCTTGGTCCAACAACTTTTTGCCCCATCCTACTCAACCCCGGTTGTTTGTATGATAAATAATGTGTCTGCTAATTCACAGGATACCTGGTACCACCAATTTCACGACTACCTTACAACCTCTGTTCTCCCACCTGACCTTACTAGTAATGGCAAACGTGCTTTTCTTAAAAGTGTTTCTCGTTATGTCGTCATGGGGGGACTCCTCTATAAACGTGGCTTTGATGGCATCCTCCTTCGATGTCTAACCGGCACGGAGGTCACCTATACCATCCAACAAGTCCATGACGGTATTTGTGGTGGACATTTTAGTGGCCTTGCCGTGGCTAAACGAATCCTTCGCCTAGGTTATTATTGGCCTACTCTTAATAACGAACGCTACTGAATATGTTAAGCGTTGTGTTATGTGTCAACAACATGCCAACCTTCAACATACTCCTAGCCATCCGCTACAGGTCGCACGAGATCTTTGGCCTTTCTCACAATGGGGTTTAGACCTTATTGGTGAGATCCACCCACCCTCTTCACAACGTCACCATTGGATAATCACAGCAACCGAATATTACACAAAATGGGTGGAGGCCATTCCACTCATTTCAATCAAAAAAGAAAAAATTGTCGAATTCGTTAACCATCACATTATCTGTCGTTTTGGTATTCCTCATCGCCTAATAACAGATAATGGTAAATCTTTTAAAAATAAGTTGTTACAAGACCTTTGTGACAACTTTGGTATCAAACTTAGTTTCTCATCACCTTACTATCCACAGGCCAATGGTCAAGCTGAATCTTCTAATAAAACCCTAACCAAAATCCTCATGAAAGTTGTCAATGAGTCCGGAAGAAATTGGCACGATCACATTCCCTTTGCCCTTTGGGCTTATCGTACTAGCATTCGTACCTCCACTAATGCCACACCATTTTCTTTGGTATATGGTACCGAGGCTGTCTTGCCTCTCGAAGTACAAATACCCTCCCTCAGAATATCTCTTCAGGATATTCTCACCAATGATGATTTCCAAAAGAGCGGTTAGCCCAATTAGAGCTTCTTGACGAGTGTCGCCTTACGGCTCTTGATCACCTTCAAATCTACCAAAACACATCAAGCGTGCTTATGATAAATGACTTCATGAGCGTACCTTTAAGGTTGGTGATCTTGTCCTCAAAGAGAATCAACATGTAACCAAACTAGAAAAGAGCAAACGTGGAAAATTTTCTCCTAATTGGATTGGGCCTTACATTATCACTCACACTTATGGATCGTGCACTTATCGCTTAGCTTCACTTTAATGGTAAACCTGAGCCTGAGCCCCTTAATGCCTTGCATCTTCGACCATTCTACTGTTGAAATTAGTGTTATATCACTTCTTATCTACCTTACGCTCGTCCCTTGAGCTCATTTACCACCGCATACACTTTGTTTCTTACATCTCAAAATCAAATCAAGCTCACATGGTTTGATTATCACCTCCCCTTAAAAGATGCCTTCCCCTTTTTAGTCTAGTCCATGACTTCAAAGTATCAAAATGACACATTCTTAATTAAAACACTTATGGGATTTTCTTGAGTCAAACTTCCTACAAAAACTAGATGCTTTATGCCCAATGGACATCTAGACCTCTAAATTATACAATAGACTGCTCCCTTGAAGGACAGCTATATGCCAAACTATTGCTACTATTATATATAGACTGCTCCCCCGAAGGACAACTATGCACTAAAATCACATCTCTACTATAAATAGATCGCTCTCCTCAAGGACAACTATACACAAATAACCTTTATCGAAGCTTCTCGCATTGATCAGCTTCATGAAGACCTCAAGAACAACAAAATACATATCCCATGTAGACTTCCCACATCGATCAGTCTATATCCAGCAAAATAAAATAAAAATAAAAGCAGTATTTCAAAACACTTTTGAGTCATGGACTTGTCTATTTAGGTTTGGTTCTCTTTTATCAGAATAATCATCTTATAATAAGTTCTCTGCACCCTCGCCCACATCAACCACCTCACCTCACCATTTTTTAAAGCAACAAAACTCAAGGGACGTGACGTATATCCGATATATTGTGATTATACCACTCTTTTCACCTATCGACTTCTCGCCTATGCAAGGTACCTAGGGATTCAAGCTCATCCTACATTAATATGTGTTTTGTTTAGCTCTCCTCAACTATGGGACACTCTTGCCTCTTTTGCTCGGCTCTAGGATTGTGTGTTGACCTTAATCAGGACACGATTCCCCACTACTTGGGTATGCTAACTTTCGCTTTACCCTACCAACACCAACAACATTACCCTACCACCATCAAATTTTTACCAACCAACAAATTGCCTAACCATACCTAAATTGCCTGAATTCACCTCTCCCTGGTCTTAAGGGAGAACTACATCGGTCTGAGGCCCTTCCTTGCTTTGTGCAATGGGCTATGTAGGCAGCACTTAGGAGACATGGAGTCTCCCAAGGTTAGCTCGACCATCCCCTACCATACCTTATCATGTGTTGTCAATATAAATGTTTTTCGTGTATTTCTATTCGCCAACGTTCATCTTTATCCTTTTTCAAAACAAACAAAAACAACATTTAAAACACAACCATTCTTATTCTTATCATCACTCAAAAGAACATACATATTTAGTTTTATTTTAGATGTTAAACAAATACATCTTCTCTATCATCGACTCACAGCCGCATCCTTATTTATTCTTATATTCCTATAAAGTTCACTGCACCCTTACACCTCCTCCCCCGAATCGTGGTGGTGATCGTGATCGCCGATGCCCTCACCGGCCTCTCCATCCTCAAAGGTGCCACCGCCATTGGTTCCTCCCATTGATCTACCAACATCTCCTCGTAACATACGAATACGCCTCTCGCGTGGAGGAATCTTGCCTCCAGCCTTCTCCACTCAGTGAATCGTGAAGCCGCTAACAATCCTCTTGCCTCATTCACCGCGTTTGAGTGATGAACTAAACTCCTCAGATGATCTCTCTCCGCTGTAATCATAGCTATGTCAGGCGATCACATACACCTCGCAGCTCAGTTACCCACCATAATCTATAGGCCTCTCGCTGCTCCCGCATCCATTACCCTGCGATCGGCTACTATCTCCTCTAGTCCTTCTGGAGGTGTTGGCCGGGGAGGTGAGAATGTTGCCTCGGCATCGATCCTCATATATGGTCTATAAGCCAGGGGTATATCCTGCACAAATCCAAATTGTCACCGCACACGATCTAGAGGAATCCTCTCATACTCACTCGGCCTCGTGCCTCGCGATCCTCTCACCGGTCATTGTAAAATCTGAGCCAAACCCGCCCCCCAAATCCATTTTTTCCTATTTCTCCCTCTATACCCGCCCAAACACCCTAAAAACCTACCCACCCAGCCGCCTTGGCCTATTTAACCTATCTACCCTCTCCTTTTTTCAAATCATTTCCATTTATTAATTATTTTATCAAAATCTAACATTCCTACCCAAAACCCAAATACAACATAATATACTCAAATCCACACAATGAGGGGTTTTGAACCTACCGGTACGACGACACGTCGTCGTGGTGGGATGGGTGGTGGTGGCACCTCCCGCTCCTCCTTCTCCTCGGCCGTGCCATGGCTCTAACTCCCCTCTGCTGGGTCCTCCACTAATCAACACCTGCCTCCTACTCACTCGGGCCCACTAATCACTCACTCCTCCACTCAAATAGCGCCACCTCAACCAACAAATGCTCCAATCTCAATAATCCACCTCAGACAACTCAAATCGGTTTTCAAATTGCAAATGTGACAATGACAGGCCGTATTTTTCTTTTTATAGGTTTTTGACCTATAACCAATATTGGTTTTATTCTGCCCTAAGGAATCCGGTATCGGTCATCTAACCGATATCGGTCATACACAATCAATATTGGTTTAATCTCACCTCTACCCCAATTTTGGCCCTTATTTACTAATAGCCCTTTCTACCAACATCGCCTATATCCACCTTCGTTGACAACCCTTTGTTAACTTCATTGGCCCAACCCAAGGCCGTAACCTACCATTTGGCCCGACCCACGGCCGCAACCAACCTATTTGGCCCGACCCAAGGCCATAACCTACCATTTGGCCCGACCCACGGCCGCAACCAACCTATTTGGCTTGACCCAAGGCCGCAACCAACCCATTTGGCCCGACCCAAACCGTAACCAACCCATTTGGCCCGACCCAAGGCCGTAACCTACCATTTGGCCCGACCCACAGAACTAACCATTTGCCCATACCAACCTATTTGGCTCGACCCAAGGCCGCAACCAACCCATTTGGCCCGACCCAAACCGCAACCAACCCATTTGGCCCGACCCAAGGCCGTAACCTACCATTTGGCCCGACCCACGGCCGTAACCTACCATTTGGCTCGACCCACGGCCGCAACCAACCCATTTGGCCCGACCCAAGGCCGCACCTAACCATTTGGCCCGACCTAAGGCCGCACCAATTAAATACCATACCCACAATCAACGTTTTATTTTATCCATCCATCATGTACCTTTTTGTTCAATCGAGCTCACCTGTTCATGTTTTAGCATGATCGTGGTCCTTCACTTGATCACGACCAACTTTGCCTAGACTTAGACCGTGACGTTTATCTCAACCAAACCAACCATTTGTACCGCCGAACATGCCCAAACCTTCCTGTACCTTACCCGTTATATATACCCGAGCTACTTCCTATGCCTTGATACCGTGGATTATATCACCCTTGTTTGGATAAACTATCGACCTTTGCCTATGAATTGCTTGTTTGCTCTTCAAATCATATACCCTGGTCGCACTACTGCATTTCAACGTGCGTCTGCTTCCTTGGACCTACCCCACCCTCTTACCGTTATCTCAACACCATTTACCCTTTATCAACCCTATCCCTGCTTTCACGCTACCTCAATCTGTGATAGATTTGAGGGGGATTACCTATACCCTTAACAGGGGTAACCACTTCTTATTATTGTCCGTGCAGCTTTACAAAACAAACTACACGACAATAAGGGGCTAATGTAGACACCAAATTTGTGTCTTACGACACCCTGTACCCCGCATCCCATTTCGCAACCTAACCTCATCACCTAAACCTTACACAATTATTTATTAATTACCTTATAATTAATAAATCCACATCGCCATACCTGCCACCTCATGTCGCCACCTCATCATGACCTAGTCTTAACCCTAAACTAACCTAATTAAGACCTATAACTTGGTCCAATTCTACACCTATGACTAATTACTCCTCATCCGCACCTAAAACCAACTTCATAATGACTTGACCAAGCCCGCAACCAATCCCTCAGAAGAAAAGGAGGGAAAGCGGCTATTTCACCAAAATAGCCCGCTTTGACTCGACCGATACCGGTTCCTACTCGACCACCGCCGGTTGCTTAACCGCCATCGGCCTCCGTAAATGACCACTTCCAACCAAAAACAAAGGATCAGATTTTCATTGATCGAAAAAGGAGGAGAAATCATTAAAGGATCCAGATTTTGCTTGGCCGAAAGCAGAGGACAAGTGAAGAAACAGAAGAGTTTGCAGAGAAGGACATCAAGCCCAAGATCGCAATCAATAACCAGAGCCAAGAATACTCATCCGAGCATCGAAGAGAGATAACTCATCTTGGATTGTCGATCATCCAACTTGGGTCCTGTCTTCATCATCACAGTTCCTGAAACTCGCATCTCGCATCGTGGGACGAGTAAGTAGTGTTTTATATGTTTATAAGCACCATTTTCTTGAGCTCGTTGATTAATAGTAATCATAAGTTTATGCCTGATCTACTACCAAAGAACATACCGCACTTAACCTTCACCCATACATCTTGATATTGCCCAAGGCCATTTTACCACACTCGAGTCTTCCCTATCCTCCCATCATTCCCCTCAGCCATCCCCAATCTTAATAACCCCACAATCACCTTACAACCAACCCCTATCCAAAAGCACTTAGATTGCTGACCCTACCGGTATCGTTTATCCCCTACCGGCAAGCGCTTCTCTAACCGCTGCCGGCTACTCCAAAGTGACCGCGCGCCACCACCGTGACTTATACCCCGAAACCTTTTTCTCGCCTATTTGCCACCTAACAACCTCAGATCTAGTCTGGTTTATCCCTATAAGTCAACCTGAACATATCAACGACCAGTAACCGAACAAACAACGTGACGCTTCATTATTGATAATTTAGCTTCTATTGCTTTGTAACGAGATACCTAAATCATGATTTTGCAATAGCTTTCTTTGTTATCATTTGTGTTAATTCGTATTAAAAGGGGAACTGACCACCTTCGAAAGGAAGTTTTATATTTCCTGGGCCTAAGGCAGCTCCCTCATTTATTGTCTAATTAAAATCTGGTGGTCCTGTATACTTATTTGCAGGTAGTCCTTCCAAGACAAAAAGGAGTTCTTCGCAGTCGATCTGATCTTTCTCTACGGTACGCGCACACCATCTCAACATTCAACAGTATTCCTCCTAGCCCTAACCCTTATCTCTGCTTCTCAAAGGAATGATAGGATAGAAGCAAGTCTATTCTCGCAGAGCAAAACATTCCGTGCGAAACATAGGTTTCCAAATGGTGCGCTACTTAAAACTACATTAAGCTAAGCAAGATAAAAACACACCACTTCACATCACACTATATTTTAGGTTTCAAAAAGGGTACGCCCTATCTCGCTCAACTAGAATGTAACCTCTTAGGCATAACACCTTAAGCTACAACAATGGAGGTGTTTCTAGGAAACCTAAATTAATCCACCGCTAATTAACCTCGTGGATGAAACAAGAGCGCTCCGCTACCCACTTGACTAGTTTTTACATTATGAGTTAGAGTCAAATTTTTTTGTATCACGACCCTAGTGAGAATACACATGAACGCATTTATTTCTCATCATATTTGAAGGGGGTAAAGTAAATCTGAGATACTCCTTGGGAAACCTTGGTAAATCAAGCTCACATTAGACAAACTGTTGACACCTAGTTGAGTGATATTTTTAGGAAAGCCATTTTGTCTTGATCCCACTTTACTATTCCATTATCATGTATCGAGCGATCACGAAGTGATAACTTTTTTGGATTCAAAGCCTTGTTTTTCAAACACGGTAACAAATCCACTTAAGTTTGATCTAAGTATCACTCTTCACAATATTTATGACATATCACTTATCTTAGTTTCTTTCTCACCTTAGGATGAGGTGAAACTCTGCCCAAGTGACACTTAGTTTATTTCCACCTCATTTGATCTATACCTTTGCATTCTTGTTGCCCATTTCGGACAAGAGAAGGCATCTTTCAGAGTGTTGTCATACATAGTGTTCACCACTTTTTTTTTCTATTTATGCTCATCCATGTTTTTAGATGAGTTGTTAGACGTCTAAAGTACGTGGATGCGACCTTATATATTTGATGGCCACTTGATCTTGATTTCAAGATCATCATCATAGTTAGGATTGATTCATCAATTGATCTCCCTTTGACGTGTTACCTTGTTCACATTGTCTCGACACAATTAAAATACTTACGTCATGTTTCTTATAAACATGATCTAAGTGTCCTCATTATGTCATTATGTTGCCCACATTTTAGCACATCCTTAGTATAATTTGATTTATTTTTACTTCAAACATTGTCCAAAATATTGAAGAGTGTCGCTTACTTTGTTTGTGTCATTTTGATACCACTTTGACACTAATATCTCACTTCTTCGTGAAGCTTGATTAACGTGTCCAATTGGTGTGGTTATGTGGCTTACATTTGTAATCCTCACCCTTTGACATTTAGGCCTTGTTGGTTGTTAAACTCATTGTGGTATCCTTTGATTGGGAGTCACGTCTACCCTTTGTTAATATTTACGCCTTGTTCATTTCGAGCTTGACATAAGTATTGACATTGTGTTGATCATCTTTGCATCAAAATATCATTTTGCACACCACATTTTACATAGGGATTATTCCTTATTGATTGACTTTGTGTCTTAGACTTGCATGATTGTTCCTTATGAGCATTCATCTGGAAAAAAAATTCTAGGACAATCCATTTTGATCTTATCAAGATTCCATTATCACGATATCTATTTTCCTTATACCATCTTCAAAACATCATGCACACATCTCAATACTTATGAAATGTATAGTTAGTTGTCGTTATTCTACCCGAATCGACATGGAAATTTCTTGACTTTGAAGGAATTTTATTACACTATCTAGGTCTAGGAATTTTTACCTCAACATCACCAACAATGATTGGCGATCATGTGGTTCCTCACACTTACAAAAATACAGAACCTAGGTTTAGGAATTTAAATCAAAAGATTCCCATTACGACTAAACCTTGTTTGGTTCTTCGCACTAGAAGGTCCATCGAGGTACCCTATTCCCCACCTTCAACTCATAGTCGGTGGTATGGTTTGGACTTTTTTGATCCAAATTATTATTCAGGTTCCCCCCATTACTCTTCTGATTATGATCCAAATTATTCCTCTGATTCCTCTCAAATCCCCATGAGGCATCAAATCTAAACGATTATTCAGCTACGATGCCTATGTCATGGTCCTCCCTTCCTTTACGGTGGCCTTCTCCATAAAACATCTATTGTGAATCATATATCATGGTCTTTCCTTCCTTCGTATGACCTCTTTCATCCATCTACCAAACGACATCTTCCTCTGTTAAAGATCCGAATGACTCAAAGTATTTCTAGTCAATATTCTAAGTTGATTCCCATATCTTACTCTTCTAAGTCAACTCCCATGTTACACTTACGATCTATAGACTTTGGACTCAATCCTACTAGTTTTCTAGAAATATACCATCATATAGGTATGCCTACATCACCTTCTTCTACACATGAGACATCTAGATCCACGTATACTTTGTCTCCCAAGTCACTTTCTTCTATCAATCATCATCAAAAATCTTCTATTGACCCATCTTCCATACCAGTTATACCTTTTTCTTTCAATCTAACCCCTGTGGTCGATCAACAACCCATACCGATTGATATATTTCAAAATGGAGCAACCATGACAGCTATAGGGCCACATGCGAGATACTCCTCTAACAGATTATGAGCAAGGATTCTCTTTAGACCTCAATGAATTCACACATTTTGGGGAAAAGATAATTCCTTTCATTAGGAAATGGATGAAGAGCCTCGATCACGGAACTTTGTCCTCTTATTCTTCCATCTTCACATTCTTCTTTCTCGTGATGAAGTGATTGAATCTAGCATTGATTCGTGGCCCATATTCTCATTTTCAAATCACTCTTTGTCTATCACGATCCCTAAATCACATTCTCCTATGGGGTCAATGCTAAGTAGACTTTCATCTTCATCTAGGTATGGGAAACATGTTAGTAACCCTCTCTCTCTACTTCGCTACTTACAACACATTTTCAAGTAGTCTATTTTCTTCTATTCTTGGGCCACATCCTAGTAGCTCATCATCTTCCATCTATGGGTCACATCTTGGTAGAACATCTTCTTCTATGCCGAGTCCACATCCAAGTATCCCTCCCTTGTTGTATATCAATAGGACACCTCCTGGTATTCCTTATTCTTCTATTCTTAGGCCACACCCTAGTATCCCTTCATGTTCTATTCGTGGCTCACCTTCCGATAGCCTTCAATTCTTCAACCATATCCTTTTCATCCATCACATATTTCATCTATCAATGGTTTTGGTAAGCCCACACCATTTCGCACATCAGTTCTAAATGTCCATGTTTGCTTTCTTCTCCTTCTCAAGATCGACAGCTTCAAAGGCGTTAGCTTGTAAGAAATCCAAACAGCTTTCTTAATCAAGCTAAGATAAAACCGTAATGATATCCAAAGCTCCCAACAACCGATAAATTCAAAATCCACCGCGATTCAAGAATCCACACCAATGTACCCATCAATTATAGAAAAGATTTAAGAAACCCATGGATAGGAAACTTAAGCTCCCACATGTGAAATCCATGTTTCAGATAAATCACAGCTCATTTTTGAGTACAAGATCAACTCGATCATTGAGATCGATGATAACGTAACGCTTGATAAAGAAACATGCCTAGTTTCCTTATAAAGGAAATTACAAAAAAAAAAATTGGATCTTACAATGCAGAGTGACTTTGTTAGTCCCACCTTTGCAAAAACTATAAAAACCTAAAAATAAAAAACAATTCAAAAATACAAAAATGAGAAATCGAAAAAATCAAAGGAACAAAGGTTAAACATTGCAATCGTGCATACAGATTGATGTTATTTCCTCCTTCTTTTCATTCCTTTGCAAGGAATCCTCCATTTTCATCCCTTCAATGATATCTTAGTTAGTCTATTTACATTTTGTGACATTTATCTCTATGGTATCTATTTAACCCTGGTCTTTTATCACCTTTTGGTAAATTAAAGAATGAATGACCTCTTAGAGATCCCATCACATTCAACATCTAAAAATTTGTTGCAAAGAACTCTTGGACATATTTGTTGACACTAGCCAATGTCGTCATAATAATCACTTCCATATCCTTCCATCAAGCCATCAGTGGTTCTTAACCCCTTGTCAAAAAGCAAGAGAGTTGAGATAATTTTTCAGAAAGAAAAAGAAACAAAATTGATCAATCAACAAAGCTAAAGGCTAAAAGCAAAGGAAAAATGATATATAACTCTCTCTCAAGGTATTTCCAATAAAATCTATTGGGGCTATGGACGCCTTACTAGAAGTGTAGAAATGTTGCGATTAGAATCAAATACATCTCCGTCGGGGATATGGATGCCTAACTGACAGAGGAGCAATGTACGGCTCTCCTTCCACCCTCCATTCACATATCACCTCTCAAAATAAATCATTCCTACACAAAGTGTCCAGCTTTTTCCTCATTTTTTGCCTATTAAATCTTCCTCTAAGTGGTAAATGAATTCCACGTGCACACACTAGATCTCTATAAGCGAAAAATATTAGTATGTTACCAAGTTTTTTTGAACCTTGTTCAAACTCTTGCTTTAGTGCATGTCATGTTGCATGATTTGTGCCTTTGCATAATCACTTTTTCATCGCGATGCTTTTAAGCTACATTCATAACATTTGTTGTTCTTATACTTCATTCAAAACATCCATGTATATAAGATTTCCTTTTTGGACATGTTTGCAGACACATTTGTCCTCTTTCATAAAAACAATATTCTCATTCATTTCTATCATGTGATTTTAGGCCATCTTACATTGGGGTAATCCTTTCTCTTTCCTATCACGTCATTGGTTTATGTTCATTATCATGATTAAACCTATCCATATTTTCCTTGATCCCACTTCTACGTGTGAAGAGTTGGCCTTTGAATACTCCCATCTAATGTTGGGGCATTTTCACATCTTCACTTTCTTGTGCATGTGTGTGGCATTCTACCCTTGTACACCCCATATATCGCTATGAGAATCCATGTTTCTTTGTCTTCCTGTACATAGATTTAGAAAATTTTCAAAATAAAAATATTCAAATATGTTAGAATCATAAAAACATTCAAATATGTTGGAAAATCAAAACAAATCAAATATGTTTCGAGAAAAATAAAAAAAATATAAATCATCCTACAAAACATCACTCTTTGGTTCTCACTTGTTCATGTACGCAACTCACGGAGCATCTAGATCTACCCACATTAACAAAGTTAGTCTGCATGCTTCATCTATACTTTGGGGAACAATGAGTTTTCTGGTACTATTTTGTAGCACACAAATATTTTTCATAGGATCCAAGTTTCCTCTGTTATTCCCCTTACATATATCCTTTCTTAGAACACCACTTTTAGCCCTTGTCATTTCACACGAATAGATTGGAACTGAAGCTTTATAACAAAAACATTACATTATATTTCTCTGTTAGGTTATCTTGTTTACTTTCTCGTATTGCATTGCATTATGTATGTTGCATGGAGTTAGGCATCTTTTACTTTCTCGTATTGCATTGCATTTTGTATGTTGCATGTAGTTTGTGTTTTTAGCATTGGAAATTTGTTCGTATATGGATTTTTCATGTCATACTATAATTTTTCATTCCTTTTAATAAGGATTGATGATGAATATCACTAGCAATATAATGAAAAATAAAGTTGTTTAAAAGGCATTGGATGGATATTAGCTCATTCCCTTTTACTCATACTCATTTTTCTGTTATATCCCCTTTCTTTTCTTCTTCTTCACACTATTCTTTCTTTTGTTCTATTTCTATCATCTTTTCGATCGTCAATCAAGTTCTTCCATCACCCCATCAACAATCGAGGGGAATCCTTCATTATACTCTTTTTTTTCTCTACCATTTCAAAATTCTACTTGTTTATGCTTGTATACTTTCTTTGAAGTGACGTTACTTATGCCACCCCAAATAGGGGAAAATGTAAACACAAAATATGCTTACACTTAGCATTTCCTCTAATTCAACCGATTAACGACACTTCGTTAATTATCTATTCTTTGGTCCATTCTCGGATGCCTATTCACGACCCTCTTTCGGTCTTATTCCTCCTATATTAAACCCATTTGGTTAATATCTCTATTATTTTCTAAACATTCCTCCTTTCGACCATTCGAACCTCCTAGTTCTCTTTGAACCAATTCTTCTAGCTTCCTAGGCTATTAAACCATCATACTAGATTAAGTAAACCCATCACAACTCTCTAAAGTTTCTAATCCCTTCCTAATCATTCTTAACTAGCCTAAACCCTAGTTAACAAGCCTAAACTAAGGTTAACTAACCTAATCCTTCTTAGAATTTAGTCCCACATGCATCCAAATTCCAAACTCTTCCAAAACAAAACTATAAATACAAGGTTAAGCCTTCCCATTCAATCTTACAACTTTACATAACACAAAACCAAAACAAGCCTAAGTGCATCCCTTCAAACCATGATTTTTCCTCCCTTAGCATAAACTATGCCATTTTAGGATATTGAGCTCTCTTCCATTGTTTTTGAGATATTTTCTCCACCATTGCACTATTCACTCAAGCTTTGAGTAAATGAGAGGAACCATATGGTCTTGTAGCCATTAATGGTGAGCTCTCACTCTCAAATACCTTGAGAAACAACCAACAAATTTGATTGCTTAGAATCTAAACTAGGTTCACATTCATTAAGCTTTCATGGAGTAGAGAGATATTTAGATATGCTAGGGTTTGAATGTTTGTTTCAAGTTTATATATGCATGCAAATAGATAGTTTCTTGTTTATCTCTAATCTTATGGTTCATAGATGAGTTAGCAAATATTTGAGGTTCTTTATCATCATTCCATAGTGTTTGCAACTCTTCCTTGTTCTTATTGATTTTAGAACACTTACTTTACACTTCCTAATAGATCGATCTTTCAAAATTGGTTTAAATGAACTCAAAATTTTGAAAAACACTTAATGTATATTCCATAAACTTGTTTTAGTTGAGTTTTTGTGTTGTGTATGCTCTTCCTTCACGCATTTTGGTGATCTTAGGAATCAAAATAAGTGCGCAAAATCTCTTTTTATATTATGATCATTTGTGGAAAATTACTAACCGTCTACATAGAGGACTAAACAAAAATTCAAAGAAAGGAATTGTAAAAACACAAAACCACTAACAAATTTTTCATACATGTTGCAATGGTGTGCTCCTTAAAACCACATTAAGTTGAGAAATATAAAAACACACCACTTCACATCACATTGTATTGCAGGTTTTGGAAAAGGGTAGGTCCCTATCTACTCAACTAGAACATAACCCCTTTGGCATAATACCTTAAGCTATCACAATGGGGGTGGTTCTAGGAACACTAAATTAATCCACCACTGAGTAACCTCTCGTGGATGAAATAGGAAGTGCTCCGCTTACCCATGTGAATAGTTTTTACATTGTGAGTTAGAGTAAAAGTTGTCTATATCGTGACCCAAGTGACAATACAAATGAATACACTAGCTGTTCATTGTATCAGAAGGGGTTAAAGTAAAGCCGAGATACTCCTTGGGAAACCTTGGTAAATTGAGCTCACATTTAGACAAATTTTTGACACCTAGTTGAGTGATCTACTTAGGAAATCCATTTCTTCAAGGAGCCCACTTTGCTAGTCCATTTTTTCATTTTATCAAACCATCATGAAGTGAAAAATTTCTTGGATTCAAAACCTTTTTTAACACGGTAAAGAGTCCACTAAAGTTAGATCTAAGTGTCACTCATCATGAGATTTATGACGTATCACTTAGCTTAGTTTCTTTCTCTCCTTAGGATGAGGTGAAACTCTGCCCAAGTGACACTTAGTTTATTTCCACCTCATTTCATATATGCCTTTACATTCTTTTTCCCATTGGGGACAATAGAAGGCATCTTTCGAGAGTGTTATCATAGATAGTGTTCACCACTTTTTTTCTATTTATGCTCATCCATGTTTGCAAATGAGTTGTTAAACATCTAAAGTACGTGGATGTGTCCTTATATATTTGATGGCCACTTGATCTTGATTTCAAGATCATCATCATAGTTAGGATTGATTCATCAATTGATCTCCCTTTGACGTGTTACCTTGTTCGCATTGTCTTGACATAATTAAAATACTTACGTCATGTTTCTTGTAAACATGCTCAAAGTGTCCTCATTGTGTCATTATGTTACCCACATTTTAGCACATCCTTAGGATAATTTGATTTAGTTTTACTTCAAACATTTTCCAAACTATTGAAGAGTGTTGATTACTTTGTTTGTGTCATTTTGATACCACTTTGACACTAATATCTCACTTCTTCGTGAATCTTGATTAACGTGTCCAATTGGTGTGGTTATGTGGCTTACATTTTTAATCCTCACCCTTTGACATTTAGGCCTTGTTGGTTACTAAATGCGTTGTGGTATCATTTGATTGGGACTCACGTCTACCCTTTGTTAATATTTATGCCTTGTTCATTTCGAGCTTGACGTAAGTATTGACATTGTGTTTATCATATTTGCATCGAACTATCATTTTACACACACATTTTACATAGGGAGTATTTCCTTATTGATTGGTTTTGTGTTTCACACTTGCATGATTGTTCCTTATGATCATTCATCTAGAAAATTTGTTTTCTAGGACAATCCTTTTTGATCTCATCGAGATTGCATCATCACGATATCTATTTTCCTTATACGTTCTTCAAAAAATCATGCACGCATCTCCATACTTACAAAATGTCTAGTTGGTTGTCATTATGTTACTGAATTGACATGGATCCTTCTTCACTTTGAAGAAATTTGATCACACTATCTAGGTCTAGGAATTTTTACCTAAATGATGCCAACAATGATTGACTATCATGCGGTTCCTCACACTTACAAAAATATAGAACCTAGGTTTAGGAATTCAAATCAAAAGATTACCATTATGACTAAACCTCGTTTAGTTCTTCACGCTAGAAGGTCCATTTGGGTACCTTATTCCCCACCTTCATCTCATAGTCGGTGGTATGGTTTGGACACTTCTGATCCAAATTATTATTTAGGTTCCCCCACGTGTCTTCTCATTCGGATCCAAACTACCATTTGGATTCCCACGCTTCTTCTAAATATTTGGATCCCAACTATTTTTAGATACCCCTAGATCAAATATTGAATCATGGTCCTCCCTTTCTTTGAAGGAGCTTCATTCCCAATCACCTCAATAATGTCTTCCTACTTTAAAGACTCGTGTGAATCCAAGTTCTGTAGATCAAACATATAATTTGGTTCTCAAGTCACGCTCCTCCTTCCTTCATCAAAGCCACCTTTATAAGTCACCTCAATGACCCCTTCCTCTATCGAAGAGTTCAATGACTCGAATACCTCTAGTCAATAATCCAATTTGACTCTAACATCACAACTTAACGAATGGCTATGCGATCCTACTCTCACTCCCACATTAGGTTGTCTTCTAGAAAAATGATCTAAGTCTAGATCTAAATCATCCATTCATGAGACACCTACCTCCAAGCCTACTTCCTCTCTTGATTCATCTTCTACTATCAGTCCAACTTCAATCCCTCTTTTTCCCTTGAGCCCTTTCAACCATATCATACCATTTCCTCATCCATCTTCTAAATATCAATGTTTGTAACCATGTCAAACCATTAAAAAGAAGCCATGTGCTAAGATATATTTTCAAAGCACTATCAAAACTCTTTGTGGGAGTGATAAGGTCAAGCCTTCCCCTCATCTACATCATTGAACATATTCATCTTCTTCTATCAATCAATATTTTCCTCTTATCGGACCCGTGTCTTCTTCCATGGCCTATCTTCTCATTTGCTAAATAATTCCTTATCTAGCATCATTCAACAATCAAAATCTCACCTTGGGTCACCCGCTGAGTATCCCATCATCTTCTTCTATCCTAGAGCCACCCCCAAGTAGCCATCCATTTTATACTTGTGGCTCACCTCCTGGTAGCCCATAACCTTCTATTCTTGGGCCACGTCCTAGTATCCCTTCATCCTCTTATATCTATGGGACACCTATGAGTATTCCTACTGCTTATACTTGGGCCACACCCTAGTAGTCCCTCACCATCTTCTTCTATTCTGGGGCCACATCCTAATAGCCCTCCATTATACTTTATTTATGAGTCACCTTGGGGTAACCCATTACCTTTTATTCTTGGGTCATGCCCTAGTATCCCTTCATTATCTTCCATCTATGGGAAACCTCTCGGGTGGTCCATCATTTTCTATTTCTAGGCCGCATCCTAGTAGCCCTTCATCATCTTCTATCTATGGGAAACCTTTGAGTAGTCCCTTGTCTTCCATCTTAGGGCCATATCCCGACATCCCTTCATCATCTTTTATCATTTTCTCACCTCCCGGTATCCCATCCTCTTCAATTCATGGACCGTATCCCTTTCACCTATCACATTATTCTTCTATCAATGATTGGGGAAACCCCAACATAATTTCTCTTGTTCCTATCATTAATCATAGATGTCCACTTTCTTCACCCACTTCTTGGGATTAGAAAAATCATATAGTCACTCATAAGAAACCCAAAGGGATTTTCCATCAAGCTTAGGTTACACATCCCATGAGCTCCAAAGTGCCCAAAAATTCATTCAACTATAGGGTTCAAAATAAAATACAATTCAAGAATGAACACCAACATAACCATCAAGTATGACGCAAAGTGCGAAACTTATGGATAAGAAGCTCAAGCTCCCGCATACAAAATCCATGTTTCAGGATAAGTCACAATAATTTGTTGAGTACGATCTCACCATGATCATCGAGATCATAGATAATACGAATCTTGATAAACAAACATGCTTAATCTCCCTTATCAAGGAATTCACAAACATTGTTGTTGGATATTATCAAACAGAGTGAATTTGTTAGTCTCATCTTTCTAAAAACTATCAAAAATCTAAAAATAAAAAACAATTCAAAAATACAAAATTTTGAGAAAACATAAAGAAAAATCAAAGGTACAAATATCACACATTGCAATAAGGAATTGCATACATGTAGATGTTATTTCTTCCCTTCCTTTCTTGTGCATGGTTTTGTGCTTTTAGCTAAGTTAGATGAATGAGAACTAACACCTAAATAGTTCTATAAAAAAGCTAATGACAAAATCTAAATGCCATCAAAGATGAGAGCTAAACAAGATTAACACCTAACATAATGCATTAACTTTGAATTTAACAATGCTAAAGTATTTAAATCTCTACTTCTCTAGATTACCAAAAACAAGTAAATGGACCTAAATAAGCTCCATGGAAATCAATATTTGGTTGTCCTTGATATCTCCAAGAACCTAGGAATGGGGGCTTATCAAAGTTGGGCTACAAGACCCTTTTTGACACCTCCCATATGACCTAAGCACTTTAGGCTAGAATAGGAAGCTTAGCTCCTCAAGAAAACAAGGTGCAAGCTCTTAGTCTCTTTGCTATATGCTTTGCATTTGCTCTCTTAAGGAGTTTAGGTGTAAGTAAAAGGTAGGTGGAGGGCTCTTTATATAGCCCAAAGGATAAAGGATTCAACACATTCTCATGAATGTGGGATAAAGGTAAAACATGATTAGGAATGGATAAGGTTGCTTTATTAAAGGTAACCTTACTTTAGAAGGGTTTAATACATGTTTAGCAAGTCATGGGAGTTGGGGGGTATTTTAATTAATCAAAGGTGATTAATTAATAGGTAGGTGTAAGCTTATAGAAGCCATTTAGAAGAATATTAGTGCGATTCAGGCTATTAGAAAGGGATTAAATCAATTTAATATCGATTTACTAGTTTAAATGAAGGGGAAGACTAATTAATTAATAATAATTAATTAATCAAGATAGAGGAAGTGATAATTAATGGAAGGTCGTTAATTAGGCTATTAGCTAGGTAGGTGACTTAATCAATTAGCGTATTGTAATTAATTGATGACAATTAGAGGGAATATGAGTGCTTTTGACGATATGTCGTCTATTTGTGGAAAAGGAGATAATTAGCGCAATTTAAGTATTTAAATTGCTTGGGCATAATTATAGGTGTCTACATTTTCCCCTCTTTGGGGTGGCGTAAGTGACGTCACTTCAAAGATAGTAGATGGAATTTTTTTGAAGGGATAGGAGAAAAATTAGTAGGAGGGAGAAATGCCCCCTCGAGTGTCGATGGGGTGATGAAAGAAGTCGATCGACAATCGAAAAAGGTGAGATATAGGTAGAAGGATGGGAGGAGGCAAGATGCCCTGGTGAGAGAGAAAAGTAGGGGTGAAAAGGGAAGTGGTGTAGAAGAAATAAGGAAGAGGGGAGAGAAGATCTTAGCCTCTAGCCACTATTTATGTGGAACAAATTTGATGTCATCATATTGCCATAGTAACTACATCATTGGCCCTTATTAAAAAAAAACATACGACAAAGGTAAAATGAAGTGAAAAGCCATATTGCGAAAAATTTTCCATTACTAAAAGTACCAACTCCATGCAACATAAAAAAATGTAATGCAATACGAGAAGGAAACAAGCTCATCTAACAGGAAAACAAGTACAAACGCACATATCCAACCCAACAACGGTCAAGACAATTGTACAAATGTTTTGTTATCAGTGCTAGAGAGATCCACAAGTTCATGATTGACAACAAGGGTTAAAAATGATGCCCCAAGCAAGGATACATGCAAGGGAAATGAAAATGGACACGAGTCCATGAAAAGCATTTGTGTGCAACAAAATAGCACCGTGCAACCAAAAGTGCCCCAGAGTACAAACGAAGCAAGCAACTAGCTTTTGTGAATGGTTGTGAATCCAATGATCCGTGAGTCATATTAATTGGGGAAGATGTGAGACAAACCAATAGGATATGGAGAAAATACCATGCGCAAGACACAAGTTTCAACCGTAAGAAGAAAGTTACCATTCGTAGGGTGTTTTACTTTTTAGGAATTTTTGAAAAATTTTGTTTTGTTTTTGGATTTTTTTGATATAGTAAATGTTTGTATTGTTTTGGCTTTCTGAACCGTGATAAACAATAGAAGAAAGGAGAAGAAGAAAAAGAAGGGCCTATGGGCAATAGAAATTTCCTAGGTGGAAGAAAGGAGAAACAAACGACAAATAATGTCTTTGTTTAGTGGAAAAATTAAGAAAAAATAATTATTTACGAGAGTGTGAAGAAGAATAAAAATTGCCAGGGAGCAATAAAATTGTTTGGGGGAGAAGAAAGGGGTATTGGAAAAAAAATGCCCCAATACGGTGAAAAATTAGAGAAAAATTATTTAATTAAAAATAATTATTCCACAGCAAACAGAGGAGAAAATGGTGAGCTAAATGGGTGTCCCGACCATCCGATTGGTGAAAAATAGGTTAATATACCCCCCCAAGGGGGTAAAAACATCACAATCAATTCATTGTAACCGCTCAATTTAGAAAACTTATCGTGATGCTCTGACACTCAGGAGAGATGGTGATAGCACATGATCGTTTAAGCTGTGCTGACGCAGTCCAATGGTACCAAAGGCACATGGGCGAGGGCCATTTGTGAGTATCCCGTCCATATTTTGATGTATATGGATGGGATGATATGATGATATTGGTGTGGGGGGGATAGATTTTTGATTATGCGCAACCCCTCTTGCCCCCATTGATGATATGATATGTGATGATTAGCTTAGCATACATGCATGATGTAAAACTTAGCATTTTTGTTTATATATGATGTATAGATGATGCTAGATGTGATGATAGTGATGGTAATGTGATGTGAATGATAACAAAATAGAGCACATGCAAGAAACATAGCCAAATGCTACAAAGAACACCAGGAATTAATGCAATACACCATGAATCACCATGCCTTATTAACAAGTAACAAAACACAACCAAATGCGTTAAGAAATAAATAATGAATTAACACACTAGCATGTCGAAACCCACTACAATATGCACAAGCAAGAATGAATCTATTCTAAGCAAGAAAAGATAAACTATGACAAAGTACACCCAAGCAACAAACAACTCAAAAGTAAGCCCGTAAAACACTATACAAGCAACAAGCAAAGCAAGGAAACAAGGCAATGCAAGTAAATGTTTTTGTAAGATATGTTTTCATGCACCGATTTTCTATTGTTTAGGTTTTTGTGAAACAATTTTCTATTGTTTTTGTGTTTTATCGAAACAATTTTCTATTGTTTTTGTGTTTTCTCAAAACAATTTTCTATTGTTTTTGTGTTTTCTTGAAACAATTTTCTATTGTTTTTGTGTTTTCTAATGGTTTCCAAAGCTATGTGCAGGTAACCAAGAAAGCGTGGATGCCCCCAGTGTTAGGTGGGGAATATACAAGGGCAGAAGCCACACACTTATGAACAAGAAGGTGAAGTCGTTGAGCTGCCCCAGCGTAAGATGGGAAATCATGAAAGACCACATCCCTCACAGATGAATAGAAGAAGGCAAAGTCGGATCAAGGCTGGACAGAATGGTGTGCACAAGGAAACTCGGAGGTAGAACCAGGTCTAGGCCAAAGACAACTACCCTTTGAATATAGAATGCTTGTGAACAATGAATCTTCCTGAGGCGCCGGAAACCAATTTTCACCCAAGGACTTGCCCAAAGTGCCACAATTACATGGTTTTCACAAGTGGACGACCTATTTTCTCTTTTTCTTTTTCTAAATTTGTTTGATTTTTTTTTGTATTTTTTTATGACTTTCTTGCGCCATGTTCAGGCATAAAACCTCTTAAGATGCATGGCGTTCATGGGATCCCGGAGCTCATCACCATTGGGGTGAGCCAACTTGTATGCCCTTGTGCCATACTTGGCAACTATGACATAGGGTCCTAACCAATGGGGTTCAAACTTCCCTTTCTTTTCTCACTCCGCTCTGGTGTTGAACTGGTTCTCCTTCATGACTAAATCACCAACCTCAAACAAACGAGGGATTATTATCTTGTTATAGATTCTAGAGACTCTTTGTTGATATACTTTCAGGTGATTAAGAGCACGAATGCGCTTCTCATCCAATAGCTCTAATTCAGCCAATCTTTCCACTCAGTAATCTTCATCTTTATCCAGATAGTCTCAAAGAGATATCCTCAGGGAGGGAATTTCAATCTCTAAGGGGATGATAGTTTCTGTCCCGATCAAAAGGGAATATGGTGTCACACCCGTAGGGGTGTGAATGGATGTTTTGTAAGCCCAAAGGGTTGGATGAATTTGTAGGTGCCACTTGTAACTTGTTTTGCTGAAAATATTCTCCATTATCCTAACCAAAGTCTTGTTTGTTGCCTCGACTTATCCATTACCCCGAGGGTACTATGGCATGGACCAATTCAATTTGATTTGGAACCGTTGGCAAAGACCTTTCACATTTTTGTTCTTAAATGACTTCCCATTATCTGTAAATAATGGCTGCAGTAATGCCATACCAAAAATAATGTGATTCATGATGAATTTAGAAATTTGTGCTCCTGTGGCGTAGGTTAAAGGGACGGCCTCCACCCATTTTGTAAAATATTCAGTGGTTGTGATGATATGTGTAGGACCATCGGAGGAGGTAGGAGTAAGCTTCCTTATTAAATCGAGTCCCCATTTAGAGAATGGCCATGGGTTAGTGATTGGTTGTAATGGCTGTGACGGAGCATGGATAAATTTCCATACTTTTGGAAAAGCACACATTTTCTAACGTAATTGCAACAATTAGTTTCCATGGTAGGCCAATACTAACCTACTCTCAACAATTTCTTAGCCAAGACCATTCCATTTATATGCGCTCTGCATACTCCATGTACTTCCTTGATTGCTTGAATTGACTCCGTCACATCCAGGACAACGTAACAAATTCCTACATAGGTAAACAAGATTAATACCTAGCATAACACATTAACTTTGAATTAAACTATGCTAATGTATTTAAATCTCTACTTCTCTAGATTACCAACAAACAAGTAAATGGACCTAAATAAGCTCCATGGCAATCAATATTTGGTTGTCCTTGATATCTCCAAGAACCTAGGAATGGGGCTTATCAAAGTTGGGCTACAAGACCCTTTTGAAACCTCCCATATGACCTAAGCACTTTAGGCTAGAATAGGAAGCTTAGCTCCTCAAGAAAACAAGGTGCAAGCTCTTAGTCTCTTTCTATATGCTTTGCATTTGCTCTCTTAAGGAGTTTAGGTGTAAGTAAAAAAGTAGGTAGAGGGGCTCTTTATATAGCCCAAAGGATAAAGATTCAACACATTCTCATGAATGTGGGATAAAGGTAAAACATGATTAGGAATGGATAAGGTTGCTTTATTAAAGGTAACCTTACTTTAGAAGGGTTTAATACATGTTTAGAAAATCATGGGAGTTGGGGGGTATTTTAATCATCAAAGGTAATTAATTAATAGGTAGGTGTAAGCTTATAGAAGCCATGTAGAAGAATATTAGTGTGATTCAGGCTATTAGAAAGGGATTAAATCAATTTAATATTGATTTACTAGTTTAAATGAAGGGGAAGACTAATTAATTAATAATAATTAATTAATCAAGATAGAGGAAGTGATAATTAATGGAAGGTCATTAATTAGGTTGTTAGCTGGGTAGGTAACTTAATCAATTAGTGTATTGTAATTAATTGATGAAAATTAGAGGGAATATGAGCGCTTTTGATGATATGTCATCTATTTGCGAAAAAGGAGATAATTAGCGCAATTTAAGTATTTAAATTGCTTGGGCGTAATTATAGGTGTCTACATTTGCCCCTCTTTGGGGTGGCATAAGTGACGTCACTTCAAAGATAGTAGACGGAAGAAAATTTTTGAAGGGATAGGAGAAAAATTAGTAGGAGGAGAAATGCCCCCTCGAGTGTCAATGGGGTGATGAAATAAGTCGATCGACAATAAAAAAGGTGAGATATAGGTAGAAGGATAGGAGGAGGCAAGATGCATCGGTGAGAGAGAAAAGGGGGTAAAAAGGGAAGTGGTGTAGAAGAAATAAGGAAGATGGGAGAGAAGAGCTTAGCCTCTAGCCGTTGTTTATGTGGAACAAATTTGATGTCATCATATTGCCATAGGAACTACATCATTGGCCCTTATTAAAAAAAACATATGACAAAGGTAGAATGACTTGAAAAGCCATACTGCAAACAATTGTCCATTGCTGAAAGTACCAACTCCATGCAACATACAAAAATGCAACTTAAGACGAGAAGGAAACAAGCTCATCTAACATGGAAAACAAGTACAAATGCACATATCAACCCAACAACAGTCAATACAACTTGTAAAAATGTTTTGTTATTAGTGCTTTGGAGAGATCCACAAGTTCATGATTGACGACAAGGGTTAAAAATGATGCCCCAAGTAAGGATACATGCAAGGGGAAATGAAAATGGACACGAGATCCATGAAAAGCATTTGTGTGCAACAAAATAGCACCAAGCAACCAAAAGTGCCCCAGTACAAACGAAGCAAGCAGCTAGCTTTTGTGAATGGTTGTGAATCCAGTGATCCGTGAGTCATATTAATTGGGGAAGATGTGAGACAAACCAACAGGATATGGAGAAAATACCATGCGCAAGACACAAGTTTCAACCGTAAGAAGAAAGTTACCATTCGTAGGGTGTTTTACTTTTTAGGAATTTTTGAAAAATTTTGTTTTGTTTTTGGATTTTTTTGATATAGTAAATGTTTGTATTGTTTTGGATTTTTGAACCGTGATAAATAATAGAAGAAAGAAGAAGAAGAAAAAGAAGGGCCTAAGGGCAATAGAAAGTGTCGTAGGTGGAAGAAAGGAGAAACAAACGACAAATAATGTCCTTGTTTAGTGGAAAAATTAAGAGAAAAATTTTATTTGAAAAATAATTATTTACTAGAGTGTGAAGAAGAATAAAAATCACCAGGGAGCAATAAAATTGTTTGGGCGAGAAGAAAGGGATATTGCACAAAAACGCCCTAATACGGTGAAAAATAAGAGAAAAATAATTATTTAATTAAAAATAATTATTCCACAACGAACAGAGGAGAAAACAGTGAGCTAAAGGGGTGTCCCAGCCGTCTGATCGATGAAAAACAGGTTAATATACCCCCCAGGGGGTAAAAACATCGCAATCAGTTCATTGTAACCGCTCAGTTTAGAAAACTTATCGTGATGCTCTGACACTCAGGAGAGATGGTGATCTCACGTGATCATTTGAGGCATGTTGACGCAGTCCAGGTGTACCAGAGGCATGTGGGTGAGGGGCCATTCATGAGTATCCCATCCATATTTTGATGTATATGGATGAGATGATATGATGATATTGGTGTGGGGGGATAGATTTTTTATTATGCGCTACCCCTCTTGCCCCCATTGATGATATGATATGTGATAATTAGCTTAGCATACATGCATGATGTAAAACTTAGCATTTTTGTTTATATATAATGTATAGATGATGCTAAATGTGATGATAACAAAATAGAGAACATGCAAGAAACACAGCTAAATGCTACAAAGAACACAAGGAATTAATGCAATACACCATGAATCACCATGCCTTATTAACAAGTAACAAAACACAACCAAATGCATTAAGAAAGAAATAATGAATTAACACACTAGCATGTCGAAACCCACTACAATATGCACAAGCAAGAATGAATCTATTCTAAGCAAGAAAAGATAAACTATGACAAAGTACACCCAAGCAACAAACAACTCAAAAGTAAGCCCGCAAAACACTATACAAGCAACAAGCAAAGCAAGGAAACAAGGCAATGCAAGTAAATGTTTTTGTAAGATATGTTTTCATGCACCGATTTTCTATTGTTTAGGTTTTTGTGAAACAATTGTCTATTGTTTTTGTGTTTTATCAAAACAATTTTCTATTGTTTTTGTGTTTTCTCGAAACAATTTTCTATTGTTTTTGTGTTTTTTCAAACAATTTTCTATTGTTTTTGTGTTTTCTCGAAACAATTTTCTATTTTTTTTGTTTTCTCGAAACAATTTTCTATTGTTTTTGTGTTTTCTAACGGTTTCCAAAGCTATGTGCAGGTAACCAAGAAAGAGTGGATGCCCCAAAGATTAGTTGGGGAATATACAAGGCGAAGCCACACATTTATTAACAAGAAGGTGAAGTCATTGAGTTTCCCCCAACGTAAGATGGGAAATCACGAAAGACCACATCCCTCACAGACGAATAGAAGTAGGAAAAGCCAGATCAAGGCTGGATAGAATGGTGTGCACAAAGGAAACTCGGAGGCGAGCCGAGTCCAAGCCAAATATAACTACCATTCGAATATAGAATGCTTGTGAACAACGAATCTTCCTGAGGCACCGGAAACAAGTTTTCACCCAAGGACTTGCCCAAAGTGCCACAATTGCATGGTTTTCACAAGTGGACGACCTGTTTTCTCTTTTTCTTTTTCTGAATTTGTTTGATTTTTATTTTTTTTTTTTTTGTATTTTTTTAATGACTTTCTTGTGCCATGTTCGGGCATAAAACCTATTGAGATGCATGGTGTTCGGGGGCTCGGAGCTCATAACCATTGGGGTGAGCCAACTTGTATTCCATTGTGTCATACTTGGCAACTATGACATAGGGTCCTAACCAATGGGCTTCAAACTTCCCTTTCTTTCCTCGCTCCACTGTGTTGAACTGCTTCTCCTTCATGACTAAATCACCAACCTCAAACTGACGGGGGATGATTCTCTTGTTATAGTTTCTGGAGACTATGTGTTGATATACTTGTAGGTGATTAAGAGCACGAATGCACTTCTCATCCAAGCTCCAACTCAGCCAATCTTGCCGCTCGGTAATCTTCATCTTTATCCAGATAGTTTCAAAGAGAGATCCTCAGGGAGGGAAGTTCAATCTCTAAGGGGATGATAGATTCTGTCCCGAACACTAGGGAATATGGTGTCACACCTGTAGGGGTGTGAATGGATGTTTGGTAAGCCCAAAGGGCTGGATGAATTTGTAGGTGCCAGTTGCGACCTGTTTTGCTGACCATCTTCTCCATTATCCTGACCAAAGTCTTGTTTGTTGCCTCAACTTGTCCATTACCCTGAGGGTAATATGGCGTGGACCATTTCAATTTGATTTGGAACCATTGGCAAAGACCTTTCATATTTTTGTTCTTAAATGACTTCCCATTATCTGTAACAATGGCTGCAGGAATGCCATACCGAAAAATAATGTGATTCATGATGAATTTAGAAATTTGTACTCCTGTGACATATGTTAAAGGGAAGGTCTCCATCCATTTTGTAAAATATTCAAGGTGGTTGTGATGCTATGTGTATGACCATCGGGGAGGTAGGAGTAAGCTTCCCTATTAAATCGAGTCCCCATTTAGAGAATGGCCATGGGGTAGTGATTGGTTGCAATGGCTATGACAGAGCATGGATAAAATTTCCATACTTTTGGCAAAGCACACATTTTCTAACGTAATTGCAACAATCAGTTTCCATGGTAGGCCAATAGTAACCTACTCTCAACAATTTCTTAGCCAAGACCATTCCATTTGTATGTGCTCTGCATACTCCTTCGTGTACTTCCTTGATTGCCTAGATTGACTCCATCACATCCAGACAACGTAACAAATTCCCATCATAGCCACGATGATAAAGTGTACCTCCTAAAAGGGTGTAATGGGCTATCTGGTGAATTAGGCTCTACTTTTCAGAGCGGGAGATATTAGGAGGGAATGTACTGTCCTTAAGATAGGTGAAAATGGGTTCATACCATGGTGAATGGGGACCAATAACCTCACAACCTAGGTAAGATTTTGGCATGTCATACGTGGGATGGCATATATTTTCTATGAAGAATGGCATATCATTGTTCCCTGGTGGAATACAAAGCATAGATCCCACTATTTCCATAGCATCTCGCTGATCTGTTCTATGCTCTTGGGATCTGCTAAAAGGTGATGCACACAAAATACTCCTTTAGAGTTTCCACTAACTTCTTGTAAGGTATGAGCTTGTCATCCTTAACCTTATACTCATCATTAACTTTTTTAATGATTAATTGCAAATCACCTACAACCTTAACATGATGAATATTCCACTTGATGGCGTGTCATCCCTGCAATGAGTGCTTCATACTCTGTAATGTTGTTCGTGCAAGGGAAGGCCAAGTGGAAAGCTTGTGGTATAGGATCACCCAAAGGAGTAATAAGGACCACTCCTGCACCTGAACCATGAAACATAAAAGATCCATCAAAATGTATCTGCCATATGATAGATTCTTCAATGTAGATCAAAGAGGCATCTGGCAGTTCCAGACTCAAAGGCTCTGTGCTTTGCAAAGGTGCTTCTGCTAGCTGATCTGCGAGTATTTTTCCTTTAACTGATTTTTGATGGACAAATTCTATATCAAACTCACTAAGTAGAATGATCCAATTAGCCATTCTACCTGTAAGGGCGGGTTTGGACAACAAATACTTGAGTGGGTCGACCTTTGATATGAGCTTGGTCTTAGTATTCAGCAGGTAATGGTGAAGTTTTTGAAAGGTAAAAACAACGGCCAAGCAAGCCTTTTCAATCTGAGGATAATTAAGTTCATAGGAAATGAGGGTGCGACTCAGATAGTACACTACTTTCTCCTTATGGTTAATGTCATATTGGGCGAGCAACACACCAATAGCGTATTATGTAGTGGAAATATAGAGAAAAAGTGGTTCTCCCAGAGTAGGAGGCATGAGAACAGGTGGATTGGCCAGGTACTGTTTAAGCAAAGCAAAGGCTTGTTGTTGCTCGGGTCCCCAGATGAAAGCGATGTCATTTTTAAGAAAATGGGTGAATGAGTGACATTTATCTGCAAGTTGTGAGATAAAGTGGTGAATGGCTTGAATTTTCCCCTGCAAGCTACGTAATTGCTTGATATTTTTAGGTGGAGGAATTTCAGTGATGGTAGACACTTTAGCAGGGTCTACCTCAATACCTCGTCTTGACACAATGAAGCCCAATAATTTCCCTGATAGCACCCCAAAGACACACTTCTTGGGATTCAATCTGACTTTGTATTCCTACAGGCGCTCAAAGATACGCCGTAAAATGACAGGATGATCTTCTCTTGTTTTGGACTTTCCCAGGATGTCGTCCACGTAGTCTTCCATGATGTCATGAATCATATCGTGAAAGATTACTGTCATGGCCCGCTGATAAGTTTCTCCCGCATTCTTAAGGCCAAATGGCATCACCTGATAGTAGAAGGTGCCCCAAGGAGTTGTGAAATTTGTTTTGTGTTGGTCCTCCTCAACGATTTTAATCTAATTATAACCCAAAAATCCATCCATGAGTGATAGCATTTCATATCCTACTGTTGAGTCAACAATCATATCAATGTTGGGTAATGGAAAGTCATCTTTAGGGAAATCCTTATTGATGTCTCTAAAATCCGTATAGATTCGGATACCGATAGGTTTCTTCTAGACAGAACAATGTTCGATATCCATTCAGAATAGTCAATTGGTTAGATGAATCCTGCTACAAGCAACCTTTCCAACTCTTCCTTGACCAACAAGGCCACTCTTGGATGCATCTTTTGGAGTTTCTATTTGATAGGCTTGGCATCTGCGTGCACAACCAGGTTGTGCACAACCAAAGTCGGATCTAGGCTAGGCATGTCTTTGTAAGACCATGCAAACACATCAATGAACTCTCATAACAACATAGTGAACGTCTTTTGTTCTCTAGCTTTGAGAGTGATTGCCCCAATTTTACTATCTTGGGATCTTCTTCAATGTCAATGTTGACATCAATGGTTTCTTCGACTAACAATTTTGATAAATCCTCCATACGCGTAGGGTCAGGAGGAAGGTTGAGATCTTCATCCGAGGATGTCTCCATGAGATTTTCATCCTTGGCGTGGTCACTTTGTTTGTCCTTTAGTTTTCTTATTTGTTTGTCATCCAAAGGCCTCAAAGAGGTTTTCACTGTGTGACTTGGACTTTTACTTTTGCCAAGGATTTTATTTAGAAATTTTTCCCTCACTTTTCTTTAAATTTTTCTCGACCACAAAGTTCACCTCCTCGCCGAAGTAGGCACAGGTGTCTAATTCGATAGAGAAACCTTTCTTATGATCTCCAATGGGGATTGTATCCCTTATGCCCATAAACTCTACAATAGCCTCGTCATTCTTGAATAAATCTAGTGGCACGTGACGTTGTTGGTCCCATTCAACAAGGGAAGGGTATATAAGGTCAAGGGTTGGTTCAGTGGGGGTGATGGTTAGGACCTCGTTATTCAAAAAAAGGTTCATGGAGGCCAGATCCTCATATTGGCTACAAAAAGAATCTGTATCACTATCTAGGTAATCGAACTATCCTCACACTCAGAACAAGTCATGTCTTGATCGTTGGGGTGCACTCCGTAAGGATGAATCCCAATGTCGTATCTTTCTGTTTTATAATGTGGAAGAGAGACTATTTCTCTTTGTCCTTGTTCATTCCTCCCACATCCTAGGCCTTTGTAGCCTATGGAGTACATCATTCTGCTAGATTTTTATATTCGGAGTTTGGTAACAAGATGGTGAGTGTCCTTAGGGACCCAAGTAGTAGGTGGATCAAGCAACTTCTCCTCGCCTAACAAGCCTCTAGCGGAATGACCCAATAATGTGTTCTTCTCTTAGTCTCTTAAAGCGGTAGTTGGGTCGACCTCTAGTCTTGGGTGACAAAGAGAGATCTGACACTAGGAGCGCTTTTTGTATATTATACTCCCCACAACCATATTCCAGGATTTTCATCTCCCATGAATCAAATGGAGAGGTTGAAGTAGACACCCCATGAGCACAAGAACTAAGTGAATCTAAATCCACATGGGATTCCATAGCCTCAGACTGAAGAGGAAAAACTATATCTGTGGAGGGACATGCATATGTACCCTTTCGTGCAAAGCTATTGAGAGCTCTACAATGAGCAAAGGGCTCTGAATCTCCTGGTATTGTTATCGTATGTCCCTCATGCTTCAACTTGATGCATTGATGAAACGTTGATGACACGACCTGCATGGCATGAATCCATGGTCGTCCTAGAAGCATATTATATGGAAGTTCCAAGTCTAGGATGTGAAACTTTGTCTGATGACAAGTGGGGCCCACCTCCATGGGCAATGTAATGGTGCTGCTTTGACTCTCTTTTTGCGTTGTCATATGCGGTGATAGTAATAATATGGGACTCAAGATCTTCCTTCGTATGTCCCAATTGTTTGACCAGCTTAAGCGTGTAGATGTTCAATCCCGATCCGTTGTCCACAAGCACCCATTTTATTTTCCTGCGGGTGACAACTACCTCGATGTACAAGGGAAGATTATGTGTAGGATTCATGGCAGGGATCTCCCTATGGTTGAAAGTAAGATGCTCACTTGGGGCAATGGTTGCCACCGCAGCTTGAAGGTGTGCAGGATCGACTTCTAAAGGCACTCCCGACCCCTGAAGAGTTTGATACAGGATGTCCTTATGCACATTGGAAATCTTGAGAAGGTCTAAGATCAAAATCTTAGCAGATGTCTTCTCAAGTTGTTCTAAAAGGTTATACTTACCAGTATGTGGGGTCGATGGAGAGGGGTCCAAAATTATGAGGTAGGTGCGCCTTGTTACCGCAGTGCAGTCCTTTCCCTTAATCTAGATAGTGTTGACATGGTCAGCAAGAGAGTGAATACATCCGATAAGTGAATCGTAATGATTGTTATCTCTCTTGGTATACAAGTAATTCGTGGCTTTATAGGTTTGGGATGACTCTCCCCGATCTAGTTTTTCCTTTTCTGACTTATCATGCTTGGGGAATGGTTCCTTATAAATCCCCATTTTCTCATTAGGTGTTTGCATGTGGTTAGGGTTATCCACCTCTATCTCCCCATTGTCAATGAGGTCTTGAATATAGTGATGAAGTCACAAACATTTGTCTATTTTATGACCTTTAACACGATGCATTTCACAATATTCATGCTCCTTATACCATGAAGGTTTGGGAGTGTTGTCATCAAATGGTTATGTTGTAGGATAGGTCATCATGTGGGCTGCATCCAACTATTTTAGTATGACTGACAACGGTTCATTGAGAGAGAGTGAATGTTTGTCATTCGGTGGTGGTTGAATTGGGCCCTTGGTCAGTTTAAAAGGTTGACCAGTTTGGACCATTTGAACACATTTGGAATCAGTGATTCCATCTCCCACCATGTTTTTGTTTTTGTTGAAGATCTTGGGCTTTTCCATGGGTTTGACACTTTGGTTGTTTTTAGATTGGTTTTTCAGGGTGCCTTTAGCAATGAGATCCTTTTCTATCTGAATCCCTTTCTCAATAACCTCCTCAAAAGTATGGACACAATGCATTTGGAGGTGGAAGGCGATATCTGGGTTGAGATTGGGAATGAAGATACTGACCAGCTACTTTTCAGGGAAAGCACAAGGGAAGCGACTGGCTATCCCTCTCCATCATTGGAGGAAGTTAGCGAAGGTCTCATTTGGGCATTGTTTGGCGCCACACAAGTCTGCCATGGTGATGTCACTCTCTATGTTATATGAGAAGTGACACACGAATCTTTCTGCTAATTCGACTAGGTGGAAATTGATCCCCGTGGTAAGTGTGTAAACCATTCCAATGCTTGACCTCAAAGACTCTTGGGAAAAAGTTTGATAAGGTAATTATCAGTATAAGACACCTCTTGACATGCCATGTAAAAATATTTAACATGATCTCTTGGGTCTCCCTTTCCTTTGTATTTTTCAAACTTTGGCATATCAAATTTCTTTGGAAAGGGTTGAAGGGTCATTGTCTTGTCAAAAGGATAGGGGCACAGATCTTCATATTGATATTTCCTTATGCTCCCTATATTGCTCTCTTGTAAGCTTGCAAGTGTCGCTTTCATAGACTGCACTTCCTGTGCGAGAAATTGGTCTTTAGTGGGAGAAGTAGGGATGTAAACACGATGGTACCCTATGTCTTCTTCTCCTTGTTTTTCCTAATGGAGTTTGTTGATCTTAACCTTAGGCCTTACCTTTTGAAAGTTCCTATTTGCATCTTTTTGTACATGGGAAGTAAGCAAAGCAAGTTGTCAGCTTAGGTTGTTGATTTGTTATTGGATTGTGGCTTGGTTTATAGCCTCTTCTTCTAAAGTTTCCTCCTCTTTGTATTGTGGAGGTTCTTCTTTTGTCTCAAGTTCTATTTTGTTTCTTTGTGGCACTTTGAGGAGGGGTATTCTATGCCCTACCACTTTATGATTTTCTGCATAAGAAGTGGAAGCATGCCTTTGTTAAAATATCTTCCATATTGATAAGGTAGCATTCTTCCTCAGTAGTGTCATTTGTTTGTAGTATTAGTTCCTTCTCGATGAGCAATTTGATCCCTAATTCGACGACCCGAGCCAACACTCTATCTTTGTTTCTAAGAAGAAATTTTTCTAGTAGAGTAGGGTCAAAATCAAAGTCTACGCATGGTGACTCTAATTCGTTTCCACTATGGTCGACCATTTCTTCTGTTTCCTTTTATGTAGAAAATAGTGGTCCTAGATCGTGTCCGATTAAATGGGTTTGACCCTTGTCTATTAGAGGTTTCCCAAACTTGCACTTGTTGTTCCTCATATGTTTATTTCTTTAACCCTAGACGTGTCTTGGGAGCCATGTTTTCGTGATAATTTTCACTAAGGTAAGTTGTAGATTTGTTCAAAATTCAATGACTACCCCTAAGTGAAACACAAGCTATGCGTGTTAAGAGTAAATTAACAGTGTGAGAATACCAATGTGATAGAGTGATAAATTCACCAATGAAACAATCGTTTAGTACCAAAACTTAATCAAATGAAGTACTTCCTAGTTTACGTTTCAAAGTAATTTGCGACACCAAATGATTAACAACATGTCTCCACTTATTCCAAGTTCAAAGGAATGAACAAGATGTAAGTAAGTACACGAAGTTAAATGCGATCTCCCAATCAAGATATATGACGAGCAAGCTCAAGTTTGATTAAGACCTATATCTCAAAAAGTGCCAATTACAATTTGCGAATGACACAACAATATCACTAAGATATGTTAACCCACTTTGCAAGAAAGTGAAGTATTGATATTGAGGTGTTATTGATATAACACACACAAATGGTAGAGCCTAGCACCTTTTGAAATTGAGGTAACAATAAAACCGAACAAAAAAAGCTCAAAGTATAGCTAGGAATAATTAAGAATGTGTGCGGTGTAACCGTACAATACGGTATTTATGTAAATTTTACAAGAAACAAGATGTAAATATCGAAATTATAATGATAAGAGACAAATAAGATAACTCCTCTATGGAAGTCTGCGGTGATGAACCACGCCTAACTACAATGACGATCTTGATGTAGGTATCAAGATCACAATGGCTACCAAATGACATGAAAACACCTCCGCTCACTTTAGACGTTTAACTAACCCAGCCGTAAACATGGATGGGCGTAAACGAACATAAAAGTGAGAGAAACAGTCGAATGAAAACACAAAGGTAATCACACCTCTTTTGATCAACAAATTGTCAAAAGAATATGAAGGAAATAAATCAAGAAAAATGACAAAAAATGCTATCCTCACTTTGGCAGAGTTTCACCTCGCCCTAAGGCAAGTAAAAACTAGGTGAAAGTAATATGTCACACATTTCTCAAAAGAAGGTTCACAACTCAACACTATTTTAAATGGTCAAAGTGGGATCCTAGCCAAAGTATATTCTCCTAAGTGGTTCTCTCGCCTAGATGTTACAAAGTTGCCATGAGAAAGCACAATTTACCCAAAAATTTGTATTGACTAGTTTGGGAGTATCTCGTCTTTACTTTACCCCCTTCAAGAACAAGAGGCAACTAGTGTGTCTATGTGTACTATCACCGAGGTCGCCACAATGGACAACCCGTAACGCTATCTCACAAAGGAATCACTAGTCAAGTAGGTAGTGCGGAGCACGTCCCGTTTCATACACAAGGTTCCCTTCTGCATGGACTACTTTTGGGTTCCTGGAACCACCCCCATTGCTGTAGCTTAAGGCGTTATGCCAAAGGGGTTATGTTCTAGTTGAGTGGAGAGGGACATACCCTTTTCTAAACCTGCAATACAATGTTTTGAATATGTTGTTCTTTTTATCTTATTTAATTAGGTGTGGTTTGCTTGAACACCTTTTGGCAACCTGTATAACAATTGTATTAGTAGTTTTTGATTTCGTTTTGATTCCTCCTTTCTTTGACAAGCGTTTTGTAGGTCCTGCACTCAAGCATTAGTAGTTCTCCAAGAAAATCACATTATTTAAAAGAGGATTAAAAGTTGTTTTGATTCTCAAGATCATCTAAGGATGCAAGAGAAGAGCATACACAACAAATAATCCAACTAAAAAGTAAATAAAATATTTTCAATCAATGAACCATACAAAATTCTTGATAAATGTTCATTCCCCTAAACCAAAAGTGAAAGATGAAGTTTCTAATTTACCAAATGTTATAAAATGAAGACTAAAGTTGTTTTTGATTCTCAAGATCACCCTAAGGTGCACGAGAAGATCATACACAAACTTTATCCCAACTATATAGAAATGGAAAACTTCAAATCAAAGGACTATTGAAAAATGCTTTGTAAAAAGTTCATTCCCTTAAGCAAAATGAATAATCAAATTTTCAAGTTTAATCCCAATGTTAAAAAGATAGATATCAAAGTTGTTTTTGATTCTCAAGATCACTAAAAGGTGTAAGAGAATAGCATACACACGCTTTGGTCTAAATCGAGTAAGCATAGAAATACAACATTCATCAAAATATTAGATATGTTAGAAAATGACCAGTTTTAAACTAATAGAAAAACCTACAATTTTGTAAGTATAAATCCCAAATTTATGTTTTCATTGCATAGCTAACTTCAATACCTTTCTAATGCAAAAACAATGGATTCATTTTGAGTTCGGGAGAAAAATTTATGACCTTCGGAAGATGGGTTACGCATATGCTCTTATGCTCACAGTATGCATTTGACATGCACTCAAAAATGTCAAAAAAACGTCTCTTAATCTATAAAATGGGCAAATTTTTCTAACCAAGATTCAATTTTGACAACAACCCATCACATCAATATATGAATAGAAGACTCAACGCTATCAAACATTAACATATATGCTCTAGAATTTAATATTTTCAAGAAATTGACAAAACTAGCATGTAGAATGATGAAAAAGTAAGCTCTAAAAATGAAAACATGATGAAATCTTGAAATTTTCTCACCAAGATTAAATTTTGACAGCAACCCACCACATTAATATGTAAATAGAAGACTCAACACTATCAAACACTAACCTACATGCTCAAGAGTTTAAAATTTTCAAGAAATTGACAAAACTAGCATGTAGAATGATGAAAAAGTAAGCTCTAAAAATGAAAACATGATGAAATCTTGAAATTTTATCACCAAGATTAAATTTTGATAGAAACCCACCACATTAATATGTAAATAGAAGACTCAGCACTATCAAACACTAACCTACATGCTCAAGAGTTTAAAATTTTCAAGAAATTGACAAAACTAGCATGTAGATTGTTGAAAAAGTAAGCTCTAAAAATGAAAACATGGATAAATCTTGAAATTTTTCCATCAATTCTAATTTTGACAGCACTTCACCTCCTTTATACCTACAAGGAATATTCAACACATGCAAACTCAACAAAACAAGTTAAGAAAAACAAGTTAGATCAACATGTGTAAAAGAGGGTTAGTAACCAAAAATGAAACTTAACTACAAAAACTTGAAATTAAGTGCAAAGGACAATGGAGTAAGTCCCACCGGGTGTGCCAAATGTGTGCATGGTTTTGTGCTTTTAGCTAAGTTAGATGAATGAGAACTAACACCTAAATAGTTCTATAACAAAGCTAATGACAAAATCTAAACACCATCAAAGATGAGAGCTAAACAAGATTAATACCTAGCATAATGCATTAACTTTGAATTAAACAATGCTAAAGTATTTAAATCTCTACTTCTCTAGATTACCAAAAAATAAGTAAATGGACCTAAATAAGCTCTATGGCAATCAATATTTGGTTGTCCTTGATATCTCCAAGAACCTTGGAATGGGGCTTATCAAAGTGGGGCTATAAGACCCTTTTGACACCTCCCATATGACCTAAGCACTTTAGGCTAGAATAGGAAGCTTAGCTCCTCAAGATGATGAACTCTCAAGAAAACAAGGTGCAAGCTCTTAGTATCTTTGCTATATGCTTTGCATTTGCTCTCTTAAGGAGTTTAGGTGTAAGTAAAAAGGTAGGTGGAGGGCTCTTCATATAGCCCAAAGGATAAAGGATTCAACACATTCTCATGAATGTGGGATAAAGGTAAAACATGATTAGGAATGGATAAGGTTGCTTTATTAAAGGTAACCTTACTTTAGAAGGGTTTAATACATGTTTAGCAAGTCATGGGAGTTGGGGGTATTTTAATTAATCAAAGGTGATTAATTAATAGGTAGGTGTAAGCTTATAGAAGCCATTTAGAAGAATATTAGTGCGATTTAGGCTATTAGAAAGGGATTAAATCAATTTAATATCGATTTACTAGTTTAAATGAAGGGGAAGACTAATTAATTAATTAAGATAGAGGAAGTGATAATTAATGGAAGGTCGTTAATTAGGTCATTAGTGGGTAGGTGACTTAATCAATTAGTGTATTATAATTAATTGATGAAAATTAGAGGGAATATGAGCACTTTTGACGATATGTCATCTATTTTTGGAAAAGGAGATAATTAGCGCAAATTAAGTATTTAAATTGCTTAGGCGTAATTATAGGTGTCTACACTTTCTATTCTTCTCGCAAGTCTTCCTACCATTTTCATCCCTTTGGTGGTATGTTGGTTAGTCTATTCACATGCATTTTGTGACATTTATATCTATGGTATCCATTTTACCCTGGTATTTTATCACCTTGGTAAATTAAATAATGATTGACCTCTTAAAGATCCTATCACATTAAAAATATGATAAAATTGTTGCGAATAAATTTTGGATATATTTGTTAACACTAGCCAATGTCGACATCATAATCACTTCCATATCCTTCCATCAAACCATCAGTGAGTTCTTAACCCGTTGTCAAAAATTAAGAGAGCTGAAATAAGTTTTCGGAAAGAAAAAGAATCAAGATTGATCAATCAACAAAGCTAAAGGCTAAAAGAAAAGGAAAATTGATATATAACTCTCTCTTTGGGTATTTCCAATAAAATCTATCGAGGATATGGATGCCTAATTGGCAAGTAAAGTAGAGAAATTTTGCAATTAGAAACAAATGCATATCCATTGGGGCTATGGACTCTAGCTGGCGAGAAGAGTAATGTACGGCTCTCCTTCCACCCTCCATTCACCTATCACCTCTTAAAATAAATCATTCTGCTAGATTTTCCTCATTTGTTGCCTATTAAATCTTCCCTCCAAGTGGTAAATTAATTCCACATGCACAAACTAGATCTCTATGAGCGAACATGATTAGTATGTTACCAAGTGTCTTTTTTTGGACCTTGTTCAAACTCTTTCTTTAGTGCATGTCTTGTCTCACAATTTCTACCTTTGGCTAATCAATTTTTCATCACAAGGCTTCTAATCTACATTCATAACATTTTTTTATTCGACTTTGTTTAGAACATCCATGTGTATAAGATTGCCTTTTTGGATATGTTTTTAAACACCTTTTTCCTCTTTCACAAAGAAAATATTCTCATTCCTTTATATCATGTGCTTTTAGGCCATCTTATGTTGGGGGCATCCTTACTCCTTCCTAGCACATCATTGGTTTACATTCATTATCATGATTGAACCTATCCATGTTGGCCTTGATCCCACTTCTACACGTGAAGAGTTTGCCTTTGAATACTCCCACCTAATTTGGGGCATTTTCTCATCTTCACTTTCTTGTGCATGTGCGTGGCATTCTACCCTTGTACACCCCATCCATCACTAGGGGAATCCATGTTTCTTTGTCTTCCTGTAAATATCTTTAGAAAAATTTCAAAATCAATAACATTCAAATATGTTAGAATCATCAAAAACATTCAAATATTTTCAAAACATTCAAATATTTTTTGAGAAAAATAAAAAACAATATAAATCATCCTACAAAACGTCACTCTTTGGTTCTCACTTGTTCATGTACGTGACTCATAGATCATCTAGATCTACCCTCATTAACAAAGCTAGTCTATCTATTTCGCCTATAATCTCGGGTGCAACGAGTTGCATGGTAATGTTTCGTAGCACACAAAGCTTTTTCATATGACCCAAGTGTCCTTTATTTCCCTTGCATATATCCTTTCTTGGGGCACCACTATTATCCTTTGTCATTTCACACAAATAGGTTGGAACTGAAGCTCAATAAAAAAACATTGCATTATGTTTCTATGTTAGGTTAACTTGTTTACTTTCTTGTATTATATTGCATTATGTATGTTGCATGGAATTATGCATCTTTTACTTTCTCATATTGCATGCATTTTGTATGTTTCATGGAGTTGGTGTTTTTAGCATTGGACATTTGTTTGTATATGGCTTTTTTATGTCCTGCTATAATTTTTTCATTCTTTTTAATAAGGACCGATGATGAAGATCACTAGCAATATGATGAAAAATAAAGTTGTTTAAAAGGCCTTTGGATGGATATTAGCTCATTCCCTTTTTCTCATACTCTTTTTTCTACTATATCCCCTTTCTTTTCTTTTGTTCTCTTTTTGTCATCTGTTTTATCGCCAATCAAGTTCTTCCATCACCCCATCGATAATCAAGGGGGAATCCTTCATTCTACTCTTTTTTTCTTCTACCCTTTCAAAATTTTATTTGTTTATGCTTTTATACTTTCTTTAAAGTGGCGTTACTTCCACCACCCCAAAGAGGGGAAAATGTAGACAGCTAAAATATGCTTACACTTAGCATTTCCTCCAATTCAAATGATTAACGACACTTCATTAATCATCTATTCTTTGCTCCATTCTCGATGGCCATTTTTTTGGATTGAGGGTAAATTGAGGGTGTTTGAAAGGACCCACATCCTTGTACACTTGAGGATTTTTTGAGAGGATCCATAACCTGGTTATAATGAAGGGGACCACTATTAGGAACCCAATTAAAGCAACCATGAAACCATAGTGAAGATGCAAGTGACCATCGACAATGACCGCAGCGAGTGGGAAAACTATTAGAACAACCACCAACATCAGCAACGAGAGGAGCAGCCATGACAACAAAGTGAGAGGAGTAGCAATAATGAGCATAGCGAGATACTAACATCAGCAATGAGAGGAGAAGGAGCCACCAGTGTCGGAAATGAGAGGAGTAGCCACCAACGAGGAGTAACCACCGGTGTTAACACAAGCGAGAGATGTCACCTCTAAGCAAAAAAACCACCTCCCAGGAGGATCTTGCCTTGGGGGGATTTGAAACTAGGTGGACAAGCACACAACCATGTGAGTTGACCACACCACTCCCACCCCATCGGTATTCTCGGATGCCCATTCACGACCCTCTTTTGGTCGTATTCCTACTATATTCAACCCATTTGGTTAATATCTCTCTTATTAGCTAAATATTCCTCCTTTCGACCGTTAAAAACCTCCCTAGTTATGTCTCGAACCAATTCTTCTAGATTCCTAGGCTATTAACCCATCATACTTTGGATTAATAAAACCCATCACAACTCTCTAAAGTTGCTAATCCCTTGTTAATCATGCTTAACTAGCCTAAACCCTAATTAACTAGCCTAAACCAAGGTTAACTAACTTAATCCTTCTTAAACTTTAGTGCCACATGCATCCAAATTCCAAACTCTTTCAAACCAAAAACTATAAATACAAGGCTAATGCTTCCTGTTCAATCTTACAACTTTTCATAACACAAAACCAAAACAATCCTAAATGCATCCCTTCAAACCATGAGTTTTCCTCCCTTAGCATAAACTATGCCATTTTAGGATATTGAGCTCTCTTCCATTGTTTTTGAGATATTTTCTCCACCATTGCACTATTCAATCAAGATTTGAGTAAATGAGAGGAACCATATGGTCTTGTAGCCATTAATGGTGAGCTCTCACTCTCAAATACCTTGAGAAACAACCAACAAATTTGATTGCTTAGAATCTAAACTAGGTTCACATTCATTAAGCTTTCATGGAGTAGAGAGATATTTAGATATGTTAGGGTTTGAATGTTTGTTTCAAGTTTATATATGCATGCAAATAGATAGTTTCTTGTTTAGCTCTAATCTTATGGTCCATAGATGAGTTAGCAAAGCTTTGAGGTTCTTTAGCCTCATTCTATAGCTTTTGCAACTCTTCCTTGTTCACAACATGGAAATGTAATTCCCGATATTGATGCACCCACTTCTTCTTGATTGGTGAGTCCAAACTCCACAATTACCTTCATCTTTTTATTATCAAACATCTAATGTATTATGTTCCCATTCATAATTGATTATTTCTTATATTTTTCTAAATGGAAATTATTCGTGAGGATTGGATTTTCCTCTTCCTTAAAATGATGAAGATATTTTTCTGGCACACTCTCATTTATCATCTCCCCTCAAAACATTTATCAATTATGTATATTTGATTTCTTGTGAAACATGTGGCAATTGACTTATATTTTCCACCATACTAAAAAAATGAGAATACAACTAATTTTTTCAACACAAATCTTAATGAAAAGAACTCATCTCTTTTTCCATGGAAAGGAAATTAATGTTTGGAAGATCTAACACATTTTCCATGAACTCCTACCCCTATAGACACAAAATCTATGCACTTGGGTACATTTCTATGTCTTGAATCATACTAATGTATACATGATTCCTATTAGTGAAATAATTTGTCATATGGCAAATTATTTGTTTCCACCAACGATCAAGGGGCTACACCCCTCCTTCTTATGTATGGGGATGCTCCCATTATTAAAGCTAAATTAATCTACTCTTATCTAAACAATTTTGGGTGGCCAAATCTGTTAGGGATCCAAAGGAACACTTCACCGAACTCATAGAAAATACTTGCACCTCATACAAGGGAGGAATTTTTAGCGATGCGGGGTGAAGGAAAGAAATTAAAAAAGGTAAGGTTATTGTTGTGAGTAGGAAATTTCAGATTTCATACCCAATAACTAGAGTAGTTCAATATTTAATTAGATGAAAGCAACAATGAAGCATCTAGTGAGACTAAGAAAACTAGAAACATGGTTCTTTAGATTAATTCATCAAAGATACACAACTATTTCTTGATCACTATTCTTACAAAGTGCATAAGAGAGAAATAGAGGAAAATATACGAAAAGGTAATGGAAGAAAAGTAGATTTTATTTCTTATGTTTGTTATACAAATATCAACAACCAAGCCACAATTCACAATTTCTATAGAATAAAAACTATCAAAACTGACCCTTTGGAATGGAGAAGTCATCCCAATTTATAGCATTGTGAATTTACCTCTCATCTAACCCCCAGATGAATCTTCATGATCTCATTCATCTTATGACTTTACATCTTCCTATGAAATGAGAAATAAGTCCCCATTTTATAAATCAAAGGGAATTTTACAATTCAACTTTAGAAAGTCACTTAAGTGAATGAGATGAAATATCATGATTACGCACAATGAAGAATTAGAAATGGGGAGAGAAGAAAAAGGAGAAAGAGAGGATAGCGATGAGGTTTCCATATTTGATGAGGAATCTCATTTCGATGAAAAACTTGTTGATTCATGATTTTTGATGAAAATTTTCTCAAGCGGTCTCCTATTCCTTGAATTATTTTCTAAATTGAGCTATTATAAGTGCCAACTTATCTTCCTCTAGAATTAAAACACATCCCAACACCTTTGTTCATCCTCCAGGAACCTCGTTGATCTTATTGCATTAATCGAACCATTCATCATTATATTTTGTGATTTCACAAATACAACTTCTAATGTTGGCCAAGGAATCTAAGTTATCTTCATTGAAGAAGAGATATTCACCTATCTCTTTCTTGAAAAAATCTTGGAAGTAAAAATTGAGTTAATCTAGTGAAGAATCCTCGGTGAGCCGAGGGAACAAAAGTTTCTAAACACAATTATAGACATAATTCAAGATCTCAAAAGCATGTTGTCCATAAGAGTATATCTCGAGATTACCATTTTGAGAATTCCATATCTTGGATCCATGATGTGGATCAAAACTTGATACAAGTTATCTGTAGCTGATGTAAACACATTCTTGCTCATGAGAGTGTGAGAGTCAAAGGAGCTCATCTCAAACACCAGTGGGAACACCTCATCCAAGTGAATTACCTCTTTTGCAAACTCCTTCTTTGCTTTCTTTACTTCTAACAAATTTTAAAGAATGTACTTGATGAGATAAATGACATCTAGAAACAATGTCTTGCCTTCCTCGATGATTTTCTCAATCCATTTCTTATTGGCATTCCCTGTTTCATGTATCCTTGTTCTTTATTTATTGCCTGAGGATCAACACTACTGATTGGAGGAATGTATTTTATCGGAAGAGAAGATATTGGATTAGGCACCAAGAAATATTGAATGTAATCACTGAAAACTTTTATGTGTTCCTCTATTTGTACAATTGTTTACTTGTATTCTTTGTTTCGAGAAAGGAGGGTAGAAGATTACTTGAATAAATGAGAGGCACCATTGTGATAATTTTAACCCAATGAGATATGATTCGACTAATAATTTGATGGATTCATGTCCTTAATGTGTTTTTCATATTTAGGCCTAGAAATTTCAACATACGATTACTGATCTGCCATCAAGAAGAAGGATGTTATCTGGGCCTTCTTCCTTCAATTATATTTAAGGGTTCTTGAGATTTCTTATAGATTGGGCATGATAGTAATTTGTTTTATTTTTGGATCACTCTCAATAATTTCTTGAATCCATGGAAATGGATCTTCAGGGGTCGACATGATGTCTTTCACCTTCAGGAATATTTTATGGAATCAACTCTTGTTCACCATGGGGAAGATATACTTGGATGCTTTTAAAGAGATAAAGACTTCAATGAATCACTCTTGTTTGATAGATAATTATTACAATGTTTTACCTCAACCATCTTTCCTTGAATATCTCACCAATCTCACTCAAACAACCCATCTCACTTTAATCAACCCTCCCAGGCTCCATGAGCTCAACTCAACGACTTGCCAATGAGGTATGGATGGATCAAACCTGATTGATGAGTTATGATGAACCACTTATATTGAATTTCAATGGATCTTGGAATATTTTGAATATATTTCAACTACACAATGTCCTTGGATTTTATTTGTTGTGCCTGTGATGTCTTTCCTTACTCTTCGACACAAGTTCGATGTTTCGGATCCTTGTGATGAATGAATTACCTTTCTTAAGCTATGAAACCACCTAGAAACCATTTTAATATGCCAAAAAGTAGTGTGATGAATAAAATGGGGTCTACTACAAATTTCTACACCCAAAACATAGACATTTTATTTTTAGCAAGTAGAACTTAACTCTGCTATTTTGGGATATTTCACCTATTTTACTCAAATTTGAATTCATCATCCTATGGTATACTCAAATTATCTCCATTGATTATTCATTTTTATTTTTAACAAGTTTATATTTTTTAAATATACCTTTTCTTTTTCTTTTTAAATATTTTTTTGCTTTTTTGGTCAAAATTGCCTAGTTTGTCATCTTGAATGTTCTCTAGGTGCACTATTTTGAGACAACTGTCTATTTTAATAATTTTATATTTTTAGTAAGAAATGGATCTAGATAATTAATATTTTTAAAAACAACATTTATCCACCTCAAATTGCACCAAAAAAATTGTATCACTGGATTAGGCTCTCTTCGGGGACCTCGTGCTCTAAATTTCACCTACATCTTCTTGTTGGAATGTCTGAAACTGAAAAATAAAATGCTAGGGAACAAAAAAGGGTTTTATACTATTCAAAAATTTAGACACCATCTATTTTTCTTCAAAAAAATTATTGAAGTCTCATGGGTTGAGAAGCAATGAGATAAAATTTCACCTGAATCCATTCATTGGTTTCGCAACATATGAGTTTTTCAAGTTTTGATGCTTATACGACTTTGGGAAAATTTTGAAGAGTATCTATTGAATTTATAGGTTTATAATGTTATGGATCAGAAATCATGGAGTTCATATGAAAATATGAGGTGGAAAGAAGATTTTTTAAGATTTAAAATTTTTCAGCGGTGCTTTTGGTTCACAAGAGAGGAAGAAGTAAGAAGTTGCAAGTAAAAACACTTGCGCATTTTTTTATTTTCAAAATTCCAAGAATGGGGAAAATTTTATTATCCCCTTTTTACCCAAGGGAGAGGTATAGCATGGGAATAAAAATGTGCCCTCATATGGGCTTGAAAAATGGCACTACATGATTTGACGAGAAGGTGAGAGGAAAAACAAGCATCTAAGCAACATGGAGCCTGAACTGGGTCATATGAAGAATCCAGATAGGGCAGGAATGGGGAAAATTTTCATGTCCCCTCTCTCCCCAAGGGATAGGTACTAGAGGGGTAGAAAATATTTCCTTGATATGGACATGACAAGTGGCAGGTAGTGATTCGAAGCGGGGGAAGCGAGAAAGGGCTTAAAAATGCACTGCAGAGTTTGTTTCAAGTCACATGAAGATCCAACAACTAGGAAAAGAATAGGGCACATTTTACTATCCCCTCTATCCAAAAGGGATAGGGAAATTGATATGAGGGGCATAAAAATGTTCCCTGCTTTGGTGATGGCAAGTGGCACAACCGCATGCGTTGGTCAATAAGAAGGGTTGGAGTGAGGTGAAAAGGTCTTATGGAGCTTCAATAAGGTCATGTGACGAACCAGAGGGAATAATTGGAGTGGGGAGTATTTTATTTTACCCTCTATCCCTGAAGGAAGGGATAAGAGGGACAATAAATGTTACATTAACCTGGTGTTGACATGTGTCCTTACTCAGTAAATTTGGCTAAGCATTAAAAGCTTACCTTGAGAGAGACCTTGAAGACGAAGTTTCCAGATCTCCCGGAGGCATTTTTTGATGAAAATTTATATGAAATTGACTCTAAAATTTATTCCAAGATAAATGGTATGGGTCCTAAGATCCAATTCTTCCTACAACCACGTCAAAAATATCCTTTTTCTCAAGATATTAGGGTGTGTCTGTTGAAACGTAGCTACCTTGAGAAGTGCCGAGTCTTGTGAAAAATGTGAAAGTTCCATAGCAGAGATGCTTTAATTATATTTCCAATGAGAATATTTTCTCCTCTAACTCCCCATAGAACTCTCATAATCATATGTTTAAGCTCGTGTACCATTTTGAATCGTAAGCTCATTAAGCTTGAAAAATCCACTTTCACCGTTTCTTGTTCCTAAACCTCTAAAATCTTCCTAAACTTATTACATTGAATTATTAACTCATTAAAACCACTCTCAGATGGTTTAGGGATTTCACTTATTTCCCATATGATGCACACTTTTCCTAGAAAGGCCAAAAATAGCCCTCCTATGCTTCTTTGAAGAACTCAAATTTAGAAGCACTACACTTTGAAATGGCATGAGTCACCTTGTCTCAACATTTTGAATACTTGGGAAGGTATGTACAAAACATATGAAGTCTTTAAAGGATATGATAGACACCAAAAAGAAGGCATACTAATCCGAAGAGGGATGTTCATGAGGGTTTTCAAGCAAAAACATTTACACTAGGGTAAGTTGTCATGTTTCAAGTTTGATTTTTTCGATACAAAAACACATGAAAATAACCGGATCTAGCTTGGGAGTTGTCATAGATCAAGTGAAGAGAGGATAGTGCAAGAAGGAATCATAAAATATCATGCCATTACGTGGACTAATTCCCTATCCATTGGGATTATGGAGTCATTTCTTACAAACACACACAAACAAACAAACTGACGAAAGGGAAACACACCAAAGAGAGAAACAACACACACAAAATAAAAGGAAACTATAATACAAGGGAGGAAAATTTACAGAGGTGAGGAAATAATGTACACATACCTAGATATGGGTTGGGATAAGTACATACCATCATGGAACAATAGACTGAAATCCAACCTCTAAAGTTGTAATATCACTATATGATCATACCATGCTCTTGTGATGGATTTGTAAGGTTTGAGAAGAAGGATACATATCAAGATTCCATATTCATATTTTTATTACATTGAAAAAATTCTTACATCTAATGAAAACTTTATTACTTGTTTGAAATTATTGTATCTTACATCTTCCACTTGATGCTCTATGATCATGAGAAACCATTCATCCATGTTCTCAAAAGTGGGAACATTGGTTTTTTCATAGAAACATTTTTCATCCTTAAATTGCAACATGAAATCATTCCTTGAATTAACAAGGTACTTAGAGGAGTTGAGAACAAGTTGATTCACTTCCCGATCAAAAACTTCTTCAAACCTTTCACTTTTTTGTTCTAAGAAAGTGCTTTCAAAAATAGAGGCCACATCATTGGTAATCTTGAGGTCTTCATCATCCTTGAGTGAATGTTATAGCATGGAAACATGTTCAAGACACTCAAGGGTTATAGAAATGGTGAGTACAATCTGATTTTGAATCCTTTCACAAGATTCATGCACATTCTCACCTTGTTGTCTAGAACAATTGTTGTTGATGCCTACCAGCTCAAAATTGACCTTAACATCATTTTTAAAACTGTAATCCTTGATTTAGTCATGGAATAATTCATCACCCTTGAGTGAATATTTCATTATGTATTCTTGTTCCAACCTAGTAGGGTATTCAAAGGTGGTGAGAACAGGATAACCTTGACTCCACTCAAAAGAATCATGCACCTTTTCACCTTGTTCGAACAACTTTATGTGAGAGAAGGATAAGCCGAAACAGAACAATTCTTCATGATTAATTCATATGTTCAATAGAATACACTTATATAGGAGATTCATATCCTAAATAATAGGATGGTTATATTTTGATTACGTGAATTGTTATAACACCCAAACAACTTCACATATATAACCCAATATAACTCTATGGTTACCCAACCATACAACAACTTAACAAGATATATGTGAAGAACTAATTAATATATTCCTAAAATTCTCCCCCTTAGTGCGAACATGGGAGAAAAACAATCACACTTTCTTTGTAGCTTGCCACACATTCCCGATCATGATCTAGATGATTTTTCAAGATAACCAACAACCTCAACAAGGATGGTTTTACAAGACAACCAACAACCTCAACAAGGATGGTTTTACATAACAACCAACAACCTCAACAAAGGATGGTTTTACAGGACAACCAACAACCCAAATATCATGATGTTGTTTTTCCTTTGTGCTTTCATCTATCCACTATGTTTTTCCTTCAGAAAATTATGTAGGAAACACTACTTACTGAATACAAATTCAAAAAGATGGAAAAATGAAAATGGAACATTGAGACCATGTTCCCCCCTCAATGTGAAATTTTCACTTATTTAACCAAAAATAGGAACTCTGAAATAAAAATTAAACTCACACACACACTATCACCACAACTTCATGTGGCCCCATTGTTGGTGACTGACAAGAGGTTGTTGATCAACCTCCAACCTCTAATGCCTCCATCCTATAGTATACATACTACTAACTCAGCAGAATGTAAATATGAAGCACATCTCTTTCCACATTGTACTTTATTTTGTCTCCTCCCGCAATGTGAAACACTTTATTTTCCAAATGTCGGGTAACACCGAAAATGCATCCATAAGGATTTATTTTTATTTTTACAATATTTTGACTCTTTTAACAATGACTCAAATTTGACAATGACACTTTAACTTAGACAAGATGACATAAAAATGACAACTTTATCAATTTTATAATGACATACATTGATAACTTGACAATTTTTACAATGAATCAAAAAATGACTATCAACATCTATAACAAACTCCACAAATGATTTTGATTATACTCGTCAAGATACTAAGAGAATACTTTTATAGAAAATACTTGACCCACTATTTATAAGACCATTCTAAGATGAAAAGAGAGAAAATAATTAAACATCAACAAACTATGACTCACTAATTTTAGGTCCTAAACGTCTTCGACTTATTTGACACTAATATATACTCTCTGACTCGAGACATGAAATAAACATACAACGTAAAAATAGAGAATGACCACTAAAACTATTAACAAACTAAAACTATAAACATATCTAGACCGATGGTATATAGCCATGTGGAGACATAAAGGACAATTTTGGAGGAGAATTACATGCAATTGTTAGTGTTTTCATTATAAGTAGCCAAGCCATATGTAAAGGAGTCATTCGAAAGTGTCAAGATTGAATATACCTAGCGTGGTTTTTATTTTCATCGAGGACGCATGTTTCACCTTCTCATGCACTACAATTTGACCCTGTGAAATATGAAATGCTAAAGGTTGACCATCATATGGAAAATATTCATTGGAACTTAACACAAAGATTGGAATGGGTTTGTACTTGAACAACCAAATCTTTGTAGCCACGCATAATTTGATCATGTGTATCTTCCTCCAAAAACATCACAAAGCTGATGTAGTTGAAGTCTTAGAAATAGATACACCTTTACAGCAAGTGAAGACACACAAGAATACATATTTTGAAGACACATTCCCAAAACTTAATTAGATGGCACATGTTTGTCAAATCCCTAATCTATTTATCAATACACAACATTAAGATGCATAAATCTGTCAAATCCTTCAAAACCGTATGATGAATACGAAGATGGTTCATAGGAAAGGATTAGACAAGGATGTTCCAAGTGTTAGAAATGCAAAAATTATAGCCTAATATTTAGGGATTCTATAGTTAGCATTTAGTATTTTGTAGCTATCATTTAGGGAAGTTATTTTGTAATTGACAGCAAATTAGATGATATGTGTGCGTGCTAGCATATGTTGTCCATCTATAGGATGAAGAGTAGAGATAGGGTAGTTTGAGTTTGAGTTTGAATAAGAATCAGTTTATTGTTATTCTATAAATATTGTATTCTCTGATTTAGCAGAGCACAAACAAATAAGAATAAGAAATAGATCAAAACCTGCAGTTGCATTTATGTGTTCTGTTTAAGAGTGCTAATAATTTTCATGGTATCAGAGCAGTGTTGGTGAAGTGTTGCTGCAGAGAAGTATCAAAAGTTTAAAGACAAAGATATGGCCACATTTTTTGTAGGAGATCCTCACAGGATGGTAGAACGATTTGATGGCGTTGGATTTAATCTCTGGAAGCTCAGAATGAATATGTTGTTGCTGAACAAGGATCTACTCAATATAGTTGAAGAGACTGAGACTAAACCCACCCAGGATGTAGATCTGATCAGTAAGTGGGAGTCAAAGGAAGGTAGGGCTCATTCATGTATACTTTTAAGTTTGAGTGATAATGTGCTTTTACATGTAAGTGAGGCAAAATCAACAAAGGAAGCTTGGGATCAATTAATCAAGTTATATGAATCAAATGATGTTAGCACAAGATTATATCTTAGAAGAAGATTTTTTCAGTTAAAGATGCAGGAAACACAAAAATATCAAATTTCACAAATCAGTTTAAATCTCTCAAAAATCAATTGGCAGCATGTGGATCAGTGATTGTAGAAGAAGATGTTGTTATGTCACTTCTTGGGAGTTTTCCATAATCCTATTCTAGACTGGTAGTAGCACTAAGCACCCAATCCAATTTGGATTTGACAAAAGTAATAGCAACACTACTTCAAGAAGAAATCAGAAGGAAGGATGGGGGCATGAATGATGAGAATCCTACAACATTGTTTTCAGCAGGATATAAGGGAAAAGCAAAAAGGAAGAGTGAAAACAAATCTCATCCCTCCTAGTCCAATGTCTCAAAGAATGGTAAAGACACAAAGGAGGAGAAAAATAAGGGAAATTGCTTTCATTATGGAGCTCCGGGAATTTTAAGAAACAATGTCGAAAGTGGTTAGCATGGGTAGAAGAGGTAAAGAAAAGGAAGGTTGTTGAAGCTAACATGACCTCAAGAAATGACCAAGAAAATTTGTTTGCGGTTGTCACAACCCCAAGTTCTGATGTTTCTAATTGCTGGTATTTAGATTCAGGAGCAACTCAACATATGACACCTGAGAGAAGTTGGTTTATGGCATATACAGAAGCACCCAAGAGTAAGACTGTCAATCTTGGAGATGATAGCAAATGTGAGATGATCAGAATTGGAGATATTCCATTGCAAATGCCAGATGGTGGATACAAGAAAATCCAAAACGTATGGTATGTACCTGCTCTAGTAAAAAGTCTTTTATCAGTGAGAAAAATTACCAATGCTAGCATAATTGTATAGTTTGACACAAGGAATGTGTCCTAAAGGATGTTGAAGGAGTAATTGTTGCTACGGGAATCAGAGATGGCAATCTATACAAGTTATGTGTAGCAGTACTTGATGTGGTGTTAACAACAACAAATAATGAAATATCTTATTCAATTCTTTGGCATCATATATTCAGACATGCAAATCCTCATTCTCTTTGAATATTAAATTCGAGTAGCTTGTGGAATATTTTTAATTTGCATCTACTAGTTGAGTTGGGAGTGTGTGAAGGTTGTTGTTTAGGAAAGCAACATAGATTCCCCTTCCCAAAGAAAGGAGCAACACGAGCTAAGGAGCAAATGGAACTTGTACATTCAGATATTTGCGGTGCAATGCAAACAATGTCACACAATGGGGCAAGGTATTTTATTACCTTTATTGATGATTCCTCTAGAATGACCTTTGTTTATTTTATCAAAAATAAATCATGTGCATTAGAGATGTTTAAGGTTTTTAAAGCATTTGGTGAGAAGCAGTCAGGAAAACCTTTGAAATGACTCAGATGTGATAATGGGGGTGAATATACCTCAAATTATTTCAAAATTTTATGTGCAAAAGAAGGTATCAAACTTGAGTATATTGTTCCTTATTCACCGCAACAGAATGGTGTCGCTGAAAGAAGGAATAGGACTCTTGTTGAAAGTGCTAGATGCATGCTTAAGAGTAGTGGATTATCTAATGTTTTTGGGCTGAAGCAGTCTCCAGTGCAACATATATACAAAACAGGTTGCCAACTGCTGCATTGCATAAGAAGACACCTTATGAGGCATGGCATGGAAGCAAGCCAAGTGTCAATGATTTAAGAATTTTTGGTTGCATAGCATATGCACATATACCAGATGAAGAAAGAAAGAACATAGATGAAAAAAAAAAAAAAGTGTATAATGGTTGGATACAGTTTGAATTCGAAGGGATATCGAATTTATGATCCTATAACACATGAGATTCTAGTCAGAAGAGACATCATTTTTATGAAAAATAGTTTTACACAAATCAGCAGAGATGGAAAATGATAAGGATTCAGAAACAAGGCCTTATGATTTTAGATCTGATGAAGAATCGAGGATGAGAATTCTACTCTAGCAAGACCATTACAAGTTACAGCCACACAACCCATAGGAGATGAACAAGGAGAGTAGCAGCTTCGTAGATCAACAAGACTATGGAAACCCACTCAAAAGGCATCTGAATCATATGCACTTAGTGTAGAGGTTGATGAACCACTCAATGTTCAAGAAGCACTTCAAAGTATTTATGCAGCAGATTGGAGGCAAGCAATGAATGCTGAATATGAATCGCTCATAAAAAAATCAGACATGGGAACTCACGATTCTTCCACCTGGAAGGAGAGTGGTTGGATGCAAGTGGTTATTCAAAAAAAAGTATAAGTTTGATGGGTCGATAGACCACTAAAAGGCTTGATTGGTGGAAAAAGGATACACCCAAATCATAGGTTTGGATTATCATGACACCTTTTCTCCTGTAGTCAAGATAACATCCATCGAATTCTGTTAGTAGTGGCAGCAACCTTGGATCTTCATGTACATCAGCTAGATATAAAAACTACATTTTTAAATGGATTCTTAAAAGAATAAGTTTATATGGAACAACCAGAAGGCTACATATAAGAAGGAAAGGAGCAGTTAGTATGCAAGCTTTAGAAAACATTGTATGGACTGAAATAGTCTTCAAGAGCATGGTATGAGCGTATTGATGGGTTTCTCCAAAATGAAGGATATGTAAGTTGCAATGCTAATTAAAATGCATACATAAAGCATATTGGTGAGTCTCTAGTCATCTTAGCTTTATATGTTGATGACACCATCATTATGAGTAATGATTTTAAGATGTTAGGCATGTTTAAGTCTCAATTAGCTGCAAAATTTGAGATGACTGATCATGGTGAGATTCATTATTGCTTGGGCATTCAAATTTTAAGAGATAGGGAGAAGAGAAAAATCCATCTTAGCCAAGAGAGGTACATTAGGAACATTCTCAAGAAATTTGGGATGGAAAATTGCAAGCCAATAAGCACTCCAATGGAAGTAGGAAACAAACTTTCACTGGACATGTGTCCCAAAACACAAGAAGAAGAAAGTTATATGAGTATGGTTCCATATCAAAATGTTGTTGGGAGCCTAATGTATGCAATGGTTTCTAGCAGACCTGATATTGCACATGCTATAAGTATTGTGAGTCAATATTCCAAAGGTAATCACAGGCCTGACATTCGACGAAGTTAAAAGAATTTTTAGATATCTACAAGGAACAACTAAACATGGAATAAGATTCAGTGGGAGTTCAGAAAATTCTCTACAACTTACTGGGTATTGTGATGTAGATTGGGTAGGGGATGTTGATAGTAAAAGATCAACTTCAGGGTTTTGTTTTATCCTTGGTGGAGGTGCAGTTTCGTGGGCAAGTAAGAAACAACGATCTATTTCTCTCTCCAGTGCAGAAGCAGAATATATAACAGCATGTCAAGCTTCAAAAGAATTGATTTGGTTGAGAATATTTTTACAGACTGTCGACACCAAAATTTTCCTCCAAAATTTCTATTTCATTAATGTATGTATTAGGAATAGGATGTTGTTAAGTGTAATTAGTAGTAGCGTCCGATAGAAGATAACGGCGCCGTCAGTACGGTGCCGCCAATAATGTGGAGTACGGTAACAGTCAAAGTACAATAGGAATGTTGTAAAAAGTAAATATTTGTCGTAAGTGGTCCGGTAATGTTAAAATGTCAAAGTTTGGGTAATTAGAGAAGTAGGGTCTACATGATTAGGAATTAGAAATATTATATTGGTAATAAGGACAAGGAGTGAGGTCATAAATATTTTGTGTATTTTATTTGTAAAAAGTCTAAAAATGTGGAACCCATGTAAAATGATAAGGTTTATCTTATCTTAACAGATAAGCTTACATGTACAGATAAGAGTTAAGGTATGGAATATGATTCGTCAGAGTGGATTTCTTATCCTATCTTAGAGATAGGATGGATAAGCTGGAAGTTCTATAAATAGAGGCCACCCCCTCATTTAGCATAGAAAGAAGTAGTGAGAAATATTGTAGGAAGTGTGCGAAGAAAGCCATCGATTAAAGGTGTGTTGAAGAAGCCATCAAGAGGTGTAATGTAAAGTTTCTCCCATAGTCTTGTTGAAGTATCTCATGGGTGAGATTATAGATTTCATGTTAATATTATAATTTATTTTGATATTTCAGATTTGTCGTCATTCTGTCTTATCATAGTCAATGGTATTCTTGTGTTCGATTGTTGTTTTGCTTCCGTTACATCCACCAAACTAAATTCGTGCATTAGTAAATAATCATAGCACGAGGAGTTCCCGGTGAAGAATTATCATAGTGTCGGATTGGTGATGACATTTTGGTTCCGTTGCCGGGACCATTCCTCGTTGGTGGATTTTCTGGAGAGATATTCCCACTTAGGCAAAAATTAATTGGAGGGTAACCTTGTTTTTTTTTTGTGCATAGTAGTTACCATGGTAAAGTCATTTTTACCGTGAATAGTAGTTACCATGTTAAAGTCATTTTTGCCATGAATAGTAGTTACCTGGTAAAGTCCTTTTTCTTTGGGAATAGTAATTACCGATAAAGTCACTTTTTACCGTGAATAGTATTTACCGCATGATAACTTCACTTTTTACCGTGAATAGTGTTTACCGCATAAAATCGCTTTTTTACATGATGAAGTCAAGTTTTACCATAGTTTACCGTGGTCATTTCTATAGTAATTCCAATTATTTGTGCACATAAGTCTTGTTGATTGTACTTGTGGGTTGGTATTTCACGGTGGTTACTTTTGAAAATGGGAAAGATTCTGTTTTTTTTCAGCTCAATTTAATGAAGATGCTTCTTCTTTCATTCAAGAGTTTAAACGATCTTGTATTTATAATGGCCTCATAAGAAGGGAACAATGGACTGAATTTTTTTCCTACCTTTTTGGATGGTTCAAAGCACTTAGGTGGTTTGAAACACTAGGTGATAATGTGAAAAATTCATGGGATTTATTAAGCTCAAAGTTTTCTTGAAGAATTTGGTGAACAACGAAATATGCAGATCTCATGATCGAGATCACAAAGCTATCCCAAGGAGAGAAGGAGAAGATAAGGGATTATCATGCTCGTGTTCTAGAGCTAAAGAGGAAGCTCGATGCCCGATCCGGAAGGAAGGACTAGCGGATGGGTTGATGAATGGCGTGGATAATCTCCTTTGTAAGCACTTCATTCTTGGGATGAAGCCGAGATCGACAACGAGTGAAGTATGACCGCCCGGCTACCATTGAAAAAGCAAAGGAGATTGCAAGAAGGCAAGAAGAAAGCATGGAAGAGGAGCCCAAAGAAATTGTTGCTAAAGTAGAGCCTACACCAAAGACCTTTGGTCCCGAATCCACAACCACTCCCTAAGGTGAGCACAAATATTTCTCCTAATACATCTACTGAGTATGAAGATCTACTCAAAAAGATGGGTCGAGTTAACTATTAATCTTCTTCAGGAAAGGAATTTAGTTCTCGGGGAGGAGATAGAGGTCCAAAAGAAATATTTCTGAAGTTGTTTGTTATGGTTGTTATAAAAAGGGTCATTATAAGTATAATTGTCCGAAAAGAGCTTCTACATCCGGTAAAGGAGATAATGATAAAGGAAAAGCACTGTGAATTCTTTTGATGTAGTAGATAAGAGTAGAAATAATGAAGTAGATGTGTTTGTAACAAAAAGAAAGAAAGAAAAAGATAATCAAGATGGAACTGATCCTAAGAAGATGAAAGGAGAAACTAGTAAGAAACATAGGAGAAGAAAGTTGGGTGTGCGGGATTTTCTAATTTCACGGGGGCAAGGACCATACTCCATCTTGGAAGATCTGTCCAAAAGGCACAAATATTACATATGGTCAACTCTTGGCTATGTCTTCGAGAAGAGGCGGGAATTGCGAGGTGGACTCAATACTCGAAGAAGGAAGGAGGTTGAGGTCCCTGTTTTGGAGGCGAGCGGGCAAATCCTATGCTCCACAAGTGAGGTATTATGTAATGGTATTTCAATTCATGATGTCTTAGTTGATGGAGGTGATGTAGTTAATGTAATGACCGAGTCCTGTAATAAATATGTTGGGTTTAAAATTGATCGCCCTTCAACACTTATGTTAAGGTCATTAAATAAAGGAAAAACTAAACCGAGAAGGTGTAGTTTCAAATGTGGCAATATCTGTTATGGGTGTTGTATGTGTGGTAGACTTTCGGTGATGAAAAATGGTAATGTTGCGTACCCAATGCTCTTTGGGAAGACCATGGCTAAGGATAGTTCATGCAAAAACTCTTTGGAATGAAGGTTTCATGACACTTGGACGTGGTAGAGAGAGGGTGAAGATAAACGTGATCCTCGACATCATAAAGCGAGAACACGTGGATTCAAGTGATGAAACCGATGATTGGACATCTTCTGATTACTCTAGTACCAGTGAAGTGGACACTGAAGATGAAGAAAGTGAGGTTGATGTTTCAGTCATGGATATTCTTCTAGTCACACCAACCCAGGACCCCATAAAATTATCTGAAGAAGAAGTTGATGATCGTCTCCAACAAATAAAGATTGGTGATGCTGTGATGGAGAGTGAGAAGGAATCCTACCTCCAGCTCTTTCGAAGGTACATACACCTATTCACTTTTGATTACAAGGAACTTCGTCAAGTAAGTTGGGTAGAACATTGTATTGAGTTGGTAGATGGTGCTAAGCCCATAAAGCAAATGCCATATAGAATGAATCCTAATTTTTCCAAGGCTCGTAAAAGAAGAAATAGATAGGTTGCTTGATGCGGGATTCATATTTCTTTGTGGAGAATTCGAGATGGGTTTCTCCCATTGTGATCTCAATAAAAAATAATGGGAAGCTACGCATTTGTGTTGATTACAGGAAGCTCAATAAGGCAACAAAGAAGGATCATTACCCTCTTCCATTTTCAGATCGGATCTTGGATGAAGTAGGCTGGCGGGAGAGTGCTATAGTTTCTTTGATGGATATAAGCGGCTACAACCAAGTTCGTATAGCGAGAGAAGGATCAGTGAAGACCATGTTCACCACTCCTTGGGGAACGTTTTCTTATAGAGTTATGCCTTTTGGGTTGTGTAATGCTCCAACAATATTCCAGCGTTTGATGAATAGGGTGTTCGAACCCTACATTGGGACCTTCATCAGAGTATTTCTAGATGATTTTTGCATCTATGGGAGCAAGTTGGACCACCTGCACCAGATGGAGACAGCATTTCAAAGGTTAGATGAAGCACAAGCCTCACTAAACCCTACAAAGTGTGTCTTTGGATGTTCTAAAGGCGTTTTGTTAGGGCATGTTGTATCCGAGAGATGGTATTGGTGCGATCTGATAAAGTTTCAAAAATCAAAGATTTACCATTTCCTATGAATAGAAGTAAGTTGAGATCATTTTTAGGCCATGTGGGTTATTATAGAAGGTTCATCAAGAACGTCTCAAAGATTGCATGACCACTAACCCAGTTCTTGAAGAAAGATGTTGCTTATGAACCGAAACAAGGCGCATGAAGCTTTTGGACAATGAAGGAAGCCACAGTGTCTTCACCTGTTTTGAAGAATCCATATTGGAGCAAGCCATTCATTGTGTACACCGATGCCTCGGATGCAGCAAAGTAGGTAGTACTTTGAGCCAAAAGGATGAAAATGGGAATGAACATCCAATTTACTTTGGGAGTAGACAAAATCAGCAGATCTTTGAGGTAAACTATCTTTAAATCGAAAAGAGGCTCTGGCTATCATTTTTGTTGTAAAGAAATTTAGAAATTACTTGCTAGGGCAGAAATTTATAGTTGTAACGGATCATCAGGCTCTGAAATATATTGTCAATAAGCCTAACCCATCAGGGAGGATAGCAAGATGGATAATTTTGCTACAAGAATTTGAATTTGATATTATAGATAGGCCAGGAAAGAAGCATGTCAATGCAGATGCACTCTCTCGAGCCTATGATGGTTTAGGATCATCTTGTGATGATGATGATTTTCCCGATGTAGCATTGTTCTCCCTTGACACAATCCCTAGTGAATACATAGATATTTGGAATTATCTAAATGAATTCAAGTTTCCTGATGGTGCCAATGCAAAGACTAAGAGAAATATTACTCAAGCCAGTCGTCCATATTCTATTCTGCATGGAGCATTATTTCGAATAAGACACGATGGACAAGATCTGAGAGGCGGTTGGACGTGATCAAGGAAAGGAGTTGCTAGAAGAATTCCACAATGGTACATGTGGAGGGCACTTCTCTGGACAACTTACAAAAGAAGAAGGATCTTAGATGCAGTTATCAACGCCCACTCTTTTTAAAGATTGTTATAATTATTGTAAGACATGTGATATTTGTCAAACACATGGTAACCGTAAGACTTCATCAGCTCCATTATGTCCTATTCTTCCACTTGGTCCCTTTGAAAAGTGGGGAATAGACATTGTAGGTCCACTTCCAACTACATCATGCCAAAATAAGTATATTGTAGTTGCCACAGATTATTTAACCAAGTGGGTTGAAGCTAGGCCATTGAAAACAACTTCCATGGATGAAGTGGCAAGGTTCATATATGAACGCATTGTCACCAGATTTGGTTGTCCATTAGAAATTGTAACAGATCAAGGAAGCCACTTCATTAATGAGGTGGTAGAAGCCCTAGTCAATAAGTTTTCTATTAAGCACAGGAAGGCAACAACATACAAGCCAAGCACAAATGGACAGGTGGAACGAACAAATTTTGTGTTGTGTCAAATTCTAGCAAAAGATGCAGCCTTGCAGGTACATAAATGGGATAAGAGGATTCATGCAGCATTGTGGGCATATAGGGCAACATCAAAGTCAGCAACAGGATACTCCCCATTTCAGTTGGCCTATGGCATTGATCCAGTTCTTCCTATTGAGTTTGATATTCCCACTGTGAGAGTTATGAAAAATGAAAGGATGGATGAAAGTGATTCAATAAAAGAAAGGTTGGTACATCTTCATTTGCTAGAGGAAATGAGGAAATAGCAAAGGATATAAGCCATAAGAGGAAAATGAAGCGAAGGAATACTTTGATCAAAATATCCGATGGTCTCCATTTCATGTGAATGACTTGGTCCTAGTATATGATTCCAGATACAAAAAAAGAAGACAGAAAATTTCTTCCAAAATGGATGGGGCCCTACAAAATAGCAGCTGTGCATGAAAATGGTACGTACCGACTGGAGGAATTGGATGGCACTCCCATTACGAAATGGGTCAACCACGACAAGTTGAAGATTTTCCAAGCACCAGAATAGTCTACTCCGAGGACGGAGTAGAAGCTAGGAAGGGGGAAGATGTCGACACTAAAATTTTCCTCCAAAATTTCTATTTCATTAATGTATGTATTAGGAATAGGATGTTGTTAAGTGTAATTAGTAGTAGCGTCCGATAGAAGATAACGGCGCCACAAGACGTGCAACTAATAATGTGGAGTACGGTAACAGTCAAAGTACAATAGGAATGTTGTAAAAAGTAAATATTTGTCGTAAGTGGTCCGGTAATGTTAAAATGTCAAAGTTTGGGTAATTAGAGAAGTAGGGTCTACATGATTAGGAATTAGAAATATTATATTGGTAATAAGGACAAGGAGTGAGGTCATAAATATTTTGTGTATTTTATTTGTAAAAAGTCTAAAAATGTGGAACCCATGTAAAATGATAAGGTTTATCTTATCTTAACAGATAAGCTTACATGTACGGATAAGAGTTAAGGTATGGAATATGATTTTTCGAGTGGATTTCTTATCCTATCTTAGAGATAGGATGGATAAGCCTGGAAGTTCTATAAATAGAGAGGCCACCCCCCTCATTTAGCATAGAAAGAAGTAGTGAGAAATATTGTAGGAAGTGTGCGAAGGAAGCCATTAGTTAAAGGTGTGTTGAAGAAGCCATCAAGAGGTGTAATGTAAAGTTTCTCCCATAGTCTTGTTGAAGTATCTCATGGGTGAGATTATATGATTTCATGTTAATATTATAATTTATTTTGATATTTCAGATTTGTCATCATTACTGTCTTATCATAGTCAATGGTATTCTTGTGTTCGGTTGTTGTTTTGCTTCCGTTACATCCACCAAACTAAAGTCTCATGCATTAGTAAATAATCATAGCACGAGGAGTTCCCATTGAAGAATTATCATAGTGCCGGATTGGTGATGACAGGACATCGAGGTTACTCAATCCCAACCAATAATATTAAATTGTGACCCAAATTTTCATAGCCATGATGAAGAATTCAAAGTTTCATGGGAGATTTAAACATATAGGGATACAATACCATTTCATCCATGAAAAAATTGAGAACAACACTATCAAAATGAAGTACTGTGCAAGCCGAGATGATGGTGGCGATACATTGACAAAAGCATTACCAAAAATAAGTTTGAGTTTTTAAAGAAGGATTTGATGTAATACAAGCTGGTTAACAAATATTTGGCTAAGTGGGAGTGTTAGACATGCAAAAATTATAGCCTAATATTTAGGGATTCTGTAGTTAGCATTTAGGATTCTGTAGCTAGCATTTAGGGAAGTTATTTTGTAATTGACAACACATTAGATGATATGTGTACGTGCTTTGGCATATGTTGTCCATCTGTAGGATGAAGAGTAGAGATAGGGTAGTTTGAGTTTGAGTTTGAATAAGACTCTGTTTATTGTTATTTTATAAAGATTGTATTCTCTGATTTAGCAGAGCACAAGCAAATAAGAATAAGAAATAGATCAAAACCTGCAGTTGCATTTCTGTGTTCTATTTAAAAGTGCTAATAATTTTCACCAATCCTAAGACTTCAATTTGATTTACACGATATCACTGCAATGATGGTTAGAGTGATATCCAAAAAAAAATACTACGACTCCACGTCTTTAGAAAATTAAAATCACATGGCTTTTTGATCAAAACCATATGAGTTTGAAAACCATACACTCGAAATTATTTGGCCAAATATGCATACAGTGAAAGACCTCAAATATCTTTAAAACACTACAAATTTAATCTATATTGCAAAAACAATTCAGACATTATTCTCTCATCAGCTGGGACAAATAATAGTAACATAGTTGCCCATGTATATGAATTATCTTTCCATTTCATGTGTAAAATCTTCTCTATTATGATACCAGATGTGAGAGAAAGATAAGCCAAACAGAACAATTCTTCTTGATTAATTCATATGTTCAATAGAATACATTTATATAGGAGATTCATCTCCTAAATAATAGGATAGTTATATGCCAATTACATGAGTTGTTATAACACCCAAAAACTTCACGTATACAACCCAATATAACTCTACGGTTACCCAACCATATAACAACTTAACAAGATATATGTGAAGCACTAATTAATATATACCTAACAATTTATTCAATGCAAATTAGCTCAAAATTTTCCTCACTATTATTCTCCGAGGTGGAGATTTTGTCTTCAAGATTGAAAAATTCATAGGAGATTCAAGAATCTCCTTTCCTTGGAATTCATGATCTTCTTCACAAAATAAGAGAGAGAAAGACTTACCTTCACCATCATGCTCATATACAAAGGCATTAAGGAGGACATCAATCTCATCCATTTTCTTTGTATCATCATCAAACATTGGTGTAGGGTAAGGGAAAAATAACTTGAATTGTACCTATCTTGCATTTCCATTGCCTGATTTAGGATCTCAAGACTAAGTTGAGGGTATTCAATTGCCTCTACAGTCTTGAAGATGTCTTACACAAATAACTCTTCCAAACCTTCCATATACTCACTTTGTCATCTTCATCCGGTGGATCATTACACCAAGCGTCGAGGAGATGATTGAAAATATGATCCATACATGGTCAAAATTCATTTGAATTCTATTTCTTTAGTTTTAAAATTATTGTCATCAAGTCTCAATTTATTACAAGACCTAACATGCTTATTTTCATCATTCTCTCGAAAAGAGAAGAGATCCATGCTACACGGGAATGACACACCCTTAAGCTCAAGATCTATTAGATAATCCTCATGGTGAGAAGTAGAGAACCATGTTGGGGCAGAAATATGAGAAGAATTTTCAACTCTATCTTAATCATTCCTTATAGAATCTTCTTTCTCACATGGAAAAGGAAATATTTTTTACTTTCTATGATGATCATCATTGTGATCCCTTGGTGAGGATGGTGGAATCAACTCTTTAGAGGGTCATGCTCAACTTGCTTATCCACATTGGTTTCGAGAAATAAATTGAACTCTTTTAATTATTCATCCACAATTGGATCAAGAAAGGAATTTGATTCTCTAACTATCTTCATTTCATCATTTAGCATTTGTTTATCAATTGAAGAATCACAATTGGTTAGGAGATTATCCATGCTTACTACAAATTCATCTCTTTAATTTGGGATGAAAGGTTGATTGATCATACATCTTAACTATTGGTGGAGTCTTTTGAAGGTGCTAGATCATCTTTCATACAACAAGAATATTCATCTCTTGAATCCCATGTTTCTCCAATGGGTCGTGCTCATTATCCAAAATGTGCCCTCCCCGCTCATTTTGTGGCTAACTCCTTCCATTCTTCCCTCTCTTAGCCTCGATCATAAATTTTTTTCTTTTTAGGTACTCAAAACTTTCTGGAAATGACACCATTGGATAGAGCTCTTTCTCAACTTTCTAGAAAGGTAAAGTTTTCCTCCTAACTCCATGTATTTTTAAAGTTATGGCTCAATGAGTTTTGGGGGAAATTTTCCTAGGAAGGCCCGCAGCCAATGAGATGCCACCACGTGTCCAGGGAAGTGGCGGGGTTGGAGGAAAACTTGGTTTTTTACCAAGTGTTTTGGAAAAATTTCAAAAGGAAGATTTTTCCCCAGCCCACCGACGAATCAGATGATGCCATGTGTCCAAGGGAGAAATTTGAAAAATTTGGCTAAGTGTTGCGCATGGAAAATTTTGGAGGGAAGGTCCGCACCCAATCATATTATGCCATGTGTCCTATGGCATGGGAGTTTCAGAGGCGGAGGAGAAGTTGGAATTTTGGTGAAGTGTTTTGCCAAATTTCAAAGAAGGAGTTTTTGGCCCCGCCCCATCGACCAATTAGCGAAGGCCACGTGTCCCGGGGTTTGGAAAGGTGGACCGCGGGAGGAAACGAGATTTTTCCCAAAATTTTGTGCACAAAGGTAAAATTTTTGCAGAGGGCCCACGGAGAATGAAATTGTGCCACGTGTCTAAGATTGGCAAGGGCGGGGAGAATTTGGGAAATTTTCCCAAAGGAAAAACAAAGTAAATTTCCAAGGGAAAACCCCCAAATGCGGACCAATCACATCTTGCCACGTGTCACGTGGTGGCGAAAAACTCAAGACAGGCCCACAAGGAAAATTAGAAGGGGCAAGCCCACATCCAATGGGGTGATGCCATGTGTCGAAAGGGGAAAATGGTAAAAGCGGCCCGTGGAAAATTTAGGAAGGACAGGCCCGCGTCTAATCAGCGCATGCCACGTGTCCTCAAAAGGTGGAGCGTAGGAGAATTTGGGAAATTTTCCCAAAGGAAAAATGAAGGAAATTTCAAAGAGAAAATCCCACCCCCAAGATGTGAGCCAATGGAATCTCGCCATGTGTCCTCAGCTCACCGGCCCCAAGGATTTTTTTGGAAAATTTTCCAAAGGGCAAAACAAAGGAAAATGAAGCAGGACGGGCCCACGGTGAATAAAAACGTGCCACATGGCACCTGGAAAGGTGGAGTGTGGGGATTTTTTTGGAAATTTTCCCAAATGCAAAAAAGGTGAAAAAATTCAAATTTTTGCCCGCCAATCCGATTTGGCCCTGTTTTGCCCTAAAACTTCAAACGGCCATATCTTTCGATTCGGAGCTCGGTTTTTCACGTTCTTTATATCAATGGAAAGCTGGTGAAATTATATACAATATTAGAGGGTAATTTTTTCATTTTGATGGATTTTAGAGAGATTAAATCAAAAATTCCTCTGGCACGTGGTCATGGACAGAAATGACGTTTCAACCACCATTTTTAATGAAGAATGGCTCGCATTCTCTCCCAACATGGCTAAAAATGTCAGGGGATGGGTCTGTAAGGACGCCCATGCTATTTTGATTGCATTTTGGTCAATGGTTGAATCCCTTCCATGTTTTCCCACATTTCTCTCTCCTGGGCTCGTCCCTTACACTGTAAAAGCCAGATTTGGCTCATTTTCAAAAGGTGGAACATTTTTGTGTATAGCAGGCTCCCTTTTCACCTTGGAAGTGATTTGGTGGAATATCAAACCTTTTCTAAGAACTGAAACCTATTTTTTCCTCTCAGGTGTTGTAATGCATGTATTTTGATATTAAAAATGACAATGCAAGCTCTGTGAATGAGTTTCAATCCTCTGCTTGTGTTGTTTGCTTCCTTTTATGATATTTCATTACATGTCATCAGTTTGTGCATGATGTTTTTGTTGCATTTCCATGATTTGTGTCAATGTGTAGAAGTAAAAAATGCTCACCACTCCTTTGGTGCATCACCTTATTAGCATTAGTTTTAGTTTTTTGCATCCTCTATCTTTCCCCCTTTGAAATTTAGAGTAGGAACTAGGAATATAAACCTCTGCAACTTGTAAGTGATAAATCTGATCAGAGGAGTTGAGGAACCAGCCTCTAATCTAGAGATTCCTTTCCCATTTTACAAGTCCCACACTTGGGAAAGGATTCAATGTTGTGCAATCACATTGGATGCTTAGGATGATCAAACTAGAAATCTGATCAACATCCAGGGGTGCTGCTGATTTGCAACAATAGTTTTGGCACACCCGGTGGGACCTTAGAGGTCTTCATCTTCATTGCAAAAAAAATGATGTGCATTTGTTGCAAGTTTCTTGCTTAAAAGAGCCCTAAATTGCACATTTGGTGACTCCAAGGAAGAAGAATTAGCTGGTTTTTTCAGTGTAGGCCTGAAAACTCATGAGAAGAATCACCACAAGGTCAAGAGTTAGAGAAGAAGAAGTTTTGTTTGAGTATCTGCAGTTATCTCCAAGAAGAAGGCAAAGAGGGAGGAGGATTCAAAGGTCTCCATCTCCACCAAACAAAACTCTCTCAACTCCTCCACCTGGTAGGCCTTTCATTCAATCAACAAGGGTTCTAAGGCCAATCAGAATGGCACAAAACAACCCCTATGTCAATTTCACGGCGGTAGTCCACTTGCTCTCAATGCATAAAATCCAATTCCAGTTGCAGCATTGAAAAACATCCCATACTTTATTGGAGAGAATCAGACTACTCCTGGTGATCATGTTAAGGATATTGCTAACATTTGTGCAATCCATGAAATCAATGAGATGCAAGTTGTTAAATTGCTAGCATCTTCATTCAAAGGGAAAGCTTTGCAATGGTTCAGGAGTCTTGCCTCAAGATCTATCCAAAATTGGAATCAGCTATGTATAGCCCTCCATGAGCAGTTTGGAGAAAAGGGAGACAACTTGTCCCTTTTAGAGCAGCTGACAACCATCAAGAGAGCTCCCAATGAGCAGCTGACATACTTTAATTTCAGATTTCAAAGGAATTGGGAGAGAATTCCAGTGGCAGTCAAGCCAACAACAGAAGGTGCTTTTCTTTATTACCTCAAAGTTTTAAATTCTGATATTTCTATGTTAATTCAATCCATGGGAGGCACAACTATTCCCATTGCTTATAGCATTGCTATTAGAGTTGAAAATTGTTTGATTCAAGCTGGCAAGCTAGCTCCTAGGCCTCCAATGCCATTATTTCCAAGTTTAGAGAGCCCAAACACTAATCAAATGCCTAATTTAGCTCCTATTCCCACTCCTAGAAATCAGAATTCGAGTGAAGCTTCTACTTCATCTTCTAGTGCCTCAAATGAACTCCAAGAAGTCATGAAGAAATTACAAAATTTAGGTAATGAGCTGGTTACACTCAAGAGGCAGCAAGCCCAAGGCTTTAGACCTTCTTTCTAGCCCCAAGCTCAACCTAACAGGCAGCCATATCAACCCCAAAGACCACCCAATTCAGGTTCAAAAATTTAAACCAAACAAGACCTCCTACCAATAGAACATTTCAACTTTATAATCCCAATGCTACATCTACCTCTAAAGCATTAGTGCCAGTACAAAATAACATAGCTCAAGAGTATGATTGGTGCTTCCCATGCAATGAACCTCATAACCAATCCATGTGCTTCAATGGTGCCTTGAATCAAGCATTAATGGTGACAAAAACTAGTGTGGAGGGTGAGGGTTGTCAAGAAACATTCCAGCAGCAGTCAGCTCCAAATGATACCACACTTGTAAATTGACAGGCAGAATATTTTTGTGGTATGAATCAAACAGTTTCCCAAAGTGTTGCAGCCAACACAAGGTCAAAAAGGAGAAATTTGGGTGAAGAACAACCATTAGCCCCAAGAAATCCACAATCTTCTATCACTCCACAAACTATTGGCAAGCAAAAGTGCAATCCCAAACATGCAAGGACTGCCTAAGACAACTCCTAGGCCAACTCAAATACCAGTTGCTGCTGCCCATGTGCAAGGAATGAATGTGTAGGCCAAGGGACAGCAGAGAGATGCTTCATCTCCATTCAACATCATTGATCAAATGAAGAAGAAAAATGTAAACATATCAATGTGGGAATCACTATCTATCCCAGGCCAAAGAGATTTGCTACAAGCTATCATGAAGGACTGGTCAACTTCAAATCAGCAAGTCCAAATGCAAGAGAAAGTGCTCATAAATGCTGCGTAAAATGTTGAAGCCCCCTCCATGTTAGGAATATCTATGTTGTAGTGTGAACATAGAATATTATGTAAGTGATTATATTATCTAGGATAATATAATATGTGTTGTAATAATTAATTACATTATTGTAAATGTAATTATGAGTGGGTGAGTAAATATTGTTATGAGTTGTTGAGTAAACAAATCATTAACAATATTAGTTTTGTGAGAAAACAAAATCTCACGTAAAATAGCATGGAGTTGTTTTAGGAGTTATGTGTGGAGATATTTATGGAGATTATATCTCCTTAAATATAGGAACAACATCTCCTATTTAAATGGATGTAATACTTCCTATGAATGTAGCAAGAATAAAGAGTAAGATTTTGAATTTTCTTTATGCAATTATGATATTAATTTTTCATTTGGTAACAGAGCAGGTTTGATGCAAGAAATTTCAGTGCTTTCATGATCAAATCCGTCTCAAATAATATATCATAGTTTTCATTTCCGGATGTGGGTTTTTCTATAATTTTACGTGAAGAATCATGTACTGGTCAAGAAACTAAAGAAGAAATTTCAGCAGAACCCAGAACGTAGTTTGGAAGAAATACAGATTTTACTATGCAGCTATCAAATTAAGCACATCAATTCTTCTACTGAAAGTTTTCTCCAATTTTCAATAATGTTGAATTGTTAATACAAGTTCTTGACTTACTTGGAGGTTAAAAGGTATTCAATATAAAAATTTAAAGTACTTGATTCAATTTTGTATTTTTTTATCAGTATTGTACAAAATAATGGAGAAACTAAATCTGATTGAAAAGTTTGAAGGACAAGATTTCCATACATGGCAACTACAAATGCAATTACATTTAATAGAAAAGGATCTATGGGATGTGGTGAAGTCTAATTCAACTCCACCCACTAGAGGAAATGAATTGGAAAAGTGGAATGCAAAAGATCAGAGAGCATTGGGTACCATTGGTCTGGGCTTATCAAAAGCCTATCTACATCATGTGGATTTCACAAAATCTGCAAAAGAAATTTGGGAGTCTCTTAACAAATTGTTTGGTTCTGAAGCTGAAATGGCAAAGACTACACTGAAGCAATGCTTGTACGGGTTGAAAATGGAAGAGAACTCAAAAATGGTAGATCATATAAGTAAGTTTCGTTCTTTGCTAAATCAACTAGCTGGAATTAAAGAACATGTAAAAGATGATGATGCTAAAGCTATTCTTCTTAATAGCATGCCTAAGAGTTACTCAAATATTGTATTTACTTTGAGTAAAATTACTATTAGTCTAGAAGGAGTGATTTCTACATTGTTAGAACAAAGCAATCATGAAGAACATGAAGAAGTACTATATGTAGGAAACAAACCTAGCTCCTCATCTAAGAAGGAAAAACATAAACCAAAGAAGGTTCCTTCACATGGAAAAATAAAATGCTTTTATTGTAATGAGATTGGGCATGTAATACTGAACTGTAAAAAGAGAGCTCAGGATCTTCTTGATGACAAGATAGATCAGAAAGCCCTTCTAGCTGAAGTAGAAACTGATTGGGAAGTCTACTCAACTGATGAAGAACTTTCATGTCCTAGTGATGAGGATTTCCTATGGTAGACTCTTTTCTTGTTGGAGGAAGGAGGAAAATCAGCGTCCTCTCGTCATTCACCAACGATGGGGTCGCAGACAGATGTGGTGATATTTTATTTCAGTTATGTGGTGTGTTTATACACAAGGGGGTGAAACTAGTTTCATGTTTTGATTTTAATGTGTTCACATAGACTAACAACAGTTCCTGAGTGTCTATTTGGTGTGGAAGAAGCAAACTCTGGACTCAACTTATAGGGGCAAATCATCTATGTACGGTCCTCTCGATCCGTGCAGATCCTCTCCGATTGCCATACTTCGGTGGAAGGTACTTCGTTAGAAGGTGATCACCAATGAAGATGTTCATACGACAAGGATGATCATTACCAAGAAGATCCGAGATAGCAAGATCCAGTAGCAATGACTACTCCGACAAGTTTGATGTTTCCAGGAGCCCTTACCCCATGTTCACACTAAGGGGGCGAATGTTAGGAATATCTATGTTGTAGTGTGAACATAGAATATTATGTAAGTGATTATATTATCTAGGATAATATAATATGTGTTGTGATAATTAATTACATTATTGTAAATGTAATTATGAGTGGGTGAGTAAATATTTTTATGAGTTGTTGAGTAAACAAATCATTAACAATATTAGTTTTGTGAGAAAACAAAATCTCACGTAAAATAGCATGGAGTTGTTTTAGGAGTTATGTGTGGAGATATTTATGAAGATTATATCTCCTTAAATATAGGAACAACATCTCCTATTTAAATGGATGTAATACTTCCTATGAATGTAGCAAGAATAAAGAGTAAGATTTTGAATTTTCTTTATGTAATTATGATATTAATTTTTCACTCCATTCTATGTTTCATTTATCATTGGGAATCAACTAGTACACAATTGCATGATTGATTCCGGGCAAGTAGTTCAATAATGCCCAAGCAAATAGCCGATCACTTGGGGCTCCAATATGAAACCATATCCAAAGGGGTAGTGCAATTGGATGGGACAGTAGTAACAATAGTTAGAGTGATAAAAACTTGAGTCTTACTTTGCATGCGTGTCCCAACGTTGTTGTTTTACAAGATGTCTCGGTAATAGACCTTCCACCACTCTTTTCCTGTCAAGGGATTTCACACCAAGATTGGAGGTTACATATCAGCTGATTGGTCACACATGTTGTTCGAAACAAGATATAGAACTAAGGCCACAATCAGATCTGAACCTATTGCAAACTTTCACATTGAGCCTTACACTCGAAGTCAAATCAATACCAATTGTTCAAATATTTTGATCAAGAAGATTATCGAAGCATCGATGAAGCTGATACCAAAGTTGGAATTATGCCGGATCCAACTCTTGATGAATGGGTGAACAAGGTTAATGCTTTTGATCCTTATCAAGAAATAGAAGAATTTGAGTTAGGAGTCTATTGCATGCATGAAGAAAATCAGCCTATTCCTAGCATCACCAAGCCGGACCACAAGGATGACAATGAGGTATGGCGGTTGTTTTTGATGGGTCAAGGAGTAGACAAGGTGCGGGAAGGGGAGATGTGCTTGTTTCCCAAGGAGTGAAGTATTATTCAGCTTTTAGATTTCAGTTTGCATGCTCTAATAACACTGCTGAGTATGAAGCCTTGATACAAGGATTGCATTAGTCGATCCAAGAGAGGAATAAAGAACTTGCAATTCTTTGGTGACAAAAGTGAGTTGATTGTCAACCAAGTTAAGGGGAAACATGATATCAAGAATGATCTACTAAAATGCTTCAAGAACAGGTGTGGGACCTCATTGAAGATTTTGAGGGTTTTGGCATAAAATTCATTCCTAGAAAAGAGAACCAAGTCTTGACAGGCTTGCGGCAGATTGGGCAGCCTTTGACGTTGTTGAAAGCATTCGGAAAGATAAGCTATAACCAAACATACATGTTATTGTGAGGCCTTCATGCACTGCACAACAATGTAAGTTGGTAAGTGTTTGAAAAAGATCAGCAAATTATCCATTTCTTACAAGAAGAGGCCGAGTTCTCGGCTAAAAATCGGGAAAAGTTGGAGCAGTGAGTATGGTGACCACGTGGTGCAAATTGAGGACCAACAAACTACCAAAGGGACTTATTACTTTGGAGTCCATTTTCAATCCTAATGATCAGGTTTAGGAAGGAGAAAGCAAACATCCAAGTCAAGGGAGAAGATTCAGTGTCCATCTCAGTAGAAGGAGGCAAATCATTCCAAATTGGTAAGATGACAACTAAGCAAGAAAGGTATGAGTTTATACAGCTTTGTCAAGAATTCCCTGATGTGTTTTCTTGGAGCTATGAAGATTTGAAAGGTTTCAATCTCGAGTTAGCTCAACATACCATTGAATTGGATCCAAGTACTAAACCCATCAGGAAAAAACAAAGGCCAATCAACCCCCACATAGAGCTTCTCATAAGAAAAGAATTGAATAAGTTGATAGAATCAAGAATCATATTCCCTATCAAGCATTCTAGTTGGGTAGCCAAATTGGTTCCATTCGAAAGAAGAGTGGGGAAATCAGATTGTGTGTTGACTTCAAAGATTTGAATAGAGCATCTCTCAAGGATCATTATCCACTTCCTTCTATGGAGCAAATTTTGCAAGTTGTTGCTAGCTCTGAGAGGTTTTCATTACTTGATGGCTACTCGGGGTATAATCGATTATGGAGAAGGATCGGCTTTGATAAAGAAGACCTTTGATAGAAAGGCCAAGAATAAATCCTTCCAAGTCGGAGATCTAGTGCTAAAATGGGATGCAGACAAAGTAAAACCGGAAGGCATTCAAAATTTGATGCCATTTGGAGTGGCCCATACATGGTCACAAAGTGTAAGGACATCAATGCTTTCCAATTGTCTTCATTGGATGGCGAGGAACTACATATTCCAATCAATGGAATCCATCTAAAGCATTTTTATTGAAAGGAACTTTCCACCTTGTACATATTAGCTTAGGTTTCCATTCCTCCAAGTGCTTGTGCACATTGTTTTGTTGTAGGTTAGTTTGTTTTCCTAAGTTCTTTGGCATAGGCTTGCTTGTTCACGGGGATGTGTTTGCAAGCCTTGCTCCATCAGATGATATTCCATCTTCCTCCTTGTAGTGTTCTAGTCAGTTGGGATACCAAACAAAGAATTTAATGACTCCATGCCCAATGGATTGCTTCTGGAAAACCGGTAACTTCATCCAAAGCAGCGGATGACCCCTCTGAGTCGCCAAAATTGTTATCCGAAATGTGCCCTCCTACTCATTTTGTGGCTAACTCCTTCCATTCTTCCTCTCTTGTGCCTCAGTCATAAATTTTTACTTTTTAGGTACTCAAAACTTTCTGGAAATGGCACCATTGGATAGAACTCTTTCTCAGCTTTCTAGAAAGGTAAAGTTTTCCTCCTAACTCCATGTATTTTTAAAGTTATGGCTCGGCGGAGTTTTTGTGGGAAATTTTCCCCAAAAAGGCCCGTAGCCAATGAGATGCCACCATGTGTCCAGGGAAGTGGCGGGGTCAGAGGAAAACTTGGTTTTTTACCAAGTGTTTTGGCAAAATTTCAAAAGGAAGATTTTTCCCGCAGGCCCGCCGACGAATCAGATGATGCCACGTGTCCAGGGGAGAAATTTGAAAATTTTGGCTAAGTGTTGTGCATGGAAAATTTTAGAGGGAAGGTCCACACCCAATCATATTATGCCACATGTCCTATGGCATGGGAGTTTCGGAGGCGGAGGAGAAGTTGGAATTTTGGCGAAGTGTTTCACCAAATTTCAAAGAAGGAAGTTTTGGCCCGCTGCCCCTCGACCAATTAGCGAAGGCCACGTGTCCATAGGGCCTAGAAAGGTGGAGCGCGGGAGGAAACTAGGATTTTTTCCAAAAATTTTGCACACAAAGGTAAAATGTTTGCAGAGGGCCCACAATGAATGAAATTGCACCACGTGTCTCGGACTAGCGAGGCGGGGAGAATTTGGGAAATTTTCCCAAAGGAAAAACAAAGTAAATTTTCAAGGGAAAACGTCCCCCTAAATGTAGACCAATCACATCTTGCCACATGTCAGGTGGTGGTGAAAAACTCAAGACAGGCCCACAAGGAAAATTAGAAGGGGCAAGCCCGCATCCAATGGGGTGATGCCATGTGTCCAAAGGGGAAAATGGTAAAAGCGGCCCGCGAAAAATTCAGGAAGGACAGGCCCGCGTCTAATCAGCGCATGCCACGTGTCCCGAAAGGCGGAGCGTGGGGAGAATTTGCAAAATCTTCCCAAAGGAAAAAAGAAGGAAATTTCAAAGAGAAAATCCCACCCCAAGATGTGAGCCAATGGAATCTCGCCACATGTCCTCAGCTCACCGGCCTGCGGGGATTTTTGGAAAATTTTCCAAAGGGCAAAACAAAGGAAAATGAAGCAGGATAGGCCCGTGGTGAATAAAAATGTGCCACGTGGCACCTGGAAAGGCGGAGCATGGGATTTTTTGGGAAATTTTCCCAAATGCAAAAAAGTGAAAAAAATTCAAATTTTTGCCCGCCAATCCGATTTGGCCTTGTTTTTCCCTAAAACTTCAAACGGCCATATCTTTCAATCCAGAGCTCAGCTTTTCACATTCTTTATATCAATGGAAAGATGGTGAAATTCTCTACAAGATTCTGAGGTAATTTTTTCATTTTTATGGATTTTAGAGAGATAAAATAGAAAAATTCCTTTGGCACGTGGTCATGGACAAAAATGACGTTTCAACCACCGTTTTTAATGAAGAATGGCTCGCATTCTCTCCCAGCATGGCTAAAAATGTTAGGGCATGGGTCTGTAAGGATGCCCATGTTGTTTTGATTTCATTTTGGTCAATGGTTGAATCCCTTCCACATTTTCCCACATTTCTCTCTCCGGGCTCGTCCCACTTGCACCGTAAAAGCCAGATTTGGATCATTTTCAAAAGGTGGAACATTTTTTGTGTATAGAAGACTCCTTTTCACCTTGGAAGTGATTTGGTGGAATATCAAACCTTTTCTAAGAACTGTAACCTATTTTTGCCTCTCAGGTGTTGTAATGCATGTATTTTGATATTAAAAATGACAATGCAAGCTCTGTGAATGAGTTTCAATCCTCTGCTTATGTTGTTTGCTTCCTTTCTGATCTTTCATTACATGTCATCAGTTTGTGCATGATGTTTTTGTTGCATTTCCATGATTTGTGTCAATCTGCAGAAGTAAAAAATGCTCACCACTCCTTTGGTGCATCACCTTATTAGCATTAGTTTTAGTTTTTGCATCCTCTATCTTTCCCCCTTTGAAATTTAGAGTAGGAACTAGGAATATAAACCTCTGCAACTTGTAAGTGATAAATCTGATCAGAGGAGTTGAGGAACCAGCCTCTAATCTGGAGATTCCTTTCCCATTTTACAAGTCCCACACTTGGGGAAAGGATTCAATGTTGTGCAATCACACTGGATGCTTAGGATGATCAAACTAGAAATCTGATCAACATCCAGGGGTGCTTTGCTGATTTAAAACAATAGTGCCTCGAGCCGAATGAGTTGATGAATGGAGATTCAATTGTCATGATTTATTCATCATCCTTCAAGTTGTTGATTTGGTTCTCATCAATAGTTTCAAGGATAGAGCATTCATCGAAGTGAAAAATAATCTTCCAAGAATAAACACCTTGTAGTGTGGACAATCATTAGGATATTCATATAAAAACAAATATCCTCTTCTTTCTCCTTTACTATAAAGTGATTTAATTTGTTCGTATCTTTCTTGCATGGCTTCAACATAGTTTAGAATTTCATGGTAGGTTTGGGGATCTAAATTTCCTTTCATGACACTAAAAACTCTTTGCACATAATCAATTCTCAAGGCTTCCATTTCTTCATTTCCATATGAAAGAAAATAATCCTAAGGAAGAGAGATAAAATACATGGCTCTGAGTTTCTTGTTCATCTGTGTGAGATTAAAAATATTACCTTCGAAGATTCTTCATCTTTTTTGACTTCATACATCATCGTGTACCTCCTTTTCATCATTTATTACCTTATTCCTCATCAGCAAGTCCCATTTTCTTTCCTTTAGCAGTAGTCCACTTGAACTGAAACCACCAAGATTTGATGATAAGTTCTTCACAAACAACAATTTTCTTCATTCTACATAGTCTTTCCTTGATTTTTGGAGACATGCCACTAGCCTTCTTTCCCTTTTCTAATTGTAGATTTTTTCTTGAAGTAAGAGATATTTTTTTGTTCTTGAATTCTCATCCTTGCAAGAATTGGTCCAGATGATTTTTGATCGAGCATTTGCATTTCTAGGCGGTCATCTTCTTCTTCTTCATTGTCGCTCAAAGATACGTAACTCTAATCTTGAAACTTTGTCATTGTGTTGTGGGAAATGAACATGACATAGATTCGTTCCTTGATGGAGTCACCTTCAAAATATGATTTTTCTTTGAAATATTTTTTAGTAATATATAATTTTTGTATTTTGTAGAGATCTTTGCTAGTGCACTTGGGAAAATCTCTCCTCGGAGATTCGCCAAAAATGTTGGTGAAATAATTTTTCATATGAAAAATTAGGTGTTTCCACCAATGCTCATGGGGATATGCCCCTCCTTGTGTATGGGGAGGCTCCCATTATTGAATTTAAAATAATCTACTCCTATCTAAATGATTTGGGGTGACCAAATAGGCCAGAATCAAACATGCACACTTTACTCGAACTGTAGAAAGTAAATGCTTACACATCATGTAAGGGAGGGATTTGTAATGGTGAGGGTGAATGAGAAAAAATAAGAAAGATAAAGTTATTATTATGAGTAGTAAATTACAGATTTCACACCCAATAATTTGAGTCGTTCAACATTCAATTAGACAAAAATAGAAATGAAGCATCTAGTGATACTAACAAACCCTAACACACGCTTCTTTAGATTAATTCATCAAAGATACAAAACTCTTTCATGATCACTATACTTACAAAGTGCATAAGAGATAAAATAGAGGAACACGTAAGAAAATGGAAATGGAAAAAAATAGCTTTTATTTCTTGTTTTGGCGATACAAAGTTCAACATCCAAGCCACAATCCACAATTTTTAAAGAATAGAAACTATCAAAATATGACCCTTTCGAATGGTGAATTCATCCTAATTTATAGCATTATGAATAGACTTTCCATCTACCCCCACATAGCTCTTTGTGATCTCATTCAACTTTTAATTTTACATCTTCCTAGGAAATGAGAAATAAGTTCCCTTTTTATAAATCAAAGGGAATTTTACAATTCAAATTTATAAAGTCACTTAAGTGAATGAGATGAAATATCATGATTACACATAATGAAGAATTAGAAAGGGGAGAAAAGAAAAGGGATAAAGAGAGGAGAGGGATGAAGTTTCCATATCTAATGAGGAAGATCCTTTCGATGAAAAATTTGTTGATTCATGCTTTTTGATGAAAAGTTTCTCGAGTGGGCTCCCGATCCTTGAATTCTTTGTTGAATTGAGCTACTACAAGTGTCAATTTATCTTCCTCTGGATCCCAACACCTTGGTAAATGCACTAGGAACCTCATTGATTTTATTGCATTAAGCTGGTCAATTCTTCATGTTCCTTTGCAATTTAAGAAATTTAGCTTCTAATTTTGGCCATGGAATCTAAGTTATCTTATTTTAAGATGAGAGATTCACCTACCTCTTTCTTGACTAAATCTTGAAAGGAAACAATGAGTTCTTCTAATGAATAATTCTCGAGGAAAGGAGGGAACTCAAGTTTTGAACATAGTTGTAAACACCATTCAATAATAACTTAGAGATTGCATTTTTGAGAATTCCATATCTCGCATCCATGATGTGGATCCAAACTTGAGACAAGTTCTCTACAGCTGATGCAAACACTTTATTTATCAAAAGAGTGTGAGATTCGAAGGAGATCATCTCGAACACCAATGGAAACACCTCATATAAGTGAATTAGCTATTTTGTAAACTCTTTTTCTTTATTTACTTATGAAAAAGTTGCAAGAATGCACTTGATGAGATAAATGAGATCTAGAAACAACGCCTTTCCTTTCTCAATGATTTTATGAATCTATTTCTCATTGGCCTTCCCATGTTTCTTATATCCTTGTGATTTCTTGATTTCCTCGGGATCAACACTACTAATCGAAGAAATGAATTTGATTGGAAGATAAGATATTGGATTAGGCTCCAAGAAAGATTGAATGTAAGCACTAAAAGCTTTTACTTGTTCCTCTATTTACACAATTATTTACTTGTATTCTTCATTTTGAGCAAGGATGTGGGAAGATGATTCCTTGAAAAAATGAGATTCGCCCTCATGCAATGCTTGAACCAATGAGATGTGGGATAACTCATAAATTTATGGAGTCATGTCCTCAATGGAATTTTGATTGTTAGGCCTAACAATTTCAACATATTGATTACTCCTGATCGCCACTAAAGAAGAAGGATGTTATCTGGGCCTTCTTCCTTCACTTAGATTTTAGGGTTCTTGAGATTTCTTTGAGATTGAGCACGATAATAAGTTGTATTATTCTTGGCTCACTCTCGAGCATTTATTGAATCCATGGAAATGGATATTTTTGGGTCGACATGATGTTTTTCATTGGAGCACCTTCAATAATTTTTTTGGAATCAAATCTTGTTCACTATAGGGAATATTTTCTATTCGAAAGACATAATTGGATAATTTTGAAGATATGAAGACTACAATGAATCACTCTTGTTTGATATCTCCTTCTTAAAATGCTTTACCTCAACTAGCTTGCCTTGAATAGCTTAGCGAGCTCACTCAAACAAAACATCTCACTTTGATTGACCTACCAACTCCACGAGCTCAACTCAACCAACTCGCCGAGAAGGTTTGGATATCTCAAACCTTATTAATGAGTTATGATGACCTTCTTATCCTGAATTTTGATAGAACTCAAACTCTTTTTGAATATATTTTCTTAGTGCACAATGTCCTTGGATTTTACCTGTTGTGCCCTATGATGTCCTACCTTTCTCTTGGACACAAGTTTGATGTTTTGGGATCCTTGTGAAGAATGGATTAACTTTCTTAATATATGACACCACCTGGCAACCCTATGAATATGTCAAAAATCAGTGAGGTGACTGAAAATAGAGCCTACAGTAACTTTCTACACCCAAAACAAAGACTCCACTTTTAGCAAGTAGAACCAAGACCTACTCTTTTTGGATATTTCACCTATTTTACTCAAATTTGAACTTATCGATCCTATGGTATACTCAATTCAACTCCATTGATGATTCATTTCTTTTTTTATAAATTTAATAATTTTGGAAATGTTCCTTTTCTTTTTTTTCAACTTTTTTTGTCAAAATTTCCTAGTTTGTCATTTTCAATGTTCTCTAAATTCATTGTTTGGAGAGGACTTGTTATTTTTAGCAAGTTACTATTTTTAGTAAGTGATGGAACTAGGTACTTACTATTTTTAGAAACAAAAAAATTCCACCTCAGATTGCATGAAAAATTGCATCACTAGATTAGGCTTGCTTTAGGGACCTCGTGCTCCAAATTTCATCTTGATCCACACGTCAGAATGTCTTGAAATTGAAAAATCAAATGCTAGGACAAGAAAAAACTATTTTATGCCATTAAAAATCATGCCACCATTTTTTCTGTTAAAATGTTCTTGAAGGTGCCTAGTATGAGAAGCAACTGAGAATTTTTCACCTGATTCCATTCACTGGTTTGCAAGATATGAGTTTTTCAAGTTTTGATGCATATGAAAAATCTAGGAAAATTTTGGTAGTCTCTATTAAATTTTTATGTTTTTTATTTTATGGGACATAAATCATGGAATTCATATGAAAATATGATGTGGGAAGAAGCTATTTTGTGTTTTAAAACTTTTCGACAACACTTTTGGTTCAAGGAGAGGAAGAAGTAAGAAACGTGGCAAAAACACTTAGGAATTTTTTGGTTTTCAAACTTCCAAGTATGGGGAAAATTTTATTTTCCCCTATATACCCAAGGTACAGGGAAAGGAGGGGGAAAAATTCACTCTCATATGGGCTTGACAAGTGGCACTACGGGATTCGACAAGGAGGTGAGAGGAAAAACAAACATTTAATCACCATGGAGTCGGAACTAGATCATATGAAGAATCAAGGCATGGGAAAGGATGGGGTGCATTTTATTGTCCCCTATTTCCCCAAGGGATAGGGATAAGAGGGTAAAACAATGTTCCTTGATATGGAGATGACAAGTGGCAAGCAAAGGATTTGAAGTAGGGGAAGCAAGAAAGAGCAAGCAAAAATATAAAGTGGAGCTTGTTTCAAGTCAGATGAAGATACAATAGCTAGAAAAATCATGAGGAAAATTTTACTTTGTCTCATCTATCCCCGAGGGAAATGGATAAGAGGGATAGAAAAATGTGCCCTACCCTAGTGATGACAAGTGGCACAACTACATTGGTCAATGGGAAGGGTTGGAGTGAGGTGAAAAGGGCTTGTGCAACTTCAACAAGGTCATGTGATGAACCAAAGGGCATAATTGGAGTGGGGTGTATTTTTTTCCCCTATATCTATAAGAGATGAAGAGTAGAGGGACAGTAAAATGCACCTCAACCTGGTGTTAACATGTGTCCCTTTGCAAAATTGGCTAAGTATCGAAATCTTACCTTGAAGACGAAGTTTCCAAAGCTCCTGGAGGTCTTTTTTTATGAACCTTTATATGAACTTAAATCCAAAAATAATTTCAAGATCAATGAGATGGGCACCAAAATCTCATTTTTTTCTCGAGACAACATGGTGTGTCTATTGATACTTGAGTTACCTTGATAAGCGCACTGTGTCTTGGGAAAAATGTGAAAGTTCCATAATATAAAGGATTCAATTATATTTCCAATGAGTAATTTTTTCCTCCTAACTCCCTAAAAACTCCCAAAATCATATGTTGAAGCTCAAGTACTATTTTGAGCTATAATCTCCTTAACCACTGAAAAGTAAAACGTACTTTCATTGTTCTCGTTCTTAAACCTCTGAAACCTTCCTAAATATTCTTAAACCTATACCATTACATTATTAACTCATTAAAATAACTCCCAGATGGTTTAGGGCTTTCACATATGTCTGATAGGATGCACACCTATCCCAAAAAGGCTAAAAATATCCCTCTTAGGCTTACTAAAGAACTCACCTTTAGAAGGACTGCATTGAAATGTTATGAGTCACCTTGTCTCAAAATTTTGAACACTTGGGCAGGTATGTACAACACATATGAAGGCTTGAAAGGATAGGATAGACACCATAGAGAGGGCATACTGATCCGAGAGAGGGCTATTTAGGAGGGTTTTCAAGCAAAAATTCTACACTAGGGTTAAGTTGTCATGTTTCAAGTTTTATTTTGCCCTTACAAAAACACAACAATTGCTAACCAAAAAAACTAGTGGTTGAATTTACTCCTTTTGGGAAATTTTCTTTATATTTTTCATTCTTATTGTCTTTACACATCCTACATATTTGTTGTAACTTGACTTATTTATCTTTTATGGCTTCGAGACACTAGCGCCCATCTAGGACAAAATCACACAGTGCTCCTGTCCCTTTTGAGTTCTCTTGACCCTCTCTATCCTTTTCTTACTCTTTATGGTCTATTTTACCTCTTAGGAATACTTTAGCACTTTGGTTTGGCCTTACTAGTTGTCAATTATGAAATTCAAACAAAAAAATAACATATATACTTAGTTATTTCTCCAAAATCGGGGCCCAAGCACTAAGCATTATCTATCATCACCTAATGTTGCATCAAATGCACATGAGCATTAGAAGGACAAATATAACACATCCATACAAGGGGAAATAATTGTATCACTCTACATAAAAATAATAGGAGGGGAAGTTCATTTATCCCATTTCACACATTTACATACTTGGAGCAATCTAGATCTAGCATGCTATCATAGTGCAACTTGCACAAGGGAAATCTAGGGCATCATTACACACCCATACATAAAAATACATGGAGTCCGAGATGCAGTGTAGTTCTTGGTCGTAAGATCACTCTTCAGAGACCTTCGAGGTAAGGTGACTCCCCATTTTATATCTTATTTATTAAGTTTGATGTGGTTTATGGGAATGTGTAGGTAATTATCTATTTTACGGTTATAGGTATGACCAAGGACATTAGAGAAAAACTAGAGTGACAAAAGGGAACCAAAAGAAAAGCTCTTCCACCCATAAAAGATAAAAACTTGATCATTTGAGATGACACTAGCTCCCAAATCGGCACTAGCGTCGGGCACTCATCTCATCCCATAGGAGCCTCTATCCTTCACATCTTTGAGTTCTAGAACCTCTAGCGAGTCTTGATGAAAATCTTTCCCAGCCTATCCCAATAGTTTCTCGAGACCATGTCAGTTCCAATCACTCGTAAATCGGTAAGTCATCTATCTCTCTCACTTACTTAGGGTTTCATATTATTTCTTGCTTTTTGCTTGTCCAGTTACTATATTATATCATTTGTATATCATTATTTACAGTAGTTACTCTAAAATTATATTTAATTCAATTTAAATTAAATCATTTGGTGAACCCTATCACTCGAACCCTACCTTCCTTCAAGGCCTTATTTTTATGCCCATCACCTGTAGTGGTCATTTTGATCCTCTTACACATGTTGAGCTTCCTCCAGCTACCCGTAGACTTTCTAAACTAATGGATACCTTTGATAATCCTTTGATCAACTCAACCCATATTTCTCTTGAAAACATTAAAGATTTTGATAGTGAACACTCATACAATGAAGACACCAATGTTGATCAAGAGCAACTTGACAATCTCACTAACTTTTGTTCTACTTTACATGACCACCCTACATGTATTCCACATTTCTTAAATGCTCTACTTGTTGTAAAATATGCTTAAGATGATTCCTCTCACCCTCTTATGGGTTCTTCCTTGGCCATCATGGCCTCGACACCACCCTCCACCATTCCTATTTCTATAGCTACATCTACCGTTCACCTCCCTCTTCCCAATACTTCCCACACACAACTTGGCTCCTCCTTAGACACTTATGAAATAACCTCTTTATATCATGATTTCCAATCCCAAATTTTTCAATTATAATAAGCTAGATCATAGTCCTCTCCATCTATATATTCTTCACTCTTCCTTCATACCCGTTTTACACATACCATTTCCTCTTATCCTCTCCTTCCTAACTTCATTACACCTAATCTTCCCACCTTCAATGGCCATGACGACCCTCATGAGCACCTTCAATCCTTTCATGTGGCATGTCTTGACTATGCGGATGATCTTACATTATTGGCTAAATTATTTCCTCAAAGCTTACAATATTATGCTATGTGATGGTTTTATAATCTACTTGTTCATTAGCCAATGCATTCCTTACTTACATTTCTATAAATATTAACACTAAAATATCTTATGTAAAAATTTCTCAACTCAAACAAGGATCCAACGAATGACTATCCGACTATGTTTTGTGGTATACGAATAATCTTGCGAAAATCACCAATTTCTCGCTTATTCACAGTGCAAGATCTTTTTATTCAAAGTATCTTACCTCCACTTCAAGAGACTAACATATTTGATACTTGAACCTCCTTTGATCAATTATGCCTCACACTTAAACTACATGAAATAAATCTTTTATCTATGGGAAAATTGAAATATAATGATACTTCTTTGTCATCATTCTCTAGAAAGTTTCAAGATAAATCTAACTTTAAACCCTCTCGTTAAGCCTACTAAAGCTAAAGCCACAGTTAATGTTGTTTATACACCAAAAATATTCAATTGCAATCCACAATGTGTATTTTTACTAAGATACCTTATGCACCTCATCTCCTATTACCGCAACTCATCGAAAGTAATTTTATCACTCTTCCTCCACCACTCAATCTCAATCCTTCTCGCCCACATGGTTGTAACTATGATGAAAATGCACGCTGTGACTATCACCAATGCAATGGGCATTCTACTGATCATTTTTTTAAGCTCAAACATCTCATTCAAGATCTTATTGACAACAATGTGATCAAGCTTCCTAAGCCATCTACTTCCAAACCGGTCAATGATAATCAAAAGCTAAAAATCTTCAATGACCCATTACCAAAACATGACAAGCCAACTAATTATTCTTCTATAAACCATGCATATCATGTTATGCCTCCTCCTTCATCGGGGCCGCTTGAATTTCTTATTGTCACTACCAATGTGCCACCGCCAGTTATCACATTCTTGGATCATGATTATCATGCTTCATTTTCCTCTGATTCACTACATATTAATGCTTCCATCGGCTCTTATACAGATCAACAATACTTTGGTCTATCCATCGGCCCTTTCCAATGCATGCTCTATGGCACTCCTATTAGCTATCAAATGTCCAACTTCCCTAATCACATTTCCAGTTCCTAATTCTTACAGTCGTGTCATGCTTCCCATTACAATTGGGTCCCTTACAGTGCTTACACCATTCCTCGTTACATCTAAAATTATAGATTGTGACATCGTTTTAGGTATTCCTTAGCTCATCACTACCCAGTTAACCCTTCCATGCATCATTTATGTCTTAATTTCATCCATAACAAACAAGTTGTCACCATCAAAGGTATTCCACCACATACACCATTACCTCATCCCACTCTTGCCTCTATCTTTGGACCAGTCATGGAATCTAAGCCTCCTATGCCTCAAGTTTAAATTTACTTTTTCACCTAGCTCTCCCATCCGTACGCGACCTACATCATGACCCTATCATCCTCATGAGACCATTAGTCCATCTCATTGTCCTAACTTCCCCACTCGAGTATTTGATTTATATAAGTGTTCTCCGCCTCCCTTACCACATATGTCTCCTTCACGTGTACACAATTACTACTCTCCTATGCCACCCATCCTAACTCATGGTCACATGCTTTTATCTCCTTTGATATCGTGTGGGGGCCTCGCTCTTTATTATTGTCAAATAATCTCCTATCCCTCACGTGCTTGAGGGGACATTTCTCTTTCTTCCCCTCCATCACTATCAACTATATTTCATTCCTTCAACTACACTTCACGTTCTACACTTCATCTTTAATATTTTCAAGAATTCACACATCTTTGATACACACATTGTACTTCCATAGTTCATACTCTAGTGTTGAGCATCCAATTCTTAAATTAACCTCACATCATCTACACTTCATGCTCAGTGCTTCACGATACATATTTTCTAGCATCTACTCTCAATCACACACATAAAACTCATTTCCCAATGACACACTCTTGTTCCACAGTTCATACTAAAATTTTGAGGGTCTAATTCTTAAATGAGCCTCACATGATCTACACTTCACACTTTGTGCTTCACGATATATATTTTCTATCATCTACTATCAATCGTACACAACACATTTATTACCCGATGATGCACTCTTGTTATATGGTTCATAATTTCCTCTTGAGGGGTCATTTCTAAATGAACATCATCTAATACACATCCCCTGGGGAAATGTGGCGCCTCCTCTCTTCATATCTTGCACATCGCAACACACTATCACACTCGCATAACATTTACATATCTTGGTTGCATTTACTCATGTTATCTCATTCTACTTACATGTTACACTTTGTTTCCTATGCTAGTTAGATACTTAGTATGTCATTATCTTTTTCTATATACATATGTGTGTTCACTTGGTAACTTGACGTGAATGCATGAATTTCACATATTCTTACACAAATCATTATGCTCAACATTGCTCTTTACTAATCCCATGTTCCACCTTTTCTATTTTCATACTTCACATATCACATGTTCCATCACACAATATTTACTTATTTTCCTTACTATCACTTACTTATTTTTTGATTTATACACGCTTTGACATACTACTTATATTTCTAACATAATAATGGGTGCTTCATGTGTAGAATTTTCCTTGCATAATCAATATAACCATGATTATCTGTCACTCTTTGCTTGTTATTGTTCACGGGCTATGTCATATGCCTTGCTTGATCATTATATGATTTTTGGTCGCTTCGGTCCTTATTGTCTTGTGACATTGTGAGTGATGTCCCATGTATGAAACTTGATTTTCACAAAGTGCATCTTGTATTCCTAGTTACTTGTTACCTTTCCTTCTATTAAATGATATCCATTTTTACAAATAACACTTTTACTAGCCTATATTGTTTACATGTGCCTTGTTTTCTACCATGCACATCCCCTACCCCTATAGGTATCCACACTTGGATATACATATCATCTTCTGTCCTCTCCTTTGGGCGCATTCTCCTAGATTCATAGCATGCACCCTAAATGAGGGGGCATCTATTGGGTGAAAAAATCACCCTTCCAAAGTAGGTAAGAGCTACAAATTAGAATAACACGGTATAGAATCATCACAGCACATAGTTAGAAAATGGTCGAGAATCATACTTGGATCCAAAACATAGAGAAAACACTAGTGCTTATTCTGTACAATAGTAGTGGGTGCTTATGTCCCCCTATGGGCGTTTGTGTCCTGGGGAAAAAAATCAATTTCTCAATCCAACATAGTTTCTATAAGTTTACAATATAGTTCTCCAATAGCATGCACTTTCCTCTAGTTACATAATACATTCAATCAATTACAATCAGTTATAACATGAATAATAGGTTACAAATCAAGGATGTACCATCTACGTAGTGGTGCTTATTGGGAAGCATCATGGAAGGAGAGAAAATATAGACCTCTCTCCCCAACACTCTTCTCTTGGCGTGAGATCACCCAAAAACTCACTCTTGGCTTGAGATCTCCCAAAAATCACCCTTCAACTACACGACACTCAAATTTAATAGTACCTCCAATAAAATATCAAAATATTCTACCCTTTAATCTTTCACACATCAAGTGAAATCCTTCCTTTACACACTTTTTAATTACTTATACATACATTACTATGATTTTTACATATGGAAATTTGACTACTTTCTCTCTCTTATTTTTCAGGTCCATCCTTAAGTACGCAACAAGTAGTAGTTCATATCAGCAAGAACAAGATCCAACAACACACTACTATGCATACACTTCACCCCTAGTGTCTACCTCACCTTCCTAGTTTCCATCATTCACATTGCGATCGCTTCATCCTTCACTTTTCCACTTGAAACACTATTAGAAATACTCTTCTCTAAAGTATTACAAGGTACACATCTTCTATCTACTTTATGTTATCGATTATTCACTCAACAACATAAATTTGGTGCAAATGTAGACACAAAATCTATACACTTGGGTACATTTGTAGGTCCTAAAGCATACAAATGTATACATGATTCCTAAGCAAGAAAACTAGTGGTTGATAACTCCTTTTGGGCCTTTTGATTTATCTTTTGCATTCTTATTGTCTTTACACATCCTAAAACTTTGCAAGAACTTTACTTATTTATCTTTTATGGCCTCAAAACTAGCACCCATCTAGGATAGAAGTGCCCAGTGTGCTCCTGTCCCTTATGGGAGCTCATGAACTACTTTATCCTTTTATTACCCTTTTGGGTCTTGTTATGTAAAAATCACAAAACCCCATGAATTATCTAATTTGAGATGGGGCATTTGGTGTGATTGCATAACATGGAGCTATCATGAGTGTGGGAAATTGTAAAATGGGATAACTCTCCAAAGGACTTCGGTTCCTGCTCCTAACCTACCTGCCACTAACTACTCCTAATGTAAGAAAACTATTGACTAATCCTAATCTAATGCTTCCAAGAGGACAGGGAGAAAGATACATGGAATGAAAACCTACACTAAGAGTGGTGATACACCAAGAAAGGAGTGTTGATCACTTCCCCAAACTACAAAATAATGGAATAGATGAACCTAGAAAGGGTGGACCTGCACCACAAACTAAATTACATCCAATACATCATTCCCAAATGAGCACAACACACCAAAATCATGTAATAACCAAGGAAATGCACAGATTAAGAAAGCATAATGAAAGGTAAGATGAAGACAATAAACCATGAGAGGTTAAAGAGATCAACACAAACATAATCTTATTGCTCCATATGGATATACACAATACATTGTTGTAGTAGAAAGAGGCATGAAGCCATTACAGATCTTGAGAGGAAGGCTTGAAGCCCCAAGAAGAATGGGGTGCATGGGAGGAGAGAAAATGACCAACCCTTTGCACATGCAAACCCCTTACATTTTATAGAGGAAGAAAATGAGGAGAGAGAGAGGGAAGAAAATCTGAAAATTTACCCCAATCTCCTACAAAATCCATCATTGTCCTTGCAAGAGTGATGGGAAAGTCTTCCAAGACCATACTCCATTGTACCTTTCTTGTTGGGGAAGAAAGGAAGCCCATACCTCATCATTTTGGTAGGTGAGAAATATGGAACCATTCCTCTAAAATGACAGACTGTACTTCCACATTTTGAAATATTTAATCTTACTAAAATTAAGAAAACCAGTCAAAATTTATGGCCATCTAAAGATGAGGGTTCCATACTATAATAAATGCAAGTGATTGATCTGCCTTTTCGGACTCCAACCTTGCATCTCACCCTCTAAAATCTAAAATTTTAGACATTCAGGATTTGTAACTTTAGGTCTTTCGACTTCGAATATATTTTTCATTGTTCATCTAGCAAGCTAGCTCGAGAGTTACTGAAATTTCGATACCTCGAAGTTTGAAATTCAAACTTCGAGTTTCAGACTTCTGTGTTTTTGGGGTTTTCAAGTTTAGGTTTTAGGGTTTTCTAAATTTTGGGCTTCGATATTTCAGGGGTTCGGGTTTGGGGTTTCTGGTAATTTTCATTCATCTAAGAGCCAAAATATTTCAAAATGTCAAAACCCCGAAGTCTAAAATTTAGACTTTGGGTTTCAAAATTTCATGTCTTTGGGCTAGTGGCACTGTTCACCTACTTGAGTTCCCGAAACCTCTGAATCTACGAATCCTCAACTCGAAATTTAGAGTTTGGGTTTCAGAAATTTTCTCCTTCTTTTGCGCTTCTTTTTGTTGAGTTTCGAATTTCACTTCGGCCTACCTCTGAACGACCTCACCTCCAAGTCCAAATTTTGGACTTCGAGCTCCTTCATTCCCCGAACTATCTCGAACTCCCGAGCTCCTTTGCAATGTGCTCGAGCCCAAAATGCGAGCTCCCATGGCCAAATAAATCCTCCTATTTTCTCTCTGTACGAGGTCATGTTTGTCCAATTTCACCCGAGGGCAAAAATCAGATAACAAGTCTCTTTTAACTCTTGGCCATCTTTTAGTATGTTGGGTCAGCCTTCCAGTTGTCAATTACTAAATTCAAACAAGGGAATCATATATATACTTAGTTACTTCTCCAAAATTAGGGGCTAAGTGCTAAGCATTATCTACCATCACCTAATCTTCTATCAAAGGCACAAGAGCATCACAAGGACACATCTATCACATCTATACAAGGGAAAATGGTTGCATCACTCTACATACACATCATATGAGGGGAAGTTCATTTTATTCCATCTCACACATTTGCATACTTGGAGCAATCTAGATCTAGCCCATTATCATAGTGTAACTTACACAAGGGAAACCTAGGGCATCATTACACACACATACACAAAGAACTACATGGAGTCTAAGATATAGTGTAGCACTCAGGTTGTAAGATCACTCTTCAGGTGACCGTCGAGGTCAATCCGACTCCACATTCTATATCTTTTTTATTAGGTTTGATGTGATTTGTGGGCATATGAAACTATTTATCTATTGTCCAAAGACATACAAATGAAGCCAAAGTGATAAAAGGGGACCAAAAGTGAAGCTCTTCCACCTAGAAAAGATCGAACCCAAGCATCTAAGTGGAAACTAGTGCCCGGATCAATCACTTGCGTTCAGCGCTCCTTTTCACCTGTGAGTCCTTCTATCTTACACACATCTTAGTTCCAAAACCTCTAGTGAGTCTTGATGACACTCTTTCCCGGTCTGTCCTAGTAGTTCCTCGGTTCATATCACTTCTAGATCACTCAAATATCAGCTAAGTCCTATATCTCTCTCACTTTCTTAGGGTTTCATATTATTGCTTGTTTGTTACTTGTCCATTTACTATATTATATCATCTGTATATAATTAGTTATAGTAATTACTCTAAAATTATATTTAATTCAATTTAAATTAAATCAAACCCATCATTTCATTGAATTTTATAAAGATCAATGTGATTCACTCTTTCGGTTTCCAACTCTCCATTTATCTCTTATTCTTTTTTAAACAAATTATGATATCATTGGATTCCCTAGATAGATCATCTTATTTCCTAACCCTTACCATCACTAACATATGATATCAATCTTAAATAACTATATATTTGTGTGGATGAGAACCAAGTTTGATCACCTGCAATATTGATTGTGATGATTATTCATGCGAGATCTATTAAATATGCATCTCACTTGGAAAGTATAGTATATATGGCAAGTATAGTGTATATGGCAACTTCAAGATCTTGGCTAAATCTCTGGATAATTTTTTGGCACTCAAGCATAAAGATAGCCCCCAAGTGTTTATGTGCACCTCCATGTCTATGTGCTCTTTCCCTCAATTGACTAGGTGCACCCATATATCTATATAAGTTCCTTCCCGCCTTATTTATAAGTAATTGGTAACTAGATCTACCCTTATATCTATGTGTCAAAAATTTCTCCTGCCAATTGATGAAGCATGGAACAACTTTCAAACTTGGTACCAATTTGAGGAGGGGTAGGCTCCTATCTCTATATGGTGAAGCATAAAAATCCACTTGATATAACATCCCCACTCACCCCTTCCCTCTCCTCACATGGCACCAAATAAATTGAAATAGCACTAAAAAAATCCATTGATAATAGCTCTTGGGATTCATCAACATGTTATCCCGAGGCACCTTTATCAATTAAAATAATTAGGGAGGGTGATTCAGGATTTTATATAGTTAATTGGCACTCCCCCACCCCTCTCTATCTTGTGTTCAACTAGGGTGCGTGTTCTCCTATATCTACTCACTCTCCACACCCCTACCTCTCTACACATATATGGTAGGAACCACTATATATAGATATAGGGTGATGTCCCCGTGTTCTATCTACCGAGATCTCTTCTAAGAAAGAGTGTCATTTTTTGGGTTTGAGTATGTCTATTTGTTATCAATTACTCATCTCACATGAGAATGATATTTAAATCTATCTCAAGATGAATGCATTAACTAGTGTGGTGAGATAGATATTTAAGATCCACTTCATCGTTTATCCCTATCTATATAGATGATTAGATAGTTCCAAGCTTGTAAAGTATGTACTCATCCATAATACAATGCTACCCTGATTCCAAGATGAAATTAAGGCTTTAACTCCATGCTCATGGGGAAAATCCTCTAAATTTCATAAACCTATTCGGAGGGCTCCAAAACTCATACAAATGTTAGCAACCAATTGGAAGGGCCCAAAACCTATAAAACGACTATATGTTTTCCCAAAATAGACCTCAATTGCAAAGTTTACACCCTAAAAGATTTACATTCAATGTTACGATCTTGAAAAATATCTAAGTACTTGACCAAATTGGATTTTGAAAAACTATCTTCTACATTGTAACTCTTATAGCTACTGGACCGATTATATCGGGGGTAGAGTGACCTAATTTCTTATATTTACTAAAATAAATTTATATTCTTTATACTTAACAATTATTTTATTAAATATCCTCCCCTAGCTTGATTTGCCACATCAAAACCTTCTTTAAAACACTAAATATCAATAACATGTATGTGTTTCTATACCTAGAAACATATGCACATTATAGCATGCATGTAGTTTTGCACGTGTGCATTTTTGTTTGATATCCTCCAAACTCCTGAAAAATAAAATTGCAAACACATTTTTACAACCATGTACACATTTTAATCAATCTCGCATTTTTCCCACTTTTTTTTTCACCCATCTTTGTGCACTTACCATAATGTAATATCTTCCCACCCACAATAGCACATGTCTTCACATGAAAATATGACATAAATGGTGATCTTCCTTTACATCATTAAAATACAAACCATCCTAATTTCATTCAAAATTGGCAAGAATCCATTCATAACATATAATGTCACATACTAAGGGAGAATGAGAATTCTCGAACAAAGGTCAACTTGAAATCGTAAAGGAAGTTGCACTTAAAAACGTGACAACTCTATGAATCTATTATAGCTTTTCTTGTGCGGAGGTGGTGATACAAGGAAGACCTTCACAACCAAATTAATATATGAAAGTTTGGTTCATATCTTTAACAACTCTATTTATGATTTTGGAATTCAAACGAAAATTTAATTACAATACGGGTGGTGTAATTTTGCTAGCTTTTTAACTCCATTTCAGCATATCTAAGATCATTCGTCTAAGTGTCGAACAATTAGACACACTAAAAACATTATTAAAAACTACATATTTTCCTCGTTGATGAAACTTCATTTATAGGTGGCTAGATTATTTACCTCTGAAAATGATCGCATGAAGTACAACACATGTCAAATTCACACTTTGGTAACATTGACATGGTGTTTTCTGGTAATTTTACAAATTGCAAGTTTTTAATGATTGTCTTGTCTTTCAAAGCCCAAAAATAGTCATTGAACTAGTTACATATGATTTTTGGAAAGCTAAAGTCAAACTCTTCCAACCAACTAAATCTATGAGATAAAAAGATCACATATTCATATTTTTCCTAAACAATGTCGTGTTAAGCTCGCAAATATATGTTGATTTCTCCTACCTTAACAAAAAAATGCTTTTCCTATCTCGCAAAATGATCTTACATTACCATATCACTTTTGCAAAACAATCCATGTTAACAATCACAACAATAAAATGGTTGTGATTTTTCCAAATTGTAATTCATTCCATTGATTAGGAATGTTAGGAACATTAGTATTTACATGTGAATTATTGTATGGTAAATATATTACAATTACGATAATTAGTGAACTATTATTTTGTTAGTAACCTATTTGGTTAGTTAATATATTGTTATAACAAATATATAATAATATATTAATATGGATTTATATATTGTTTATGCTTATTATAAAATAGAAAGTTGGTTTTCTTATTTAAATGGCTATATAATAACCCTCCATACATTGTAAAATTACAGCAGCAGATTAATACTAAGACTACATGCAAATTGCTCATGCCCAATATTTGGTATCGGAGCAGGTGAGATCCAGGCTACCAAAGTTTGTTGGAATATGAAATTTTTTTTTGAAGAAAAAGATGAAGGGGTAGTTGCATTGTGATTTGTCCTCAGAGATGAAGAAAGAACCACCATTAAAGAGTGCATGTTTATTTTGTAGAATCTGAAGTTTTAATTGTGAATATTGTTTTTGCCTGTGGTTATTGGGTATGGTATAGTATGTAGTTCTAATAGACCTGGAGCGCAACACAAGACAATGAGTATGAATTGAGAAGGCCTCATGCGGTGCACAAAATGAAGAAGGCGTTATCTCCAGGAATTATATTAGTTTTATTAAAAACATTAGTGTCATTTAAATTATTTGTAATATTCTCTATATGGGTTCATTAAGATTATCATAAGTTTAAGTTGGAAATTTTTTTGGTGCCATGCCAACAATATATGTCATAGTAAAAAATGTAAGTTATTTGTGTGTCATTGTAAAAGTTTCATTATTTATTAGTTTTCATCATAATTCAAAGTCAAGTGTCGTAGTCGGTTTGTCTAAACGTATCATTATGATTCAAAGTCAAAAGTCCGAAAAAAATTGCCTTACGGATGCATTTTTCAGCGTTACCCAACGTCTAGAAAATAAATTATTTCACATTGTGTGGGGGAATAATAAAAATGTGGGATTCATTGACCTTCATATCCAAATCCGCCTGAGTTAGAAAATATTACTGCAGAGGATGGAGCCACATGAGGTTGGAGGTCATGGTGACTTGTTTTTTCATTGTGTAGTATGGATTTTAATTATTCAAATTGTCGGTGTGATGTGAAAAATAAGAGCAGATGTTTATTCCTGTTTCGCATGTGTATGTTGTTATTCCTACATAATTCCCTAACGTAATAATATAGCGAAGAACAAATAACACAATGAAATGCAACATTATGATACTTGAAGAGGTTGAATAGTCAAATATATTTCTGCTCATACCTAGGTTTGTGGTAAACCTTTGTAAAGCCATTTAAGGTTGTGCATATGGTTCCTTATTGATTTCCCACACTAGGTAGGTCAGATATGTTCCCTACAGTGATTGGTTGATAAGAAAATAGTTCTTGTACGTGTTCCCACACTAGATTTGGTCAGATGAGTTCCCGAAAGTGTATGTTCTATAATAAGTTGATGTGTTCCTTCTTCTACCTTCAGTTTGAGTGTGTGCCAAGATCATGAGCAACCACGGGAAGAAAGATGCGAGAATAAGTGTGAATGTTTTTCTACCATGTAAATACTAAGAGGGGAATCTCATGAATATTAGTATTTACATGTGATTTATCATATGGTAAATATATTATTACTATGGAAATTAGTGAATTACTAGTTTGTTAGTAACTTATTTTGTTATAAAAATGTATAACAATAGATTAATACGGGTTTATATATTGTTTATTCTTCCTATAAAATAGGAAGTTGGTTTTCCTATTTGGATGGCTATATAATATCCCTCCATACATTATAAAATTACAGTTGCGGATTAATACAATGACTATCTTTTTGCTATGCAAATTTCTCGTACCCAATAAAGAAGACACATCATAACATGAAACATGCAATTATGCACATACAATAGAACTTCCAAATAGAACTATGTTGAAAGAATATATTTTACTTGAAATAATCACTCTAAATTATAAAATCTTATATGGTATAGTAAATGTCTTAGATGACACCTTCAAATCTTACACCACAATAGACAAACTTAACATGGTGTGGATCAAGTTCCACAATTCAAATATCAACCATCGCCAAATTATAAATTATACACACATCCACCCATAATTCATCTAGAATGGGTTCCCATATCGTGGATTGTTTATACCTATACATAATTTTCCAAAGAAAATAGCTTGAAATTTGGCAAATAGTTTTCCATTTAGATTTGATGTGCACCCACAATCTATAGTGTGTGCAGAATTACAATGGATAGTCTTACTTTTAGCCTCTTCGTGTGACTAGCCATTGTTTATTATAAACAACTCTTTCCTATGCCAAGACATTTGAAGACCTATATTTGATATATCCTCTAACTAATAACAATTGTAAACTGATAAAAAAATTGTGGCTACATTGTCTTTTCTTCAATTTGAATCACAATGGCACTTATAAAATGACTTTTCTAGGTTTAATTTTTCCTCATGCACGTTGTCGTGTCTTCATTAAATATACGAGACCTTCATGCCAACCAACATGAAATTATTCACAACCACACTTTAAGGAAATAGAACATACTTCGTTTGTAATAAACTTTTATGTCCTTACTCCCCACAAATGGCTTGCTATTAGATTATCGTTTTATCTTGACGCACCATGTACACATGCTCATGATATTTGTAATAAAGCATGTGTTCCGATCTTGCAAACAATGTAGTTCCATGATGCCAATGTAGAGTCACTAGTTGCACCTATTTTTTAATGGGTGGTTGATAACTATCGTCAAGTTGTCTATGCATCGTTGCATGCAAATTTGTAAACTATCCTAGTCATTTTTCAGAGGGCTTAAAAATATATCTCAAAAACACGACATATATTATTAAAGATATGAATATTTATATGCATAAACTAACGGGAAAAAGGGAAAAATTATTGGTCAACATATGGAGAGCCATAGATTCCATTTGTATATTTTTGTATCAAAACTTAAAGTGCATTCTTAAAAATAACATTGATTGAATAATGTATTATTAAATGTATTTCATCTCTAATAACAAAACATATTTACTAAGGGTAAATATAGTCAACATAGTCAACAAACCAATATGTTTTTATTGGAGTTATGAGCGGGATGATTTGGGACACAATAAAGGGCCCTATCCCCACAAAGCACTACAAGCAAACATACCATCAAGCCAACGAAGTCATCGTAGTAAATAATTGTATAACAAAGTTTGAATTTAGGTGATGTTGAACATAAACAACGAACTTACCAAACCACTTGTACCTCAAAATATGTTACTCGAGTCATCCTATTTATTTATACCATCACAACTTTATTTAAAACTCACTAATAACACTTATACATTTTAAGATTCTTAACAATACATCAAATTTTTATTATTATTTTCCACAAAAAAACAAATTTAATATATCACTAATCAAAGGCTTCACTTCATATTTTCATCATTCAACCTTTGTAGTAACTCGCGAACAAGTCCACGTCCATTAAGCTTTTGTTCATCAAATTTGCACATAAAAAAAAACGCCTAACTAAATATATATTTCTCTTTTATTAATAATAAACAAGAATAGTAACTTCTTTAAAAATAATTTATTTCTTTTTTTTGCTTTCGCATGGCAAAGTTTGAGTGTGCACCCTCAACTACTTGAAACATCGCTATTCAAAGTAGCTTCGAGTTCATGAGTATATTTTTTAATGCACTTTTTAATTTTGAAGTTTTACATAAAGCCATTTCAAATAAAATTATAGGAACATTGCCCCTTGTATAGGACGTGCGTTGCACCATTCGCTAGGTAAAAATCTCTCGTAGATTGATTATATTGACCTCCACAAATATATGTAAAGATTACGCCGATCAAAGATCGTATTCTAAGACTTGTTGATTTTATAGAGGAAGTTAATCTAAATTTTGAAAAAGAATTATAAACTATATTAAAAGATAAATAAAATAAATGTAAAAAACAATCCATCATCACACTACTAAAAAAATTATTTGAGAGTGACTCATTTTTTTAACATAAAGAGAAATACATTTGTATTTACTTATTAGAAAAACATATATATTAAATTAGTATTTTGATTAACAATTTCTACAATTCTTTTTGGGCTTTCACCACCACCAATTACAAAAGAGAGAATGAGAAAAGAAAGAAAGTGGTCTCATACATACCAAAGTAGTGTCTCGTTTGATAATGGTGTAAAGTCTTATTGTTACCTTTTACATAAATTAAATGTTAATAAACCTACCACATTTTGTTTCAAATGCTCTCTTTAGCATAAGCGCACGTCTTTTTAATTTGGGAGATGTTCTATTTTATTGAGGATGATTTGTATTTATTTATTTAAGTCAATAAATGAGGTGTAAGTGAGGTGGAAGGAGTGAGTTTAATATTATAAGATGTCAATAAAATTGGTTAAATTTAAATTTGTTATTCATTTGGTTGTGGGAAGTTTTCTTTCTTCCTTATTGGAATTGATTGAAAATTGTGATATCTTGTAATTTAATGGTGAAAATGATGATATAAAAGGTCTCACCTAATCATCCAACAAGGTATAAATTCCAGGGTATACGAATAAAAAAGGATGAGACTAAGATCTTGTCGTAAGTGACTTTGGGAGAATGAATAACCCCTTAATCATCAACATTAAGTTGAAGAAATACAATCTAACATGTAACTGTACTATTAAGCTTTCAATTTAAAAAACAAGCTAAACTTTCAATCTAAAAGAATGGGGCATCTTGTCCTTTCAATGAATTTGGAGCTTCTCTTCTCCATAACGTTAAATTACATGGAATGGGTTGTGGTCCAATGGTGTGGATAATAGTGTAAAAGGTGTTGCCTAACCATCCACCGTGTTTCCACTCCAAAGAGATACTCATACTAAAAAAAGATGAGATCAGAATCGTGCCCCAAACAACTTTAACCGAATGGATTAATTATAGGCCTTCAACCAACCAAATAAATAAATAAATGTGAAGTTACAACAATAAACATAACCTAGACTAATAAACCAAAAAAATAATGATAAAAAAAAGAGTCGGTCTCCACTTTAACGTCTATTCGACTATCACATGGCAAAGTTAAAAATGACCTACCATGAGCCTGACTACATTAGTTCGATGAGGCAAACATCTCGTGAGAGACCACCGCCAGTGCTCTTCATGATGCCGTGCAAACGTGTTTGTGTTCACACTATATAAACATGCTCCACACTCTCACATATTACTTATATTGCATTGCTTTCATCATTTTCAGAGCTCTACAGCGGAAATGTTTCTTCCTCGGGCGTATTTACTACTCGTTGTGGTAGTGATGATGCAGCGCGGGTGGGCGAGAGAGATGACGAAAACCCGTTCTCTGATGCAGATCATCATACCACCCATTTCTTCTCTGCCAAATACTACTCCACGTCTGCCTGCTGGTCAGCCTGCATCCACTCCCCCACTACTTCTTCCGTTATTCCAAATCCGTTTGGTCTACCGCCTATTCCCACCTTCCTTCCACCTCCCTTCGGAACGCGTTTTCCTATTCGAATTCCACCTCCGTTTGGATTGCCTTCTCCTCTTCTTTCACCTCCAGTAGTTCATGCTTCCCCCACCAAAACAAACAACTAGCTGCCTGGCCTATATTACATATTATATATATATATCCACCCACATAAATCCATACTAGTTATGCTGTTATTTTATAGTTTCTACTTCGATCCGCTCTGAATAACACGGAGGCAATGTAGCGCCTCGTCTGCGCTTATTATCATGTATTTGATGTTGTGAAATAATATACTTTTCATGCATGTAATGTAATGGAGTCTTTCTTAATTGAACAGAATTGTGAAAATATGTACTGGAATCATATTTTGAGATGCAACTTCCATAATATGCCATTTTGAGATGCGTGAAAGATGTGGGATGTTTGCTTCACGAGTTGGAGGTTCTGACGCAGGATTATTGTACTGCGCTTTGGGATTATACGGACGAATAGAGACACAGCGTTTTTAAGATTAAAAACATTTATAACATTCGTAAATAATTTAAAACAGTCCAATAATGAATATATGTTTTAGAGCGAATATTAGATGCATTAAGCTGAAGTTGATCATTAGCTTAGTTGTACGCTTACTCTTAATTGTAAATCTGTTATATGCTTCTTCCGAAGTATGAGTAGAGATGCCGACAATCTATGTAATGTAATGTCCAAATGAGTGCACTACTCATCAAAAAAAAAAATTCAAAAAGGTGATGATGATGATGATTAACGACCAATGATCAAAATCGAACGTTTTCTAGTGATTTTTTCACAAATAACATTTATAAAATTTGAAAAGAAGGGCTCTAACTCAAGACAAGACGAAACACTATTTTTAGGTATTTATTTGTCATGTATATTAATGGTCCTCAAGACTAGGCCTAATAACTACCTTAGTAGTACTCTTATGTCTCTCTATTTCTTGGTTAATACATGTATTAATGATAAATTAATTTCACAATAATCAATATGAATGTGGAACTTATGGTTGAGAGGAGAAGTGTCAATGGTCTTGTTTGTATGTTTTGAGGATCATGCTCAAATTGCCGAAAAAGAAAATTTAAAGTCCCATACTATTAGGACAGATCTCCCTAGCACTCTTCACAAGGAAGGTTATTTAATTGGTCCTTGTGGCACCTTGACGGAAGGGGTTTTAAGTGCTTTATCCACAAGGGAGCCATTTTTGGTGTGGTAGTGGATGCCTTAAGTGGTGCATAGGATGTCACCAATGTCAAACACAACAAGGGATCTACTTTGATGGATTTCACTCAAATGGGGGACTTCGAACACATTCAGAAATAGATTGTGAGAATAAAACATTATGATGTTGTATATGTAAACTCTCGGGACATCTACAAGTCACATGCCCCCAAGTCCAGGACATCCATCCAAGAGAAAAAGGAAAAAACAATTCCTAAAAGATGGGATTTTCTAGAGCAAGAGGCATGTGTCAAAGAGGGGGATCATGATGTAGAAAACCAACGGACCTCGAGTAAAAAAAACTAAAAGTGGAGAAAATATTGTTAGTCATGGCGAAGACCATGATAAGCTTGTTTCAATGGAAAGAGGGGAAGACCAGAATACCTCTTTAGGAGGAGCTCAGAAGAAGAACATGTCGGAGGACTAAAGACATTTCATGAATAAAAAAACTCGAACTCGATAAGGATTTGGTTCTTCATCCAAAATTCGACTACCAAAGTTCATACATGCCCTCAAAATCCTCATATTTGCAATTAGTCACGGTGGGGCCCTCTCAAGGGCATGGTAGGACATTAAAAAGAAGAGAGGAAAAAAGGGAAAGATTGAGGTTTATTTAGGGAATATTCCCTATTAACCTCAAGATTTATAGATGGGCTTTAAAGCATTCATGACCTTTGGGAGGAAAGTCTTGTATGTTGTTGTTGTATGTTTGTTGATAGTTGTTTTTTGGTAGATGTTAGTCGTTTTTTTAGTTTGTATGGCCTTTTGTTGTTTTATCTTTTTTTTTCTTGTTATATGAGGTTATGGGGACCTCCCAAAACCCAAGTACCTTTTTTCCTAATTAAAAAATGAATGTGGAGTTATAAATGCAAATCAATTACCTTTTTCCTTGCATCATTCTCCATAACAAATCATAGTTCGCCTATCATTCTCTTCTTTAGAATCAATTCAAAGAAGGACATGCTATTTAATATTGGTGTATTCCTTCTCTTCCTCTATCTTTCTAGAAAGAAAATGTTATTCATTTCATTAACATTATGATTAAATAAAATTTGTATGTTATTTTATGATTTTGTAAATTATTCTTTTTGGAGGAGGAAGTATTGATTATACTATCATGATTATGTTGAACAAATGAAAGTATTTGATGTGACCCAATATCCAATTGAGTGTTGGCAAGCCACTATTTGTTAATGGATGATTCCATATATTTCCTCAAGAGGCCTTGTAGTGCAACCGTGGTCGGGGTTCCTAATGAAGGGATGTCTTACACCGCATAACCTATACCAAAGTTATATCTTACCAAAGTAAGATCTCAAGAACAACTCTAAACAAGAAACAATGAATATCCATATATTAATGTAACAAAAGTTTATAGATTCAAGCAAAATGCTATTACACTCTAATTACAATATTATGAATTTTTGTATAAGAAATATCCTAAGAATTCCAATCTTAAACCTATCATAAGCTTACATACTTTGCAAAAAGTTCTAAAAACTAGACTGGGCTTAATTTGAAAATATCACATTAGGCATCTTTCAAAACCGGGGATAAGTTGTATTGATGCTCATAACTCCCTTTTATTTGTATAGTGAATTGGGGGAGAACAAAGATGACTTTGCAAGGTAAATATAATTTGCAAAATATTCCTTCAAATGCCTTTATTGTCCATTGATCTACTCATTAAGGTTTTATTTCATTGGAATGATCTCAATCAAATCATGTCACTTTTCCCTAGACGTGAAGGACACATCGAGATCTAGGTGCTCTTATCCCAACTATATGAATTTTGAAAAGAGATCATCTTAGATGTACATCTCATCATTGAAGAAAACGAGAGTGATCGCGTAGAAAAGTAAGGTTTCACAACTTTGGCGGATGGTGTCATTGAGAGTATATCATAATCCATTGGTTAAGAATATTTAGTCTACACAAGGATATTATTCTATGATATTGGATGATCCAAAAGATTGTGTGTTCATCAATTATCTATAGAGAAGTATTGCAAGGATAAGTATAGCATTATGTACGTAAGGTTAATGTTGTATGGATGAGAAATCTTGTGTGGCATAATTAACATTACGTTACTTCAAATTTTTATATAGTCAAGACAATAATGTGTGGCTCAATTAATCCTTCGTGACTTGAATAGGTTTCTATAGATTTTGTAAGAAATGACTAAGGAATTGAATTCATGCATGACATACTTAGGAGTGGTTTGGCATTGCGTAATTCCTCATTTAATAACTCTAAATATTTTTGGGTTATGCGGAATTGCTCAGGGAGCCTAGATGTTCATACATCATATTCCTTGAGTAAGAAGAAACTTGAGATTCTTCTCAAGAGGTTCTCTAAAGGTCTACAATGAAATAACAATCTAGAAAGTTTTTTTATTAGGCTAAGACACATTTTTGACTTATTTGCCTCTCTATTTCACTACATATTCATTATGTTCCTTTCTATGCAAATTATTTACCATGTAGTCATCCATAATATATTCAATTCGTATATGCCTCTTTTCTAGGATTTGGTTTCCCCAATCTACTTTTGTGTATTCTTCTTCTCCATTATACTTCTCCTTAAAGTACAAATATAAATCAGTTGCATTGAAGATAGGTGAGACATCTATCTCTTTCGATAGTTCTTTCTCATATGCATTCTATGAAAAATATTTAGGAATCTACACATTCCAATCTTTCTCCTCTTCATTTTATCATTTTTTCCTCATGCAAACATTTCTTTGTGGAGGTGTATAAAAACTAAATATTAAATTTCAAACTCCAGTATATCCCCTATAAATATGTGTGATTTTATACTATATTTTACTATGCTCTAACTATTTGTGTACTTTCTCATTTAACCTCCTTCATGTACTACATAAATTCCTTAGCTTCTACATTTCAACCTTCTTTTCATAGTAACACTCGCACCGCATAGATCCTTATGGAATTGTCTCATACAAAATAAATAAAGTTGAATTTGCTATACTCCTACTCAAAAAAACAATTTATGCAAACTCCACCTACACAAGAACTAAATCCCATGTTCTTTCCTTTTTCCTATAAAACATATCACCGAATTCCCAAGGCATTTTTGACAACCTCTTTTTGGCCATCTATTTACAAGAAATATGCAAACTAAACTACAACAGTGTGTTCATCTTATTCCACAACATGTGTCAATAGTGGCCCATAAACATTTTATCTCTATCAAATATAGTGGTGCACGGAAATCCATGTATTCTAAATAATTCCTTAAAAAACAAATTAGCAAGATGCATAACGTTAGTGGTTTTCTTACAATAAATATAATTATCCATTTTTGGAAATCTATCCTTAAAAATATCCATTTTCACAACCCTTGTGTTTTCCAAGTAATCCCAAATTAAAATCCATACTTTAATACTCCTAAGGTTTCTTAGGTATTGGTAGTGGTTGATATAACCATGTGTTCTAACTCTTCCCTTTTCCATAATTCATACTCTACATCTTTGGACATATTTGCATACATTTGTGGCAAAAATATCTCTTTGAAATTTTCAAAGGTATTATCTGTAGCAAATTGACCTAACAATCCTTTACAATATTTCTCTCAAATTAATTTACTCTCATGGATCCTAGAGGCATGCACAACTATGTGATTTTGAATAAAAACACTTCCTATCATTAGTACTTCAACATGAAATATAATTTATACTCACTAGTTAATCCAATATTGTCCATGCATCGATTAACTAAAAATGTAAATTTTAAATAGTTAATCTAAATAGTACAACAGTGAAATAAATGTCTAAACTAAATTAGGAAAATGACCCAAGAAACTAATAAAGTAGATATATAAAACCCTAGAGTGCAAAGAGAGTTAGAAAGAACTCATGGGTAAGTACACAAAGATGGGGGCCAAAAGGGGGTAAAAGGGAACACCATTTTCCGAAATCAGCAAAACCTAAACTTCATCGAATAATTCAAAGATGCCCGTGCTCGAAATTTGACAAAGTGATAAGAATAAGTACCGTAGATCTCAAAATCTAGTTTCTAAACTACTTTTTTTTTTAAATGGTTAAGATTAAAAGGCTCAAATGTTATGTGTGCACAAAGTATGTCTATTTTGTGTAAAAAAGATAAGAACCTATTGTGTGTGCGCTCCCCACTCACCCCCTCATTTTTGAGTTCTATAAAAAAATTAAATCCCTTTGGTAGAAAGTTAGCTAAGACCATGTACGAGGTCCCACTAAATTTTTATAATTTTTATTAATTTTCAAAGTGCACATATCCCGAAAATGAAATATTTGTGTGTGCACCCCCATAACTTTGAGAAAAAAGTCATTTTTAGTGTTTTTAGTTCGTGTAGAATGGAGTTTAGAAAAACCACATTTTTTTAATTTGGATGAAAAAATCGTAAATTGTGCACCAAAACGTATGCATAGGTTTTGCAAGAAAAAAAAGGCACTAGTAAAAGAAATTATGGATGAAATCCTTAAACTAATTATATTTTAGAAATAATTATATCGTCATTAAGGTAAAAACAAGTTTGACATCATAGTATAATTTATTTTTGAATATTATGTTTTAATGCATGAGATATTGGGGTGCACACGTGAAATTTTGATGTTTTTTGTCAAACACGGTTTTAATCATGCAATACACAGTCCAAACCTCTAGTTTGGAAATCCAAACCTTTGGATTGGGTATTCCAAACCCCAACAAGATGAAATGCGAGCGCGTTATAACACACTCACGTTCCTGTTTCTAATGCGAAATATGTCCATTTGGGAGGGATAATGTGGAAAAACACATAGAAAACCATAACGTGAGCGCGTTTCGGCTTAGTAAACCCGAGCCGTAACACAACCTAGATTTTCCCTTTTCACATTATAACATGACCGAGCCATAACGTGAGCGCGTTATGGCCAAAATGGCCAAAAACATATTTGTGTCCACTTTTTGGCCCCCCATCTTTGTGCATACACCCTCAACTAATTTGACAAGCTTGTTGGACTCGTGTTACGAGAGATGGTTGTGGAAACAAGAGGAAATGACTATGTCGAGGTCCCTAGAAGTGCATATATGGGTAATCTAAGTGGACTGGGGCACCTATATAGGTACAGGGGCACCTTTGGGTGCCCTAGTCTGAGATATGGGTACCCTAGTTCTTGAAAAATCTCTATAATCCTCCTCTTGAGTGCCGCTAAGTGATCACCTATGTTCGCTTCCTGTTGCACTAGCTTTCCTAGATTGTGCAATATATCGTTGGAAATTAGAAATGAAGATGAGACCTGTAAAACCCCAAGACAAGCATCAAACCACTAAAAATAAAGATGCATATGAAGGGGTTGGATTATCCTTAGTTGCCACAATGGTGGGATTACTAATCGAAAGCTACACTACATCTCGGACTGATGTAGTTATATGTGAGTGTGTGTGTGTAATCATGCCCTAGGTGCTCTTGTGTCATTTGCACTTTGTGAAAGTAGCGAGTAATAACTATGTGTAGAAATGTAATAAAATGGTGGATGGAATAGAATAAACTTCCCTCCTATAATGTGTGATGCAGATGAACTAGCCTTGTCCCTTGTGATGGAGCTAGATGGATTCAAATGAGCTCTAAATGCTTTAGATGGAATGCAACCTTAGGTGATGATACTATTGACTAGTGTTTGGTCCCTCATTATAGTCTCATAACTTTGTATTTATATGGTTATCTTGTTCTAATTTTGTAATTAACCCCGAAAAGGCTGACCACTAAAAATATAGAATGCTCAAATGGCTAGAAAGTGCCCAAAATATGGAAGTAAAGTGGGAAAAGGATCAGGGCACCTAGGCTCGGGAACAAGGCGCTGTGGGTGCCCCAAGATCGCCTGGTGCCTCATTCGGGGCTAAAATAACGTAAAGTGATGAAAACGACTAGGCATGTATGTGCAGGAGGTCAAAGAAATGATGACAAAAACAAAGAAAAATGGGTAAAAGATGGGGTTAATTAGTAATTTCTTCACTCAAAACCATATGAATAGTAGTATGAGACCAGACTAAATAATACCCAAAGTGTGTGATTTAGTGTCTACATTTTCCCCCACTTTATGTTGGTGAGAAAAATATCCAAGAAAGCATAAAGTCAATAGACATACGTACTTGATGTCCATATAGAGTGAAGTAGGAAATGCACCAAAGGACTAAATAAAGCTTGGAGTGACAAAAGATGATGGAGCATGGAAACTAAAGATGCAAAAGTGAAAAAGTGATGAGAGTGAACCTAGGGCAGAAATGCGTGTGTAGTTTCTAATGTGTGTGATGTACCTACATGTTAGTATGAGTTGTGTGCTACCATTAAATGTTGTTGTTGTCTATGTCATTGTTGTTGTTTTTTCTTGTTGACTACTTGCTTCTCATACGGTCGACCTTATCCATGATGAGATAAAAGGTATAGAGAGGATATCCTGTACTATGATTTTTATCGGTGATCTCACGCCACCCTAGTTGAAGAAGTGTAGCAAGAAAGTTGCATTATTCTCCAACATGTAACTACTTCCCTAAAGATGTGTGAAGAGATCTCTGTACTTCTTGGTTTTTTGGGAGATCGACACCACTAACTAAAGTAGTGTAGAGAGGAAGTTCGTTGTATCCTCTAACATGTAAATTCTCCCCAGAATGCTAAGGATAACCATGTCCTGTAAAATCCATTGTGTACGGGGTTCGTAGATTGGTCTGAACCCACTTGTTGTATAACCCATAATGCCAAGGGTAGAAACTGAACCATTGTAGAAGCATTGTGTAGTATGTAAAACCCCAAATGATTCCCCCCTCTTTGGGGTGCATGCGACGTTGCTGATAGGAGAATATGACCCCAAAAGAGGACCAACTACATAAATTGTGCCTTTCATGGGGAAGGGAATGTGCTTGGTAGAAACCAAGGTGCATGCAAACAAGTGGCTAGAAAACAAGTGTTAGTACGAACAAGCATGCATGTGTAAATCAAGTGTAAGCTACACAAATAATATAGAATATAGAAATCATGTAAACACATAAGAGGGAAATATAGACCACTAAAGTGGGTTGCAAACATGGTACACCACTCACAATGTCGTAAGACATGCAAGGCCATAATGGTCACATGCAATAAACAAGTGTGCACACTAAACATAGGGGAAGGCCCACATACAATGGCAAACAAAACAAGAAAGTACAAATAACATATACCCAGAGAAGTAAGTAATCTTGCAAAAAAAATGTTGCACATGTTAGCATGTTAGAAAGATAACCAGTATGTCAAAAGAGTGTATAAGTAAGTAATGAAAATTTCTAAGTATGAAATGAAACAATAACACCTAGAAGAGATGAATGTGGATGCCCCCAACAACCATTGTGGGAGTGGTAGAAGGCGAGCATCTATGTTGCGTGTAAGAGATCTATGTCTGTGATCAGAACTAGAAAAATATGTGAATGCACATGTGTGTATGGTATAGATACATGACTTACAAGAGATCTAGCTAGCATGTGTAATAAAGATACCATATACAAGAAAATGCAAGAAAGAGTAAAAGAAACCAAGATATGCAATATGATGTGGATGGATGGAATGAAATGCAAGATGGATGGTAGGAGCCACATGCCCCTCAAGTGAATGGATTTGTATGCAATGAGATTTATTTGGTTTTCCCCTCAACAGTCAAGAATGAACCATAAATGAGAGTGCATCATTGGGAAATGGTCAAAGTGTGTGTTGTGTTTAATGTGTTATGATGAATGTGTATATGTATTGATGAAATGTGACCTAGAAATGATGTGTGTGTGTGACCCTTATAGCTGAAGCGTATATCATGACAAGATGAATGTAGGAGTGATGATGTAGCCTAAAGCGTATATCACTACAATATTACCATGGAGTGATGATGTAGCCCAAAGTGTATATCACTACAATATGATCATATGAGTGATGATGCATCCTAAAGCATATACCACTACAAGATGATGGAATAGGTGACCATTTAGCCTATAGCATATGTCACTAACCTAGTAATGTTGCATGATAGAATATCGAATGATGAATGTGTGTGTATGATAAGGTCCATTTGATTAGTAAACCCTTGACAGTCGAGTATGGACAGAGGAACTAAAGTGCATCACAGGGTAGTTAGTGTAGTGTGTAGAAGACGATGTAGTATGCGTGATGATAATAGACCACCATATGATGTGTATAATGGTTATCCTACGATTTATAAGATGGAATCCAAGATGTTTATGTAGACTAAAAGTGTGAATATTTGTGTTATGTAGTAGGAATGATGAGTAGTATGTAATGCTAGATGAAAATGTGACACATGTATGATGAAAACTAGTACAATGTATCACATGTAGATATGTAAATATCAAAATGATGTAGACTAAATATAGTATGTAGGATGAATGATGTGATATGTATGAATATACGTAGTGTGTAGGACCCATTGTGTAGTGTTTGGGGTTCATGTGTAGTATGCCCTCAATAATCAAGTGTGAACCAAAACAAAAGAGTGTGTCATCGGGTAATGATGACAATAAAGTGTAGATGAAGATGCCTACATGAGGAGACTAATGTATGACTATGTAAGTATATAAGATGGATTGATGCTAATATGAGAGGGGGATATGTGTGAATGCTATGCCCCCAATTGTGCATGAATGAATGAACTATCCAATGACAGTGAAGGATGAAGGTCCTTCATCTAATGCATGTGGTGATGAAATTGTATAACCATGCTCTAATAGTGGTGGTATAGTAGACATACAATGTGCTTTGGTGAATGAAGTCTATGTGCATGCGATGGATGAATATATGATGAATTTCATGGTGTAGAAAAATGTGTCAGTGATGGATATCTACGAGGTGTTGAAAGAAAAGGTGATGGACATACAAGTCAAATAAATTGAGGCAAAGTGACCGATGTCAAGATGTAGTAATGGTCCTAGGAAGGGGCCTATACTTATGTGAAATACTAGTGGAGTGGTGAGGTTGTGTAGACAATGTATGAGTAGGTGAACTAGGATTAGATTGTGCTTTGAGTAACATAGAATGTGATATGCTAGATGATGTAGGTGGTGTGCTAACTGATGTGTGAGGAGATGACGACCATGGAGTAGAGGGAGGTACACCGTCAATAGAGATAACTTGATTGTTGTGAATGAATTTAAGTCACAAATGATTCATAGAGATGATAGATTGAGACCTACGAATCCAATTGAGACCAAGAAGCATGTTGCACTGTCAATTGTGTTTCTAATGAGGAAAGGCATAAGCATAGTAAGAGGACCAACCATAATGTGTAGCTAGATGACACCAAAGGGTTTGTTCATGGGGTATGCAACTTGTGATAGAGGGTAACTGATAGCCTTAAGAAGTGGAATGGAACATGCACTAATGGGCCATGATGGGTCAACCTTAGTATTATTGATGGAAATCGAAACAACATATGCATTAATATGTAAGTGATTAGATGTGAAATTTTCATGATGATCATGGTTAGAAAAGATATGATTGGTGGAAAATATTAAGTATGTGTGACTAAGAAATCAAGATCCCCGATGCAGAGGGGGGCTTTGCGTGATATGTATGATTAGAAGAAGATTCAGATGTTTTCTTGTCATGCTATTGGGATTTATTATTAAATAATTTGATTTTACCCTTGTCATTGACTAATACAGATTCTATATGTTCTAGAAATTCAATCTTGTTATTATCAATAAGATCTTGAATGATTGTGTGGAGCTTGAAACATCGATTTGTAGAATTTCCCACACATCTATGATAGTCACATCGAAATTTTTCATTGTAATTCCTTCCTTTTGGTCGTGATGGATCTAATTTGAGTGGTGGAGGGAGCATGATAAGATTTCTCTCAAGAATTTGTTGTAATATGAGATGTGGGGCCATAGGAAAGTTAGTAAATGCACGCTTAGGCAGTGGTGATTGAACCTCTTTAGGAGTAGTGACTGCATTGACAATAACTTTGGCATCGGTTGGATTATTTGTAGATGGTTTGAATGGTGCCTTATTTTAAAAACAAGTGGAGGAGGAAGCTTGCTCCTAATACTTAATTTTTCCTATGGATAAGAGTTTAGTTTCATGAAGCTTAAGAGTGTGACAAAGTTGGTCAAATGAAGGAGAGGTATCGAAGAGAACACTTTCCTGGAGTGGTGGTAAAAGAATTTGAATAAAAAAATCCTGACAAGCTCAGTGTCCTGCTAGTACATTTGCAATATTAGCTATATTTATTTTATTTCTCAAGAAATAATTGGATGGGTGTTCATTATATCCTTGTTTAAGTTGTGTTAGTTGATGGTAAGAGATCTTGGAGCCAATATCAATGGAGAAATGAGTGAGAAAGGCATCGAATAAATGCACGAATGAGGTTACCGAGTGAAAAGGTAGGTTGTAAAACCATTGCATCACATAATCATGGATAATATTTGGAATTATTTTAGCCAAAAGAACATGATCATCAATAAAATCAAGATAACCGACATGAAATGCTCTAAGATGCTTCTGCGGGTCACCATGCCCATTAACAATGGGGAGTGTTGGCATGTAGGCCTAATAGGTGTTTTCATTGATATAAGACAACATAAATGAAAAATTTAATTTTTTATGATGATGTCATGTTTTTTTTTCTAACATATTGGTCCGGATGTTTATCATCTACTACAAAGTGAGATTCAAAGTGAGGTATGCTTACTTTTGTAAGCCTATACAAGTTCTTAAGAGGTGTAACTTGACAATATGATCTTCTTGGATACTTGGGAATCATTTTGAAATGATTTTTAGCATGATTTAAGGTTTCTTGAGAACTCACATCAATGACATGGTATAGGTACAGGTAGATCTCTATGTTACAGGTGCTCATTGGGAGCAGGTATGCTTGCTTGGAGGAGTGACAAAGTGGTTTGGAGCTATTTGAGCTCATGAAAGCATGAAAAAGGTATATCATGGAATATGAGGTATGTTTGGGTCATTTACAGATATTTCTTGTTTAATTATTGCATTATTTCAGTTTACCCTGGTTATTACTATGAGGATCTAGCATGTAAACATAGGTAAGTATTAGGGACTGGATATTTTCCATGGAATTGATAATATGATGATTTTATATGTTATAGGAATGATTTATTATGCTCTCAATAAAAATTTCAGATTCCCATGCTGAGTATTTTTCAAGATATGACTAATTTTGTGAGACAGGGTCAAGAATAAGTGAAAATCAAGCTTGAATTTAAACTTTTGATGCTCATTGTGAATAGTTTGATTTGCATGGGACCTTATGGATTTTAGAGATGATTCTAAGGTTAGTTTATAATGTTTCACAAAAATAATTATTTCATTTTATTGTCACATTTTTATGAACGAATGTTAAGAAGGTAAAGAGATCTAAAACCCTAGTTAAACCCTAGCTAGGAGCAATTGATAGAAAGTGAAGTGTTGTGACCCATTTTTGATTGATTAATCAAAATTTATGATTGTATTTTGTATATTAATCCTCATTATTTCCATAAATTTATGGTTGAGGTCATGGTGATAAGTGGGCCCACTAAAAATAGCAGTTTCTAGAGAATAAGGTTTTAGGACAAATATGGTCCAAAGGAGTAGTATACAAAATTGATGGTGCATGATGATTGGGAGTTTTTATTTATTTACATGGATTTTTTATGAAATTTTCATGTAGTTTCATTGTGTTTTGAAGTCCAAACAGGTTGACTGGTCAAAGGACAATTTTGGGGTCTCAAATGGCAAGGTCTAGTAAAATGGTCATAACATGAGCTACATGTGAAGTTTTGATATGATTCAAGTTTTTTTAGAAATTATATTCATATAAATTTCCATTTATATATTTCTTGTATCATGATTAATTAATTTGATAGGGTTTCTAGGTCATTCTTTGAGTAAGAATATTTTTGGCAGTTCAAGACAACATCTGTTTTGGTGCAAGTTTGATGTTATTTGAAGCATGAGATGGATTTTGTGATGCTTCCTATCACCTGTAATGTGAATAGGGATGAATTTTTCATCCAATTAATCCATTTTTAGGTATTTAATATATGTATAAATTATTTTATGAGATAACCTTTGGAAATAACATTTTTGGTAGGTTGATATGGTGAAGGCAAATGTTGTTGTGGTTTGAAGTAAAGGATGTTTCATGAATTATAAATTTCTTAGAAGTGTTATAAATTTTATTAAATTTATTTTTATTGGTCACATGGAATTTTTTTTTAGTATAATTGATTTGGTGATCAAATGAAGTTTCTAGGGTGCGAGAAATAACTGCTTTTGAGAATTGTAAAGGAACTAGGCCCACTAAATGAATTAATTTGATTTTTTTGATATTAATTTCAACCATTTATGAATTTTTTATGATATTTTATTCATATATACAGGTTTTTGGTCATGAAAATGTATGGTACTAATTTTATGGCATTTTTAAGAATGTGCCAATGGGGTTTTGAGCCATTTGTAGGCACATGTAATGAGGTTTTTGGAAATCTGACCTAATTGGGTCATTTGTGACTGTTGTATTTCAAATTTTAAATTTTTCCTTGATGTATGGGTTAAACCAAATTGAGGTAAAAAAATTCCTAAGCTTTAAATGTGGAGAAGCATATAAAAGCATGTTTTTGGGTGCTTTTGGAACTAGTTGTGTGTGTGCATGTGGAGCGACCTAGGTGAAGTGTGATTACAATTTTTGAGCATAAATTGAGTTTGATACAATTGTTTTTCATGTGAATAAAAATTAGATAATATGAAAGAAAGAGTTTGATGATTTTTGGAGGGTTTTATGAGCTTGTTTTGTGAAGATTGATCACCTAGGGTTTGAGTGAAGAAGTATGAGATGAATATTAGATCTCCATCAGTTGTGGAAAAAATAAAAATATCTACACATCATAAGGTGGTTGAGTGGGTTATTGATCATATTGGGGGTTGTAGCCTCCTTATGGAGTTGGTGCCTCCTTGTAGAGTTGGTGCTCTCTGTAGGGTTGGTGCTCCTTATGGGGTTGGTGCCTCACTAAATTCAGAAACATATCAATATAAGATAGTATTTCAGTGGGTTTTCTTCCCTTTGAGGGTTTCCCACTTATATCTTGTGTTCTTATGGTGTTTCTTTTCTTTCATGGTTATATGCTTTATTGATGGTTTATGGTGTGCACACATTAAGATTTGAATAAGTGGTTATTTTGATTGTATTCTTATGGTATTTTGAGTTTTAGATCTGAAGTATAATTTGAAATTTTTATAAGGACTCTGCCCCTCTCATTCCATTGTGCTTCTAACAATTCGCATTAGAGCTGGTCCTTTTGCAAAATTTGGATAGCTTGAAAGGAGATTCTTGAAGCACAATATGGCGAGTAGCACTATGATTGAAAATGAACCATTTTTTGATGGTGTGAACTATAGTTTCGGATAATGAGAATGAGGGCCTATATCATGGCTCAAGGTTTTGATTTCTGGAACACTGTTGCAAGTGGTTATACTACCCTACCTCTTCCACTCTGACGGTGAAGAGAATACGGAATATAAAAACAACTCAAAATCCTTGAATGCAATATTAAGTGGTCTTGGAGAATATGAAATGGGAAAATTGATGCATTGCAAGTCTAAAAAGGAAGCATGGGAAAAAATCCAAGTGCTCTATGAAGGAGACTCAAAGGTAAGGATTGTTAAGCTTCAAACTTTTAGAAATCAGTTTGAATCTCTTAAGATGAATGATGATGAGAATATTGCAGCCTATCTTCTTAGAGTTGATAATATTGTTAACAATATGAAATGATTAGGAGAAGATCTAAAAGAGGAAGTTATTTTCCAAAAGGTATTAAGATCTTTGACTCCTAAGTTTGATTCAAAAGTATTAGCTATAGAGGAAGCAAAGGATGTTACTAAGCTAAACATGGATGAGCTTCATGGCACCCTAACAACCTATGAGATGAGGGTAATGGATTCCAATCCTACTAAGAAGGATATAGCCTTCAAGTTGGAGAAAGTGATCAAAGAGAGGAAGGAGAAATCTTGAGAATCCACCCTAGAGCTTGATGATGAGGAGATTTTGTTATGGTTACTAGAAGAATGACACTTGGGACTGGTAAGTATAAAGGTAAGCTGCCTTTCAAATTTTTTTCATGTGGTAAAATTGGTCATTTTTTCCAAGTGTCCTCATAGACATGATAAGAAAAGAATGATGATCATGATAGTGATAGTGATAATGAGAATAATTAAAAATTTGACAAGAAGAAGAAAGGGATTCAAAAAGAATGAATCTATGAACAAGAATAATCAGAGTCTCTATACTAAGAAGGAGGAATCTAAGAGTGAAGAAGAGAGATCTGATTCAAAGGTTGAATCTGATCACAATGATGTTAGGGATGATGTTCTCTTCATGACTAAGGAGGCCATGAGATCCTCTAGTGGTGGATCCATTCCTTAGGGTGATATTTCACCTAATTATTGCAAGGAAGAAGAAGGATAAGATGATGTTTTAAGAGTTAAATTGGCTTATGTGTAATCTGAAATTGAACATGATGAGAAGAACAACAAAAAGTTGGCAGCTCAAGTCGGGAATATAAGTCAAAGATACAAGAGCTTGAAGGAAACATTGGGAAATTTCTAAGAAACTTGAAGAATCAGTAAGAAGGCTAGAATTGTAAATGAGTAACATGAATCTTAGTCTTCAATCTAAATAGGAGGAGGTAAAGGAACTCAAGAAGGAACTTACATATGCTACAAGAAAGGAAAATACCTACCAAAAGTTTGAGGAAAACAATAAATTTCTTGATGATCTCTTGAGAATTCAAAAGGATGCTTGTGATAGGACTAGTTTAGGCTTCAAATCTGAAGTCAAGGAAAAAAAGAAGTGAAATAAGATCTGATTTCATGCAAAGAAGTGGGAGAATCAAGCACCAAGGAAGGAAAGAAGGAGTTTTCAAGCCAAGGACATGGAGAAAAGCAAGCAAATTAGGCAACCTAATGCCTCAAGGTATGAAAGGTCTTTCAATGGATTTTTTTATACATGTAATTATTTTGGTCATAGGGCTAAGGAATGTAGAAGATCTCCTAGAGACACTCAGTCATGGAGAAACATTAGAGGTGATCATGACAAGAAGGTTGTATGCTTCAAATGTAATCAAGTAGGTCACATTGCTAGTGAATGTATGAATGACTCATCTAGACAATTTTATGAGCAAGATAAGAGAAATATAGTGGTTTTTATAACTGTAACGATGTTGGTAATGTGGCTAAGAAATATTTTAAAGCCTTCCCAAGTCAAATGAGAAGTTATTCCAATCCTAGAGTGTAAGGCTATGGTGTTCAAAGAACTAGAATGCATGAAAATGCCCCTAGAAGGACTTGTGAACCTAGGAGAGAGCATAGTTTGACCTCAAGTGCAGATGTTGGTGGAATAATAAGTGCACCTAAATTTTGAGAGAAGATAAGGGAAAATTATGGTGTATTACAGTGCAAATAAGGCTTGGGACCTCTTCAAGACCTTCTTTTAGATCTTTATGGAGCATATATACCATTCACTATGCTTCTTGAAGGTATATTAATACAAATTAAGCATCTAGGTGAGGGGGAGAAGTCTATGTCATCATGTGCCATCACTACAAGGTAAAGGTATGTGTGTGTATGATCCTCGTACTATTTTTGGTTCATTATTATGTTTCTTGTTGTCTTGGTAATAGTCATGGGCCTTTGATGTGTTTCTTTGTACTCTGAGTAGTTTGGAGTCTTGTCTAAGCTAATGTTGATGTAGTATGCACTATCATAAGTTATTATGGGTGTATTAGATTTGTCAAGAGTCTACATGAATATACAATAGGCTATGTCACTTGTATTGGTTTGTTTTTGTACTTCAGTGGTCTGTGAAGGGTGTTGAGTCCAGCCTGATTTGTCTTGATGTCTCAAGTTCAGTAATGAATTTATCCTACAGTTGTCTTTCATGTCATAGTGTCTCTATTATGTGATATTTTATGAAATTTACTGAGGTAGGTGTCTAAAAGTTGTTCTGTGTCCATTTAAGGTGTTTATGAGTTTGTCATTGTCAAAAAAAATTTAGAGGTGTTGTTTCATGAAGGCTACAAGAATCTACATTTCTCCCACATGATCAAAGATTTATTGAATAAGATATTGGTGTGACCAAATATCAACTTGATCGAGATAAAAGGATAAAATAATATATGAAGGGCAGCTAAGGTCTTGTGTACCTCAAAAACAGGGTATCTCAATGCAAATAAAGGTTTAGTATGAGCTCTAAAGTGTTTTCTCATTTTAAATGGTATGTTATTTTATCCATTCTTTGTCTTGCAAGATTACATAGTAAGTGGTGATCCCGAGTTTCTTGTCAAGGCTTGGAATCTATGTTTTTGCTTCAAAATACCCACCTATAGGTCTATAGAAGCTTATTGAGTATGGTGGCATTGGGATTAAGGTAAAATAATTTCACTCAATCCTTTGTTAAAACTTTTATCAGGGTGTATATGTATGATGAAGGGTTTTATGGATTAAATTATCAAGTTATAATCCTAATAATTGGTTCTTACCCTCCATGAGAAAACAAAGATAACAGTCTACATTACCATGTGACAATGGGTTTCTGATAAAAAGTTGTTGCTTTTCTTTAAATGGTAGGGGAGCTTGATTGAGCTCATGATGCAATAATATAGTTTCCATAAAGATCAAAATTTCTCTTCCCAATGGAGTTAGGGCTTGTGACATATTGATTACTACCATCTAACAAAGTGTTGAGTATTGTTGTAGCAAGCAAATATGTTCCTCTAGGTATGTGGTGGCCAAGTAAGTATACAAGCTGATCTTAATAGGGGAGCTAATGGTTTGGTGCTCTCAAGAAAATTCAAGGTGAAAATGAGGTTATTTACTTCATCCTTTCTTATGTAGCCATGTGATAGCTTATCTCAACCGGAAATGACTGAAAAGTTGTTTAGAGACTACTAAAAATTGTAGAGTTATAGGTGTTTCAGCATAAGGAAGATGTTTCATTGTCAAGATTGATGGAGTAATGATGAAGTATGGTATTTCATGTCATTTTGGAATGTTAATGGTGTTGTTGCCTATGTTCCAAGACTGCTACAGTGATCTTAAGAAGGCCAAAATATGGTTATAGGAGAAAAGTGATGTTTTTCTTGCCTAGAAGATGGAAAATGATGCTTTTTCCCCGTAACAAGGTGAAATTTTGTTTGTTTTCATGGTGTAATGATGGTGTAATTATGGTGTTCAAATGCTAGAGATACTTTTTCTAGGGGGAGCATGGTGCTTGCATGCCTAAAATGAAGGAAAGAATCAGTTTTTGGGAAAAAATCAAGAAAATGGAGCAAATTGAGACCTTTGGTTGATGTTTCTAACCAAATAATGATGCTATGAAGCTAAGATAGGTGAAGCAAGTAAGATATAAACATGTATTTATCATTAATGTAAAAAGGGGGAGAAGTTCAAGGTGTTTTCCATCAATGACAAAGGGGGAGATTGTTGGCATGTAGGCCTAATAGGTGTTGTCATTGATTCAAAAACACATTAATGACAAAGTGAATGTTGTAGGATGATTTCATGTTTTTTTCATGGTGCTAAAATATTGGTTCAAGTGTTTATTAGCTGCTAAAATTAGATTCATTGAGGTATGTTTGCTCTTGTAAGCCTATATAGGTGCCTAAGAGGTGCAAAATGACAATGTGAGTTTCTTGGATGCTTAGGAAACATTTTGAAATGATGTCTAGTATGATTTTAGGGTGATTCAACACTCACAGAAGTGACATGGTACATGTATAGGTAGATCTCGAGAAATCAAAGAAGCTCGGGTTGAATGCGACGAGAAGAGTGGTGAGCTTGGAGAGTTGCGGTGCAAAGTAATGCAAGAGATATCTCGGGAGAGCAGAGCAGGGACCTCAAATGGTGAGCTATAGGGAGTACATATCAATAGTACAAGATGGGGAAACTCAACCAAGAGGAGGGTGATCTAACCCAAGAACACAAAATCCTTCAACTTGTAACTTTTACCATATTTGACCACTAATCTTTCGGACCCGCACAAACCCGAGAAACACAAAACCAAGCTCAATAACCTTCCATAAAACTAAATTAACCAAATAATTCAAATCTTACACAAATACTAGTGCAGATCAAAAATTACACTAGGAGACAATAACAAACATGAAATTGAGAGTAATCAGCAATAAGTGAAATGGGTGATACGTTTACCGATATGGAGATATAATACCATGAAATAGGGCATGAAGATCTCATACAAGTACATGTACATCAATGGAGTTACACATCACTCCCAATATGTATTTCTCATTTTTGATCTATGAGGATTAGTAGACTAGTTTCTTTACCATGAACAAGTTCCCGAGTTAATTTCTACTTGCTAATTAGTTAAATATATTATGTGTTATCATTCGAGTACAACTCATCAATGTGCACACACTTCTAGGAGATCATCCTGCCTATTTCACTCTTTGGGAAAAAATAATTCCTTCAATTACTAAAGTCTTACACTTATTGTAAAAATATTGATCATAAATTAATTACCTTCTCTAAGAATCATTCATATTATCACAAAAATATGAAACAATTTTCCCTTATTGGCCCATCATAAATATAATACATACCCCACTAACATCACAATCAACATGAAATACCTTATTAAAATCAAAACATGCTAAAACTATCTTTTCTTTGACCTTTTCTTGAACTTCTTGAATACATAACTTACATCCAACACCCCAAAAAAATCAACCCTCCCCATCATATTTATGATCATTGTGTAAATCTCAATAGAGCCTCTAAATAAACTCCTATATAATATCACAAGTCTATGGAATATTCATGTCTATATGAAATTCTTGGGTAATGAGAAACCAAAATATATCACACCTTTTCAAGATTCATCTTCAACACTTGAGATATTACAAATCCAAATTAAAATATCTCTTTTTGCATGAAATTGCATTTCTTCATATTCACGTACAGCTTCTCTTCTTGAAAGAATTATAAAAAATTCTATAAATGGACCAAGTTATGTTCTTGTGACTGAGTAAAAATATGAATTTCATCCAAATAAATAATGAAAACTTTCCTGAGAAAGGCTTCATTATTACATTCATCAACTTTATGAATTCACTTGAACTATATTGGTTAACCCAAATGGAATGGCCACCACTCATACAATCCATTCCACATTTTGAAATTATTTTTCCATTCATCTCTTCTAATTTTTATCTAGTGGTAACTACTCTTCATATTAATTATCTTGAAGTAATTTTCTCCACTCATGGTCCATAAAACCATCCATGCATAGTAATAAAAATATTCACTTAATATTAATATTTAATTATGGACATGGAATCATTTCACATTCTCCACTCTCTTCCTATATTTAATGCCATTACCATAGATAATGTGCATGGGATCATATATTCTCTAATCAACCCCTTTATCAAGTAACTCTTGTAATTTCTTTCTAATCTCCTCATTCTCCATAAGTTTCACCTATATGCACCCTTAATTTGTAAATTATCCCCTATTATCAATTCTATGTGATGGTTGATACTCATCGCATAGGTAATAAACCATTTAGAATATAATTTGATATGATATCTACATATTCACCTAGAACCTTCTTCACATTTAATAGAATATCCTTTGTGTGGATTTTACTTCCTTTTATTTTTATGTGAACTTATATATGAACACAAATAGTTCATTATCCCCGTCACAGCTTCTCAAGAACTCCTTTCTTGAAACCAACAACACTTACATAATCCTCTACATGTATCCTTCAAGTGTTTCAAAGTGTACTTCCATATTTTATTTACTAATGTGTAATTATTGTTGTGGTCTTCATGTACTACTTGAATAACATGCATCCAATATCTCCCTAATAACACATTACATACATTTTAGTACATTATATCACACAAATATTCATCTTCATGTGTTCCACTATTGAATATTCACATTTATTTCAACTCATTCACAAGAAACTAATTCCCCTTCAAAAACCATGACACATTATATGGGTTTTGTTATCCATTTTCCCCCCCAGGCATAATGGACAATAGCAAAAATCCAAAATCAAACATGGACAAGGAACCCATGAAAGAATCTAAGAGCTTACAGGTGAAATTATAGGTTCTGGGAGCATTTGTAGTGATTTCAGAGAGTTTGCAAACCATTCAAGGAATTTTTCCTCTTCTAGGTTTTGAGGAGAGCCATGAACTCATTCAATGAAAAAATCACCCTCGGGGCCCAAAATCAAGAAAAATTTTAATTTATAGCACTCTATTATACCTTCATGCCCCCGATCCCAAAAATTCCAAGAAGAAATAAAAAATTCAAAAAATTAAAGAGGGGGCTAAAATGGTTTTGGAGCCTAACTAGCTTGGCTGTGGTGGGCGACTAAAATAAGCTTGGGCAAGCTAGTGGCATGGGGAGCTTGGTATCGGTGAACTCGTGAGGGATAAGCGTGGGGAATGGAATAGAGGGCTCTCCAAGTAACTCAGCGAGCCGGGGTGGGACATCGTAGGAGCCCATAGTAGGAGAGGAATAACTCCGTAGGAAGCACATCGAGGCCCACGAGGATTGGGTTTGGCACGGTAATTGAGGGGTGGGGCTCGCCAAGCCAACGGGGTAGGTGGTGAGATGTTTCAATGAGCCAAGGTCAGCTCACGGCAGAGGACAAGGGCAAATGTTTCATGAAGGAAGAGCTCGACGAGGTGTTCCATGGCTCGCCAAGACGTTTGGAGAAGATAGCTCGAGGTCAAGCTCATCGCAGCGAGGGAGGTAGCCGATGTCGGCGTTGAGCTCAGAGGATAAAGTTTGGGGTAATGACGGGTGTTTGGAGGTTAAGCCCATATGGGAGCTTTAGATTCTAAGTCATTCAAAATTTGGAAGTGTGGGATATCGGAGTCGGTAGGGATATTTTCACTCGAGCGGGGGCAATTCTCTGAACCCCAAAACCCGAATGGCTAAGTCGAGGTCAATGCGGGGTCAACATCGGGAGTTCCATCAAAGTTATGAGGCATGTCACTTTGCAGTTAGAAGGGTGGGATCTCCGATGAGCTTGGAAGGAGAGCTCCAAAATGGGTAGGTGGTGAGCATGTGTGGAGTTTGAGGGCAAGTTTCGCATGTAGAGATCAGATTGGAAGGTGATTTGGTGGATGCGATGCAAATGCTCAGTAAAACTCTAAACTCTTCCAAACCTAAAACCTCAAGTCTGAAGAAATGAACTTGCCAAACTACTTTTGGGAAACAATATAGCTCGAGAGGTGTGTAGGGTGTTTAGAAAGTTGATGAGGTATGGAGCTCGGTAAGTGAAGGGAAGGACCAAGGGAGTGACCTAAGCATTTTTTATTATAAATTTTACCCTACTAAGACAATTTTAACAAAATTATACTTGTTGGAAAGAGAATTCAGAGGGGCATCTAATGGAGTGATTAAATTTCAGAAACTAAGGAGTTAGGTGGGGAAATAAGGGTAAAGTTGCAAGACATTGGACCCATGCCTGTGTACTCAAAATGATGTAAATGAAACATGGAGGCCATTTTTTCTACACAAGATAAGGTACAATCAAGCATGGGCTTTGCAAATACTCCCATACCCATTGCGAGGATTATTATTATTTTTTGTGGGTTTTTGGAGAAATTTTAGAAGTCTCCTCTCTTCATATTTCCTTCCTATAAATTTTGAGGGTAATTTTTATAAAGGTTAGACATTCTTGCATCTGCCTCTCCCTTCTTCCTCAACTATGATTAATTTTTCAATTCCCAAACCTCCTCTCTAAGCATTGTAATGAAAATGATGTATCCTTCAAGTGTTTTGGAGCAATAAAATCAATGATTTGTGATAATTTGTCTATCCTTGCTTGATTTTAGTGTTCTATTTTTCCTCTTTTCATTGTTGCAGGTATATTGTGCATTATCATATTTTCATTGTAGGGTTCAGTGATGTTGTGTTTCCTTGGGAATGTTGGGTGAATGATCTTGTGGTCTATGGTGCTAGATCATCCTCCCACATTATTTTCCTTCATTTTCATGTAGAGTGAGTTGTTCAACACCCCTTTTCTTGGTGCATCACCACCCTTAGTGTAGGTTTTATTTTTCATGCAATCTCCCTCTACCTTGTCTCCTTGGAAGTGTTATGGTAGGATTAGATTAGGTGTTTTTCTACATTTTGGAGTAGTGTAGCGTTTAGTTTAGAAGAAGGAACCTGAAATTCTCTAGAGAGTTATCTCATTTACAACGTCCCACACTTTAGGATAACTCCATGTTACCCAGCACACACTTTGAATTCCTCAATCACAAAGCTATCAATTTGGGGGATGATATGATTCGGTGATAATAGGTTCAAGTGTGAAATTATCTTTAAACCAAGTTTCTCAACCTTCTTGTTAGAAATAATATTATTAGTGATACTAGTATCAATGATGACTTTACAAGACTTACATATAGGCTTGCAAATGGTTCTAAATAAATTCTTTCTCCAAACAAATTTTCTTCCATGGGAATGAACTATATTATCTTCATCATGGTATCTTCTCCACATTTTGGTTCTTCTATGATACTATTAGATAGATAAATTTTTGCATCTAATGTTGAGCAACATGATTTCTACCAACATTCCTCCTTTTTCCACTTCTCTCATGGATTTTGGACACTCGAATGTGCAATGTCTAGTATCTCCACAATGTAAACAGTTCCACCAAATCCTTTACCTCTACTATGTCCTCTTCTTTTTAAATAAGGTCTACCTTGACCTCTCTTTGTATGAATTTTTCATGTGAGGTTCTTGTCTATCCTCTAATGTGCATGATTTTAGTCATTAATTTGCAAACTTTTGGAGTTTCATGGTAACTTTACTTTTCCCCATGGCTTGATCTAGTACCTTCATGGCAACTTCTTCTCAACCTTCACCAAAAACTGATATTATTCCCCCATAGTTATAAATCTAACCATAATAATTTCATCTTAAATTGAAATGTGTGTAATTCATTAACAAACCTTAATATCTTATCTGAATTTTCCTCCAAATATCTAGCCCGATGTTAAGCTAATATGACTCTTCAGTGTACTTCTTCACACTCAGTTCCACCCAATGTATGTTTTTAGCTACTTAAACAAATGGAAATGGTAATCCACATACATGAACTTATCCTTTAACTTTATCACCATTTAATACCAGTTATTGATCTTATTTTTTCCCCTTTAAACTCTCTTATTTTACATATGATCCCACTATAAGGATGTATATCCCTTCATTTTGGTACTCATAAATCTCATCTTCTTGTTATCTTCTACATTAGCATACTTGAGTTATTTCTCTATTCAACGATCTAGTCAATAAGGTCTTTTGAAAATAAGATCATATGTCTTGGCTTCCTAATCCTCAAGTTCTCTCCTTCACACTTTTCATCACTTATGTCTTCACCAATGACAAGTCTTTTGCATTTTTCAATATCCATTAACTTCAAATATGCTTGCATTTATAGAATACATTAGCCAATTCCAAAAGTCTTGAAACTTTTTTCTCTATAAAAAAACAACACTTTTAATGCCATCTATTATTCCCTCACAATCTCTCAATTTAATAATATTATGTTTCTTACACCTTTTACATGAAAATATCAAATTCTTCAAGATGAGTGGAGCTAGTTTCTACCCACATGCCTAAAATTGAAAGTAGTAATATCAAGATCACATACATAATGGGAATATGAATTTGTATACCAATCTCTTCAGTAGTAATTCAAAGTCATTACCTTCATAAAAATTGGTTCAATTGTGGTCAAGATTCGTGTAGAAACACAAAATATACCACTCATAAATCACTCCCAAAAACATAGTTCATTATCAACATGGTAATCAATTCATTAAATAATTTTCATCATATCTCACATCTCAAAACATCCCATGACCAATTAATCAGTCTTAATTATTTGTAAACAACAATAGACCCCATATTGTTTTGAATGTTTACAAAAATGATCAATTAACTTATTAGTTTTTGTGACTTGTGTGAATCGAAAATTGATTAAAAAAACTATGAATTTTAAAAGTGTTAAAAAATGAACCAGAACTAATTTATTGATTACCCAAAATCCACTTAATCATCAGTTCATTCAAACAATATAGATTTCATTTTACCCAATTTCCCATAAATGTCGTAAATGATTAAATATGCATCCAAATTAAATCTAATTAATTAATGCGGAAAATATCAAAAAATCAGAATGTAAAATCAGATAATAAGATGACACGAGATTGTTTACAGATTTTTGTAATTTGCCTACATATTTGGGTTCATTCAAACTGATCCATCAAAAACTGTTAAAATTGCAAGTATAATCAAACTTACAAAAAAATTATAGATCCTAAAACCTACAAAATAGTGCTCTCGGACATTCAAAAGACTCTCGATGATGATCGGTGTTTTTCCTCCACCTTCCCGTAGAAATTACACGGTCCCCTCCTTCGTTCTATGTCAAAAGTGAATTTCACGCCTTAAAAATACATCAAAATAACTTCAAATTGAGGAAATAATGGATGATCCATGAGCATCTCAAAATTATGAACAACTTTTCAGTTTACACAAAGATCTAAAAATGCCCCTATACTACTCAAAAATCCACTTTTCTACAAACTACCTTGTTTACAAAATAACACAATCCATCACCTCTTTCTATATATATATATGTCCTGACCACCGTGTGGTTCTACCGCTTAAGTCATTTTTTTGAAGGAATGTTCGTGGGGATTCAATCCTCCCCAACCACCCATCGTTTACCAATTTTCCTTATATGGCAATAATAACACATTTCATGGGTGGAAGGTAAAAAGGCTAAATAAATCATTTAGCCACCCATATATTATGTGGCTTAGGCCACACATCATCTCCTTTTTTTCAAGGTTAAGTGGTCCCCATGGAATGTGGCATAAGTAAATGTTTTTGTCAATTGTTATTGCTTGATTTGGCACATCAATGGTTGGAATATTGTTGTGTATTGAGTTTGCGTCAACCACGTGGTTTATAAGGTTGCCCATGTCATAGATATGTGGGGTGATGTTGATACTTGTGGATTTTATAATCGTAACTACTTTGAGAGACTTGAATTCTTTGCAAATGGAATTTCATATGGGAAATTTTGTCCCACATGTGCCATACAATTACAATATGAGGCATATATATATATATATATATATATATATATATATATATATATATGAAAAATGTGATAATGTAAATATAAAGAAAAGGTGGTAAAGTCACCCCTCCTCAAAAAGAGTGCATCGACTCTAGTTTAGGGCCCCAGAAGAAAATAGCATGACCAACTTAAGCGAACTTGAGTTTCAAGACCAAAGGTGAAAACCAAAAACACTTTTTTATTATTTATACATGTTGTATTTTGATTGGTTTGTTGCCCATTTTTTCTCTTCAAACTTAGAACTTCTAGGGACAATATCTTTCTCAAACAAATTCTATTTCATGCATTCAAATAGGCATCAGAAATATCTCGAAGCCCTATACCGTCTCAGTAATGATTTTGGGAGATCTAGGGAAACTATTTCCACTAAAATGACCTCTAGATCACACCTCCCCACTAAGAAGGCTTTTGTTCCACAAAAGTTAATTTTACCCACTGAAATTGTCAATCATATTCCTACATCTCACAACACACATGATCCATAATAATAACATTCTATGTAAAATTTAAGCTGTGAAATTATTGAAAATCATATCACAAAATTGATTAGTTTAAATCAATGGTCAATAAAAAATCTAGCAAGAGGCTAGAGTCTAATTGATTCCCTCTCAATCTTCCAACATCTATGAACAACATAAATTAGTTTGAAAAGATAAAAATGGCCAATAATAGGAGAATGTATAATTGAATTCATGCGAACTATCAAACCACACTAACTACAATGGCCATCACAAAGTGATCGACTTTTAAATAGACAATCAAACACCAAAAGAGGAAATTGTCAAATTGATTCTCTGTGACATGGCCAATCTCTAAAAATACAATCTCACCCAAAATATCTATCAGTAATAAATAGACACCAATATCTACGCTAATTTCCACTTGACACTGTGAAATTGTTAGACCACTACAACTGTAAATATGTTTTTCAAAGTGTAATCAAAATGTACTCTAATGTTATAACCATATTTAGAAATCACATTTATTTCCCACATGGGTCTTATAAAACATGTGATTTAAAAGTATGAAACAACAAAATTTTACATTGTGATCACAATTACAAACATTGCCCAAAATATGGGTCTTAAAATGCATCCAACATATACATGCCAAAAATAGATGCATTCACAAAACAACAATTACTCTAAAATGCAAGTATGGAAAATGAACATTGCTAATGTGCCCAACAACCTACGTAAACTATTGTAAAAATATCCAAAGCTGAAAATATGAGTTTAATTCCTTGTACCCAAATTGTATTAGGAACTCAAAATTCTAAATAGGAGATTCAAATGGATTATTTTCAAATTTAAGAAGATAACTTATCATGATGAACTTATCTCTCAATTCCTCTCATGAATCTGATAACTCCAAAATTCATTTTCCCTTTTAAATGCTTTTTAAAATTTGGGTTTAATTCCTTTACCAAAATCAATAGGAATCCCAAAAGCAAAGGTAACAAAATGAATTGAAAGCATGTTATTCATCAATATCAAGCAATGTTATATAAATCTATCCATTAAAACAAATGATTTTTCATTTTCCATATCAAAATAAAATGGACTCATTTGTGGGAATTTGTGGATAGATATAAGTTTTTTTATTTTCTGATTGGTGGATTAACAACTTATTTTTGTTTTACCTTATAAACCAAATTCTTCTTACCATTTCTTAGATGGTGTGTTGGATGAAGTTTCCATAATCTTTCAACCCTGTGTCCACTCATACAAAATTGAGTGCAATTGTTCCTCTTCCTGTGAGAGGAAACATGTTTTCCATTTCTCACCTTAACATGATAAGATTGGTATTTGGCACTGAGCTCATCCAAAAACCACTTTTAAAAAATACTTTCTCTTCAAAGAAAAGGCGAAAGAACAATTACTTAACCCAAAAAAAGTGCATGGAAAAGCATACATCATTTTCTTAATATCAAATCTATATTTTTAAAATGAAATAGTACACCCATAAAAAGTGCACTTTTTTGAAAAGCATACATCATTTTATTAATATCAAATCTATATTGTTTAAAATGAAAGAGAACATCATCATAAT